>BGPR01000053.1:391066-425320 GCA_013235015.1 Araneus ventricosus | reverse complement strand
TTTTTTTTCGGATCGATTTTTGCAAGCTGATAACAAAAATCATACACCGGGCAGAACAGAAGAATATCAAATAAAGAAACAAATATTTTGGCTGAATTTAAGTTCAATCATAGTTTAAAGAACGCAGAAAAGGCTGAAGGATATTGCATATCTGGAATATAAAAGCAAGAGAAATATGTATGTCTGATGTGGATTTGTGAAGTTTTGGGGCAAATTGAAGTGTCAAAACAAGATATAGATTCTCAGAAAGACGTTTACACAACACAAAATGACAGTTTGAACATAAGTTCAATTCACCGAGGAAAAAGACTTGTAAATGCGTAAAATATACATAGCTTTGTATCTTCTGCTCTCTTTCATTCGTATTTCAATGTTTAAACACCATTTGAAAGCACCTTGCAACGCGTTTATAGATATATTTAGCAAGTAAAAGCAAATGAGATTTTGAAGATTCGTATTCGAATCTTTAATTTAAAAGGGATTATTTCCTAAAATATTAATATTTCAAATTTTATTTGAAAGATACATTCACTTGCAAAGTAGGAATGAGTAATCTTAATATAAGGTATATTTAGCGTCAAATCGTTACTCTTTCCAGCTCAAAGATCTTCACAGTGTTTGATTTTTAAATAAAATGTAAGGGCTTGAATGATACATGGATTTCAGTTGGAACAATATTATTTTGGTTATTTACTTATGTATTTAAGTTTACTATGTTAAGCGTACTTATGTATCTAGTTAAGTTTTGGTTACTTACTTATGTATTATTACTTATTTATCTTAAGTTAACATACCTAAAGATCTAAACATCTTATTAAAAGTAGTATCGCATCTGCACAAAAGATAAATTACAGTAAAAATAAACACTTCGTTCATGTGCTTGACTACGCGATTTTCATCTCATATTTCACAGATTATTATTACATTTATTATTATAAATTATTTATTATTATTATAAACAAACGACTTTTCTTGATTTATTGAAATTGAATTTCTTTATAAACGTCCGTTTTCAAGATACCCGACTGGAATCTTGGGACGAATCTCGGCATTTTGAACCATGACCAGATGACAAATTCAGTGCCAAAACCTCACACTCCAGACCATACTAGTGTGAAGACATCTGTCTTGGACAGATTTAGCATGCTCCAGGCCCGTTGATACAACAGTTCTTCTTGACTCGAACACGCGATTCCCCTGTTACTTATGTATTTTAAGTTAACATACCTAAAGATGTACACATCTGATTAAAAGTAGTATCGCATCTGCACAAAAGATAAATTACAGAAAAATAAACATTTCGTTCATGTGCTTGACTACGCAATTTTCATCTCATATTTCACAGATTATTATATTATATTTATTATTATAAATTATTTATTATTATTATAAACAAACGACTTTTCTTGGTTTACTGAAATTTTTGATTTTCTTTATAAACGTCCGTTTTCAAGATACCCGACTGGAATCTTGGGACGAATCTCGGAATTTTGAACCATGACCAGATAACAAATTCAATGCCGAATCCTCACACTCACCATATTAGTGTCTTCACCATACTAGTGTGAAGACATCTGTCTTGGACAGATTTAGCATGCTCCAGGCCCGTTGATACAACAGTTCTTCTTGACTCGAACACGCGATTCCCCTGTTATTTATGTATTTTAAGTTAACATACCTAAAGATGTACACATCTGATTAAAAGTAGTATCGCATCTGCACAAAAGATAAATTACAGAAAAATAAACATTTCGTTCATGTGCTTGACTACGCAATTTTCATCTCATATTTCACAGATTATTATTACATTTATTATTATAAATTATTTATTATTATTATAAACAAACGACTTTTCTTTGTTCACTGAAATTTTTTATTTTCTTTTCGTTTTCAAGATACCCGGCTGGAATCTTGGGGCGAATCTCGGCATTTTGAACCATGACCAGATGACAAATTCAGTGCCGAAATCTCACACTCCATACCATACTAGTGTGAAGACATCTGCCTTGGACAAATTTAGCGTGTTCCAGGCCCGTTGATACGACAGACCTTTTTGACTCGAGCACGCGATTCTTCTATTCCAAAACCTAGACTCTTCCATCAAGACAGCGGGCTCTAAACCCAATAAAAGGAATTCTATTTCTGACTACATTTGTAACTTTTCTTACTTTTGTGATATTCATTGCCATGAATTCCATTTTTGAAACATTAAAATTTTAAAATTTTGAACATAAATTTCCTTTGCTTTGAAATTTCAGTTTCTGTATAGATAAATTTCTTACTTATATGCAGAAAATATTTCATTCGTATGAATTTTATAATTAAGTTGTTATATTAAATAAATAACTACGAAAATAAATAATTCATTTAAATATTTAATTTTTTTTGATAATTTTACAATTTTAGCTTTATTTGTTTGATAATCGGAATTTGAATTTAATAAACACAAATTAATTGGGAGTAAGTAATATAATTGTTAACGATTTCACTTTAAATTTAAATTGCATAATGAGCAAATGCAGTCTCAATTTCTTTCAGAATAAATAATCATGAACGACAGGCTGTTAAATAAGTACTATTAGCATAGTTCTAACAAATTTACAGATCTTAAATTTAAAATCATATGTATCTGAACTATAAAAGTATGCAGATAATTTTATATCGTCCCTTTTACATCAGAAAAAGAAACCTCGACTTTGTTCTCCATTGAAGAATTCTCAAAATGATTCTTAACTATTAGTATTGTATTTCAAAGGACAAGCTTTCATGATTAGAGGGATTTTTCATAAATCTGATATCACACACCAAAGATATTCTTAAAATTCGATATTTAAATTTTCTTCACAAAAGTGCCCTGAGGAAGCGATGAATGAAATTATCAGTTTTTGTATTTTATTTTTGTTTATTTATTTTTACAAAGAATGTGCAATTTTATCTTTCTCGATTTGAATCGGAAGTGAATAAAACAAAAACCTCAAAAACTTGATTTCGCATCGAATAAATAATTGTTTTTCAGATACTCTTGTTCATCCTTTTTAATGTTTCTCTGTACTTTAGCTCTCTCTTAATGGTAAAATCTGTAAAACCCACACATGACTTTTCATGATACATTAAAGGTTGTTTCTCCTTACTATTTCAATGTAAATAACGAAAATCGATCCTTCAGGTTAGTTTCTCTTCTCATAAATTTATTCTTTATTGGTTTAAATGCATTTGCTATTTAGTTCTTATTCTATGTACAATTTAAATAATCCTTCTTATTTTTTTGCAGGAAAAACTTTTCCTGATACATGAGGCACCATTGCAAGATATATTAGCTAACATATTGAGAAACTGAAAATTATAATAGCCAGAAGTAACATGAACTCATTTCGTTTACTTGCTTTTATATTTCTTCTAGTCTTTTTAATGCAGCTTTTTACAGCAATGTAGAAACATACATGACAAATATTATGATAAATTAGCAGGAATGGATAAGTTTTTATCTATATTCATGCTATGGACTTATTTGGAGATATGTGAGGCAAAGCCTGACTATCACATTCCTATACAGTTTTTTTTGTACAAGGTCATTGATCCTAGCGATTCCTTTCTGATAACTGAATTGGACGGAGTAGCCTGTTGGAAAAGCATTGACTTCAGAAATGAAAGAAATCTGATTTCACCATCATGCATCTGGTTCTGGTACACGCTAACTCTGCCGTTGTGAGTCAATGATGTAATGATGTGGAGCAAGAATTTAGATAATGATGTACTGGTTCACGTGTCGTTCCTATCAGCTGACCATGCTTAACTGCGGTAACTAGACGAGAGCCTGCGCTTTCGCCATGGTATAGTTGTTGACAAGTTGACCATGCGTGAAAATATGCATAGATTTTCATTACGTTTACATAGCCAATCTGCGGGGTGCCTTATCACCCCGCCCAATTGTACCCACACTTAGGTTAAGTGATTTCTAATGAGATAAGATAAGAATAGTACACTGTAAAAAAAATCCCGTAAAATTTACGGTTTTAAACCGGCAGCTGGGTTGGTTGTGCAAAACTGTAAAAGTTACGAAGTAAATCCGTAGGCACAACGGTTTTTTACCGTACAGGGACAAGTTTTTTCCGTAAAAGTTACGAAGTAAATCAGTAGTCACAACGGTTTTTTACCGTATGAGATCAAGTTTTCTCGTTAAAAATTAAATCATCGAAGTAAGTGACGTCATCGACTGAGTTGAGTTGTTTTCTCCTTCTGTTCGAGTTGAGTTGAAACGTGCTGATGTGTATTATCGATTAGGAATATTAATTAATCAAGGCTTTATTATTAATTTCAATTAATCTAATTTTAATTGAACTTACTTGGACGATTTCGATGCAAGATGGTGACAAAACGTCGAACTCCTCCGAGCCGGGGATCGAAACTGCGTTCATAGAAACAAAAGGCAGTCTCTCTAACCACTAGACCACCGGAGACTTCAGAAAATTAAGTAAAAATAATCTATTTGAGTTTTAAAGTCACTATAGCTCTAGTGGCGCCACCTAGTGGTGTAAAAATCAACTATTGCCAGAACACGTGTTTTAAGGTTAGCTTTCATGAGTGAAAACAGGTTACTGCAACATGTGTAAACAATAGCGGAGATGGAACCCTATTAAAAACATGAAATGAATGCAATAAAATTACATTTAAGAAAAGGGAAAGTTATACGGAAAGCAATACCGTATGACGAAAAATAGAATTTGAACTGACGGTTTTAAACCGCTTATGGCTGGAGCGGAAAACGGGGAAAAACCGTTTTGTCAACAAAACAGCTTTAAACCGTCAAATATACGGAAAAAGTCCGGGAAAAAAACGGATATTTTTTACAGTGTAATCCTGTGGATGGCCGGAAGAGATGTTTGACCTTATCTTCCAATGATATGAAAAGACAGGGCTAGTCTTCGTGTTGCTTCGTCAAAATTTCCATTTTAAAAGTATATTTGAGATTTCTCCTAGCCGTTACCTAAAGATTGATTGCCAAGAATACAATTTTCTGACTAACTTTCTTATCTGTATTAGTTTTTCAGGGTTTTTTCCCCTGTTGTGCGAATATTTCTCAAGGATAAAAGGCCTGATTTCATCATATTTTCACATTCCATTTATGTTTCCTAGCTTGAATCAACGCTACTAAAGAAATTAAGAACTATAAATAACAATTTTTTAACTAACGTTCTTATCTCTATTAGTTTTTCATAACTATTTTCCTGGTTGTGAGAATATTTCTCATGGATAGGAGGCCTGATTTTATTATGTTTTCACATTCCATTCATCTTCTCTGACTTGAAACAGCACTACTAAATAAATTAAGAATTCATCGAACGGCAAAGTAACTGTGTTTCTTTTAACACTCACACCAGTTCTTTAGCCCGAGTTTTGCATTGATAAAAGCATAAACAAGTCTGTGAGGCGACCGCATTGCCCCTATGTTTAAGAATGGCAAATAGCGAGGCCCCGCCAAGAAGTAAAATTTAAAGGCAGAGTCCCCTACCTTCAGTTTATATTCTAAAACAACTGATCGCAATTCCGAAGTGCTGAAAGCTACCCGAGATATTCAACTCCCACCGAAATACGGAGCATAAAATAATGTGCTTTCTGATCTAGACTAGCTGCATTTTATATGTCTCGTGCATCACGTGAGCTGGAAGCGTAAGAGTTTGTTTTCTGAGTCAAAAATTTGCATATGCTTTTCGTGATTTTGTTTGTTTAACGTTATGGTCGGGGGCTCTAGCTTTAAAAAGAAAATGTTGTTGAATATTGGGCTTCAATAGCATACATAAACAAGAGGGTGGGATTACCTACATTATAAAGGAACCACGTGTGTTTCATGTAAATGAAATTCTTTTTGAAGTTATAAACAAGTGCTTCTAAAAGTAAAAGTAAACTAGTATATAAATTTTCAAACACTTTGCTTTTTTTTATTTTTTGAGTTAGCCTTGTTTTAAACATAAACTGAATTAGTGCTGCAAAAGTTTTAAAATAATTCTCAAACTTTTAAAACAAATTAATTGGATTAAAACGGAGAGACTACCAACTTCTTTAGAAAGAGAAAATAAGATTTGAACATATGACTAAATACGCACGTTCGCCATGAACAACAATCAGCTCAATAAGCGAACATGAACAAAAATAACTATGTGATTAAATTGTGAAATTAAATGTATTCAGATTTATATTTCAAATGTGACTCCCATGCACAGCCATATGTAGTACCAGTAAAAAAAAGTCGATTTTGATGAAAAAATTCTTTCGAGAAAAAGCTGGAATACAAAGAATCTTTCTTTGTATTCCAGCATCTTTGAATTTGGTAAAGACAGGAGCTCTAACTTGTTTTGCTTCCTTCAACTTGATTTAACAATTTTGAGAATATTTTCATTTTCAATAAGAAAAAAAGGCCACCGTGTAGTTTTCAACATGAATTTATTCTAAATAGAATGAACCCTAAATTATGGAAAATTTCGACATATTTGTATTTTAGAGTTATTATTAGATATTTAAGAGAATATTTTTGTGCAAAAGGACAGTTGGAAAACTTAGTCGCCAAATTTCAGAAAATAGGACTGGAAACATTAGAAATATTATTAAGAAATACCTTAATATTTTTTGTATTGCGAAATTTTCATTATTTTTGACATGAATTACGCCAGACAACGATAAACAAACTACAAAATTCTCTGTCTACTGAATAAATGTTTTAATAACCTTTTAAAACTTAGGACAAGATTGAAGTAATTTGAAAGACCCATTTGGTAAGATTTAAACATCAGATCATATTACTCGGTTATTTTCAGTAGATAAATTTGATTAGGTTTGGTTTTTAACTAAGAAAGACAAATTCTTCTTCGGAGAAATGACGTAACCAAGTTATGTATTAATACGAACAGATTAGTTTCAAGGAAAACATTTCAAATGAGGCTTGACATTCTCTTTTATGAGTTAATTTTCCCTAAGTAGGCAATAGAATACCATTATTGGCATAAAATAGCAGGAAGGTATTCATATAGTTCAGTCATAAATCAAAATGAGATCGATCAACCATTTTATCTGCATCTGTGAAACAGAGAAGACAACTCTCTTTCTTTTTCTTAAAAGGAAACAAAAGTATTTTATTTGTATTGGACAGTAAGTCACTAGTTTGTGTTCATCTACTTGATTATAATTTTAAACAAATGTATCCCCCACCCCATCCTAAATGAAATATTCAATTTTAAATAAGATAGTATGTTTTTTTTATTCGAAAAATTTCCACTCTACAATAATCGAATGAAATACAGTCAGTTCGCAGCACTTTTTAAACAGAAATTGCGTTAATAATATAAAGTAGCTTCACAGGTCTAAAATTACAAATGTTTACACTTACTACGAACTGACCGTTGTATGCATAACGTATATTTCTTCATAAGTCGGAAGAAATTATAATGTGAATGAAATGAATGCATTTTTTATTCTCGTTCAATAATTATAATGCAAAAGAACGCTAAGGATTTATATCTAATTACTATTTTTTGTCAAATATTTTCTTTAAGACAATGGAGAACGGAATTTCAGATATAGTTTTACATTTTCTTTGGAGATAGAATCCTCATATTTTACTAAATTCTACCAACTGCAAATACGTTTGCGGCCTGATGATGCAAGCTCTTCTTCCAGTTAGGCGTTCCAGACTCGATTCTACTAGAAATCCGATGCTGCGGTGGTCTAATGGTAAGGTTTCGGCTTCGGGACCGGAAGGTTCCAGGTTCAAAACCCGATTCCACTGAAAGTCCGTCTTGCGTTGAGTCTGTTGCACGTTAAGTCTCACGTAGGGATCAAACGCCCTCCCGCTGGTGCAGTGATGCGGAAGTATGGATAAGGGGTGCCAGCTCAGGCGTCATCCTTGTCATTTGACCGCAGTTCAAAGTGACGAGGTTCGTCCCCAAATAGCCCTCGTGTTGCTTCAATATGGGACGTTAATATAACTAAACTCTACTTGAAATCTGTAGTGTAGGGGAACCTGATGCATGATAAATCTTCTGTCGAGCGTCAAGCGCCCTAGTGTTGGCATGGTGTGAAAACTTTGTGAGTGTGGTTCTGATTCATTTGCTTTCCGATTAGCGTTCAAAATTATGATTTTCAGAATACCTCTTGTTTAACTTAAAACCGTGATGTTAATCTTGTCAGCCAATTAATTCCTTTAGTTTCAAATGTATTTTTTTATTTAAAATTCAAAGGGCGAGTTATCTAGCAGCGATATGCTACATTCGTTTTATTAAGGCTGAATACTGATTCAATGAATTATATGTTGGTATGAAGCTGCAAAAATTCTGTCCGAACATTTATATTTTTCTTATTTTGTAGAGTAGAAAAATGCTGTGGAAGCATAAAACGTCAGGGTGCTGTTTCTTTAAATACGTAGGTGGTTCAAAAAGTAAGATAACAAAAGCTCTCACGGGCGCACAAATTTCCCGCGCAAATTAAATTCCCTGCCTAAATAGAATAGACAATCTCAGTATTCAAATGCCATAGGTAGATTGCTCTAGTTGTGCTTTAGCGCTCCAAAATCAGTGTTAGAGGATGACGGATGCATGTCCATTGAATTGCGAAGTGTCGTAAGGTGTTTGCGTTTAGAGAAAACATCCCAGCTGAAATTCATCGCCAACTAGTAGAAGTTTACGGAGCGAGTGTAATGTCACGAAAACAGGCGTTCAGAACTGTCGAACACGTCCACCACAGAGACACTGGAATGACCTCCCTACCGTCCGGATCTCGCATCAAGTGATTTTCATCTCTTCGGACCGTTGAAAAAGCATCTGGCAGGTTGCCATTACAGATCCGTTGCCGAAGTTCAGAAAGCCATAGTCAAGTGGCTCCGCGACCTGGACTCTGATTTCTTCTATACTGGTTTCGATAAATTGGATTACCAATTGCACAAATGCTTCAACAACCATATTAACGATGTGGAAAAGTAATATGTACCAGTGCCTTTCTATCTTTGTCTATTTCTTTGATTTCGTGAATAAACCTTTTATCTCGGAGGACTTGTTACCTTACTTTTTGAATATCCTACGTAATTAGGTCTGACCTGAAGTATTACTATCTCATGAAGATCAAACTTTTAACCGCATATCATTTTCATACTTGTCAATTCTTCAATTTCGTCATCCATACTGAATCCAATGATGCAATTTTTTAAAATGAAATAAAAACGGCAGAACTTTCTGATAAATGAAATAGTAATATGTTAAATGTACAACAGAGGTTACTAATAAGAAAACTTGGAAAAAAAGTGCATGCGATTTTGACCGCCATGAAATCTTTCGTTCAGAATATTAAAATATGCAATCTAAATGGAAACAATAAAATAAATCAACATTTAATTTTTTTAATAATAAAATAGCATCTTGATCGTCACACCGTATATTTTCCAGATGTTTATTTGCAAACTGTAAATCTAAATAAACTGTGTCACTTATTTCGCCCATTTGATACAAAAAGAAGACCTTTGATAGAAAATGTAATACAGCAAATTCTTTTGCAACACGGCGTTCTTATTATATGGTTTCTATATAGCACAGTTCGGAAACTACGACAGCTCTCCTACAACACGACATTTCGACATGTTTTACATGTATGTCAGGCTCTGTGTAAAAATAACGACATTCTTGCAACAAGCGAAAATATCGTGGATTTACGACGCTCCATTCTGGCATACCTTTGGCAAGACGGTTTGAATTTAACACGAAACCTATTAGCACAAGATGCTCCATAATATTGCTACGATGTTTTCATGATATTGTGCGGTATTCAGAATGCTGAATAACATCTTGGAGATATCTTACTAGGGATGAGAAAAACCTATCGGTTTAAACCGGAAACCGTTTTTTTCTTGTTTCTATTAACCAGTTTTTTTCGGTTATTTTTTTACCCCAGTTTAAACCGGTTATTTTTTTAAACCCAAAATCCGGGGAATAAAACCGGGTCGGAAGATAGGATCGATTTCAGGTTCGACTAGACTAAAATTTATCAACTTATAAAGCTTTGAATTTCATCATCTTAGGCCAATCACCGAAAACCGCTTCCTCAAGGCGTCTGTTGGTTGGCGGATTACTGAAAGAGCCTTTATGAACAGATAAATATTGGCCAATGGATTGATTTCCTGCATAAACAATACTAATTAAAAATTTTGTCTGCAAACGGCGTCTGTTTGTTGTAGCCAAAAAATATTTATCTTTACCCGGAAGTTCTGTGGCGTCCGAAAGATTAGAATCTACTTTGAATAATGTTGTTTCCAATGAGAGGTGTCAACTCACAGATCAACACATTGCTGAAAGAGTCTTTATGAGTAGATTAGATGATAAATATTGGCCAACGAATCAATTTCTTGTGAACAAAATGTTAATAAAAATTTTTGTCTATAATACTTACTTATTGCAATAATTACTCATTTATTACGCATTATTACATATTGTATTACTTACTTATTTATAATCATTACTTATTATATTAATTACTTATTACATTAATTACTTATTACATTAATTACTTATTGAATTAATACTTACTTATTGTATATTATTATTAATAATAAATTCTGTCCACAAACGTTGCTTTAAAAAAAACCCCGAAAACCGGTTTTTCAAAAACCGATTATTTTTAGCGGTTTTCACCGGAGGTGAAAAAAACCGTTTTTTTGCAATAACTGCCATTCCTATATCGTACAGTATATTTTGCGAATAGGGGAAGGAATTAATGATATTATAGTAGGGTTGAACGTATTAACAAAACATTTACATACTTAGATGCATTATCATCAAGATTGGTTTGTGTTCATCAGTACTAGTGCCAGGCACTTCTGCTCAGTCTCAATTGATGCTTAAACTACAGTATATAAAACACATAAGAAACACCAAGACTGGATATGAAATATATAGAAAAAAAGAGAAACAGCCTTGTAGAATACAATTATTGTGAGTGGCATGGATTTTACCAAAATTTTAATAACCACAGAAGGGAGTCCGTATGACATTATGAAACAGATTTATTATGGGGGTTTGAGCGGAAGGGTCCATTTTGAAGTTTTGTATTCGAAACTGTATTTAAAACAAAACAAAAAGAACTTGAGAATGAATGAGTGTATTTGGATGATCTAAAATGCCTATAAAAAGATACTTGCATGCAGAATGCAAAATCTTTACATACTAATAAAGAAAAATTAAGTTATATTGCGGTGAATTTCTGAGATCTGATCTTAAATTTTCTATCCCATAAACTTATCTATTACCCTATATTTATCACGAATAAATCACTATCATAACAAAAGTGTATATGTAATATTTAATACATCAATTCCTCTAAAAGTGCTTTTACCCAATAGAAGTAAAGAAGGAAATCCGCATACCGTGAGAGAAAATCTAGAAACGAAACTTCCATTCTCAATTGATGCATAAGAGAAATTAAAGCTCTTTTTCACCGTTTGTTTTTTAAAACACTGCTACATAAACTAGATTACTAAAAAAGGGCTTTTTATTCTTTATGCAGTCGGGTTTTGCATTAAAATTCAGTGGAGTGAAACCGTGATATTTTTTCCTCCTTCGGTTTGTGCCCACGTATCTGTATAAGCTTGTGTCCTCTTAGGAATTCGGTTCTACTTTTGACTTGACAGATTGCATTATACAAAACGTCGCAAAAGTCGAAATGCTCCGAATGCTTCTTTTGGGTGAAATTTCGCGCTGGGTTCTTGTTTTATTTCTGTTGTACTTGCTTAGTTTTGGTTTTTCCCGATATGCATATATCGCGTGAATGAAGCGTTCCGTTCAAAGATCGAGTCAACTGGGAGATAAATCAATTGATGAAATATTCCCGAGATCTGGGTGTTTCATTTTTAATGCTAAAGGAAAGTCGATCATTCGTATTAAATAAATTTTATTGTCTCTGTTGAGGTAGATTTAATGTTTATTCCATTTTTGTCTAAAAACGGTAGAATAAGGGTGATTTTATGAAACTATTTTTATATCAGTATTGATGAAACTATTGTTATATTTAAATCAAAATATTTGTCTGTATTAAGATACTTGCTTTAACTTAACACTTTGCACTCCGGAAGATAATAAGATGCATAATTATACACGTGTGAATGTAAGGATTGATTTAGCGCTTTAGGAAGCTGAAAAATATTGTTAGTAATTTGTTTCAATTCCTAAAAATTAATCTGTGTGTTTTTGATGTTATATGGTTTTCAGAATAAGCGCTATCCAACAAAAATGTGTTAAAGATGCATCATTCAGAATGTTGAGTCTGACTCGACATAAGAGTGCAAAGGGTTAAACTATGCATCCCTGTTATATTGCACATTTTTAAAAATTGTACTCACAAACCGTTCGGCCAAGAAATTTTTAACGTCTGACTGCAGTTTTGGAAAGACTCAAGACTTTAGTTGCAATATAAAATGTATGGGTTTCGTTCTACATTTTTGATTGATATGCAAACTAACATCTAGTTTTCAAGCTTCAAGAGACCTATTTAAGAAGGAACCTTGCTGTTTTGATAAGTGATAAGTTACTGAAAACGACTCCTGAACGTTTACCAGTTTTCCATATTTTGCTACCGCGACCATGTGCAAACAATTGACGCAAAATTTACTTTAAACTGCATCAGGCCCACGCACTCAGTGATATTCTGATTAGATAGATTTTGTCTCACCTATCCAGAGATCTAAATGGCAAAATTCTGCCTACTATAAGAGTATTCTACCATAAAGTCAAATCATTTTATCTTAAACGCAAACTTCAAATTTTCTGAGCACTTCAGCATATATTTATATCTTCAGAACATTTCACTGGTGATAATTTCTTTTGACTCGACTTCGACTGCATTTTTATTTCTTTAAACTCTAATTAGCGATAAAAAATATATAGCAGTTGGTTGACTTTATATTTTCAAAAATTGGAAATCAATGAAAAGATCAGCCATTTTGTTTATTTAAATAATGAAAAAAGAGAAGAATCTATCGAAAGTAGATGATTTAGACTCGTGTATGGATATATTTATAAATACAATTTCCAAATTTCAATCAACCATTTAATAATTAAGTGAAACTGTAGCATGAGAACATGCTACAGTAACATGGGCGAATTGTAGCAGAGGCACATGCGGCTCCGGAGCCGCATATACCTCTACTAATGCATAATTGCAGCCCATTTTAAGCTGCGTTAAGTCGTGCAACAAAAATTATGAAATTTAAGTGAAAGAAAAATTCGTAATTATATCTCATAAAAACTGTTTGTTCATTTTCACGTACAAAAATAGTTTTAAATACCGAATATTTTCGAACATGAATTTTATTAAATATCATCTGAGCTTGTTTGAAAACGAAAAAACGTTGTATTCAGGGAAATTTGACGAACACTGACGGGAAATTCAGCAAGAGAAATCTCATTAGAACCAATGCATTGTCTATTTTTTGTGTGAAATATATATTTTTATTTATTATTAATACAAGTTAAATATATTGAGATTATAAACTATATACAACTAGTAGAGTAACAGTCAGAATAAATAAATGAACTGCAGTGTTTTTTCATTAAAGTAAATATAAGCAAAGCAAAAAAATATACTTATTTTCACAGCAAAATATTAGGCTCAGTTTTTGAAAATGTTTATTTCATAATTCAAATTGCTGACTTGCGGCTCCATAAATATCATTTTGGTGAATATTATTCTGAAAATGGCTCTTTACAAATAAAAGATTGCCGACCTCTGGTCTAAAGAAATGTACTTATCTTTTATGAACTTGTTCATGACAAATAATAAAATGGACACAAAATGTTTATTTAATAATTTACTGTGGCTTTGGGATAAAGAGTAAATTTCATGATAATTATTTAATTGTATGGTCTCTGTAAACTATCGGCTGTTGCGTTACCTGATTTGCCTTCCGCTTCATGCCCGTGACTCTGCTTAAATAACCTTAAAGGTTATAGTTGCAGGGGCATGGTGTGGTGTTATGTTGCTTTACCTAGGAACCATTAATCAACGTCTAAACTATAAAATTTCAGTTTGTATTCTTAGCGAATAAAATTGGATCAAAATGTAAAATCCAGCTTGTTCTCTGAACTGAAACTAAAATTAAAAGAATGATACAAGAAAAAATTAAGAAATTTATGTAATACTTTTTGCGGAAAATGCCAGTAGGTGCAACAATTTTGAATTCCAATAAGCTTAAGCAAATAAGCTTCGTAAATATAGTTATTGCAGACAATTCTAAAATGGTTCTACGGCTTTAAACCCTCATTTCATAATAAGAAAGTTATACAAAGAATACCAGATGATTAATTTTGTTACATGAAAATGACCATTCTTAAATCTTTTAGCAGACTACAAAAGTGATTTACTTACTCTTAATCGTATCAGATATTTTTTTATTTAAGTTTGTAAGTTTATCATCCATACAAAACAAAATTATGCGATTATTTTTTGTGTGAATCGTACATTAGGGGATCAATTCATGTGGCATTACAGTCACATGACAAACGTAATTCCACATTCATCTATACTTATAAAAGGCAATGTTTGTGTCTGTATGTGTGTGTCTGCAATATCCAGACGAATCTATCGCACTTACAGACATGAAATTTGGCACACTGGTAGTCATAATGGAGACTGAATGCACATCGAAGCCGGAAATTTAAAATTTATTCTGGAAAATTCTTTATTTAATGTTTTGTGTTGTTTTGGGTGATTACACCAAAACAATAACATCATCGGAAAGAACAAACAATTTTCTTTCTAATAAAGTTTGTTTCGTACGTCTAACATAATTTACTGAATTTTGAGAAATTTTTGAAAAATAGTCACTTTGATGGTAATTTTTAATAAAGATTTCTCCAAATTATTGCATCTGACGTTCTATCATCTCTATAATTTTCCTTTTTTTCAGCTTATAACTGGACCGTTTCTGTCGGATTTAAAACAAGAACGGTTAAAATATATATTTTTGTTTTTTTTTAAATGAATTTTTCCCTGAACAGTTCAAACAGTTTTTTTGCTAGCGAGATTTAACAGCGAGAGTTTCTCCGGTGCGTGACCTTCCTCGCGGCAGGTGACGTCATTACATTCGCGTCATCGTCATCTCAATAATATATACATTTCTGTTTTGATAAATGTCATTATCGCAAAGAAAAATAAGCGGGAAAATCAATAATGTGTATCTTTTGTTTTGATTTTGTTTTCAAAACTTTTTCGTGTCATTGTGGGTATTTTTCCCCCAGTCCTGATTCTACGGGCAACGCCGTGCGCGTACTGCTAGTATAACATATAACTACACGATATCTTAAAATGTGTTGCAACATCCCGTCCTTTCTTTTCGAGATTCGCAATGCATTTTAAAATTAAGCCTACATTTCGTAGTTCATCGATGGAGCATGCATCGGCTCCATTGTACGAACGGATACTAATAACTGTAAAGCAAACATATACTATTAGCTTAGATTTTTAGTTAGATGGCTAATTCTGCATAGATAGACATTACTTCGTCAAACGTTTTTATTTTTTACTCTTTAACAAATACTAGCATACTCAAATTATTTGTTATCACATAAAAAAACGTTTTAAATTAGCTGAAAAGTATTATAATAGAAAAATATGTAACTCTAATATTTGAATCCTAGAAAAGAAAATTTTTAATTTTATAGTTGCGCAAAAAAAGTTACAAAACGGTTGGAACTTTAAGCTAAAAATACATATAAACAACCAATACCCACAACGCTCCGAAGTGAAATGAAGATAATAAATACAAGTATACCACTAACCACAACTCTCATAAGTAAAATGAACATAATAAATACAAGTGTACCAATAACCACAACTCTCTGAAGTAAAATGAACATAATAAATACGAGTGAATGGCATTTGCCGATTCAATAAAAATCACAATGTAGTTCATGAAAATAAAGCAACTCAAATCTCAATTTTCTTTACTAAATTTTTACCGTTGGTAATAAACAGAACAGAACTTAGCAAGATATTTTTATATGAAAAAAAGAAGTTTCTTTTGTTTAGCGTACATGACATGTTTAGCGTAATAGTTTTTTTTACTTGTTGCATTAAAAACAACTTCACCTTGCTTTATAAGGTAAAAAAAATTAATTTTTAAAAAGATTAAAAGTATCAATGTAGCATTTTTCCGCTAAAAGAAAACAACAAGAATTTCTACAGTTAAAAGCATATGTCAGTTTCTTAGCTTTCACTTTTTTTTACCTGCCATTGTTAGATAAAATGCGCTTAGAAGCTTCTTAAACATCTGTTGCAAAATATTAATTATTTTAAAGAAAAGAGTCTGTCTTAAAATTGATAATAAAATATTATGGGCAAAAAATGAAATTTTCGTTAAAATTATTAAAGTTTTTGTAATACATATATTATTTTATATTCTCAGTTTTTTATATTTGCTTTTAAGAGAATTAAAAAAAGACTGCACGCATAGTTTTATTTTCATGCATTATCACAAGCAACGTATTTTTATGCGAAGGAAACTTCTGTTCATAAAATACCGTACATGTTCTGTTCATGAAATACCGTACATTTTAAATTTTGTTAAAATCTAATTTTTGTTTTTGATAGATTTTTCTTGCCAATCACTGCGATAGATGAATCTACTCGTAGATAACGCATATAATAACTGAAAATAAAGACTAATTTATTTTCTATAATACGTATCCTCATTTCTAATGTTATTTGTTTGTGGTAGAACAACTCCTCAGTGAAAGTTAAATTAATCATGGCTTCAGATAGCTTCTTGGTACTAAGAAATCCATATTTATGATTGAACATCTGTAGATACTGTTGTTCACAGTAGCATAACACGCGAGTAGAGTAACACATGTCCAGATGCTGTTCTTGTGGATATCCGAACTTAGCCAACACGCAATCCCTAATATCCCATATATATTGTAGAATATATTAAGCTACATAGGTTTCATTGACACATGATTTGACACTGTTGTTGTGGTTATTTACACTTAGTATTCCAGTAATTAGACAATGTTAAAAAACTTAATTCCATTTAGGTAAAGAGTGAGACAGGACATATATATTTAGGAACACTTAGAGATGATGTACCATCTCGGAGTATGTTTAACCCTCCGAGCACCCAATTATTTTGAGTTTATAGGCTCGAAAAACTAATTAATTTTTAAAAAGAATAAATCGAATTTTTTCGTGTTTAATCATGTATCTGAAATCGTACGAATAATTTATCCATAAATGTTTACGAAAATATACATTTAAATAAAAAGTATCTGCTTTCGAAATGATTATAGAAAACAAATAAAGCTATTTTCGCCGTTCAGATGAAGGGGTCTATTATTTCTGGATATATTACTTTTAAGAGAAATTACCCTTACATGGAGAAAAGTCTATACGAAATAACTGTAATGTTGTCAATTGTATTTGGTAGAGTGAGTTGTTTGTTTTCACAGCCAATGAAACGTATGATTTGTAGACATTTGTTACATAAAAAACGTATCTGGTAGGATAATTGTATTTGTATTTACAATATTCACACCAACATTTTTAAAACAGCATCCTCATCTCCACACCGTTCTCGTCCCATATATGCGGCATCTCTCAATTCTGTAACTCCTTTCTTAGCTACTCAAAACAAGTAATTACTACACCAACTTATGGGGTCAGTCCAGGATGGCTAGTAGAAATATAAGAATATCCAATAAGAACAGAATAAGGTCAAAGCCCCTCATTAACATTCGCTGTCGAAATAAGTAACACATTTTGTACTCAATTGCATACTTAATCTACCAGTGTTTTAAATGAAAACCATAATGCCGGATTATGGCCAAAAAATGTCATTTTCCAACTAACGAGCGACTACTTCGAGCTAATGATATACTAGATCTGTATCCAAATACTTTAATATGCGATAAACCTATGTATCTGGTTTTTAAACAAAATTGAGGTTGATGCCGGGTTTAATGAATTATCAATACAAACTTTAGGTTGTCTTCATGTCTTTAGAGAGGATTGCGCTCATTTCAACTGTCTTGAAGAAATGAATTTTGCATCATAATTACCAAACAGAAAAGACTACAGCAGCACTTAGAATATAAAGCGCACAATTGATTTAATAGTGCAAATGATTTACAAGCCGGAGCAGCGTCAGGTTGCTTTGCTTGGCGACTAGTAATAATTTGCGTTTTTTAAAAAAATTACAAAATAAGTGTTTGAAAAAATTAAATTGCTCTCACACTCGCAATGTTCAAGCACTTAAAAGAAAAGAGAATTACGGATAAATATTCATCCTTTCCAAAAGAGAAATTCTACAAAGAGAATAAATAGGATATACATCGTGCAACTTAAGAAAATCCAGAAACTTCATGTGAATTTTAAACATAAAATCAAAATTTGTCGCGACTTTAGTTGCAATAGCTATTCATGAAGACAACGTAAAAGATATACTAAGAAACTCAATTAATATTATCTTAAAGGAATCTGATGAAAAATTAAAAAGTCATTTTCAGCCGACTTTAAAATAATAAGCCTGACATTACAATATGCTACTCATTAATTTAAACATAAATTGATATTACTAAATGCTTTCCCAAAGCATTTTCTGTGAAAACTGTTAAACTATAAGAAAGATGGGAATCTTCCCGCATTACAAAAATTAATTCTGCAAAGTTTTGTCTCAACTAAAATATTTTCAAGCGACTATTTCCAACTAATAAGATTTTAATATAACGTATCTCTACATTCAGAGATAAAAATTAAAAGTTTTATTTTATTTCTGAAAATGCGCTTAACGGTTGCTTTATCTATTAGGTTAAAATTGTTCTAAAACTTTTATGAAAGGGTTTTATTAGATAATTCGTGTGAATAATCAAGGTTTTATTAGACTTCTCCTTGGGAATTTGCCGTGGATAGTCTTTAAAATTATTATTTTTTAATTTATGAATTAAATCGGTGCTTGTGTTATTACATTAAGTTCATTTTTGGTGTCGTGGTGTCAAAGATATGAATTTATCATCAGAGGAGGTTTTATTAGAGTCGTGATTCTTTAGATGGTCCAGTATATCCTCTTTGAATCTGATCTAGATCTCACGGTTTCCCTTTGGTATCGTGTGAAAGCTTGGAAAGTGGGATACCAGCTTAAGTATAGTATTCTTCATCGGAAAGTTATTCAAAATTGTGTTGCTCTTCTTAAAAGACATTTCTGTTAATTCAAAATATGGTATCATTCTAAGAAGTCAAATAGATTCGGAAAATATATGCTGGATGATTTATAGTTGTATCTGTGCTGCCTACAGCCTAAAATCCTGGAATTCCTTTTAAGCAACACATGGCAAAGCATATTTTATACTATTAAAGCATATTTTTAAAAATATACTTACATATATTTTTTTCTTTTTGAAATTGGATTCCTCACTCGTGATTCTAATTACAAAAAGAAGAAAATTATATAAGAATATTTTTATAAATCTGTACACCATAGTCTTTGCCATGTGTTGCTTAACCGCAATATCCAGGATTTTAGGCTGTAGCAGGCACAGATACAACTGTAAATCGTCCAGCATATATTTTCCGAATCGCTTTTGGATGATTTATGCGAAACGCTTAATGTCACATTCTATAAACCTAAACGAAAACCATAACTTACAGCTGGCGCCAGCATCACATTACGTTAAAAAGAGGGAAAAGTCTGCTGAAAATTGTTTTACCTCTGCGTTTTCCCTAAGGATACGCATAAAAGTATGTTCCAGCAACTTTTGCCGTCGTCTGGGCTTGTGTTTTCGGTAGGTTGATTTTAACAAATCATTCTGAGTTGATTTAATTGAACATGATGTCATAGAGAGTAATATAAATTATTTTGATATCAATTTGGAATTTAAATAATTATATGCTGAATCCCCTATCCTCGAAATTTTACATAAAACAGTGATTAATTTTGAAAATCATCTGGAAATACATAGAGAGGTTAGGGAAAAGTACCAAATTTGGTCCTTACTTCTATTCTCTTCCAATATACTTTTATTCAATGGTAGCATTTTAAGAAACGACACTGGAAATTACAATAGATTCTGGTGCATTTTATTGTTGAATATATTACGAGACACGACATATTATGAATGAATTGTTCTATCATTATTAAACAAACATTCTATTTCCGCAACATTTAACGAAGATTATAAAGTACAGTAGAGTCTCCCTACAGAGAATTTCTCCCTATAACGAAATTTTTAATCGGAATATTAAATGAAATTCAAAATATTCTCTATATAACGAAGTGGTTGTCTCCCTATAACGAATTTTTTCAGACCTTTATCTTTTCGATTTTTGTCATTGTTGAAGAAAGTTGCTAATTTCTGTGCAAACAAATCGCTCACACGTGCCTGTTTCTGGAACCACTCGCATTGTTCATTCCAGCGATAACACATAACAATAGAATGCTACGTGAAGGGTAATGCAGTTATGGGGACCTGGGTTTCTACAGAGGGAGCAACATTTCTACGGGTCAAGATTCCAAGAATCGGGGTGGAGTGGGGGTGGAAACAGCAAATGGATGTGGCAATACGCATTTTATGTTTATCCGTACTAGTTCTCTAAATTGGTGAATTGTCTTCACTTTTGAGCATTTTGTTCATACAATAAAATTTAGTATAATTTTAACAAATTTATAATAAATATTACTTCATTTTTAATTGAAAGTCATAATTAAATTTTTTTGAACTTATCGCACATACTAAAAGGTTTGTAACATTTACTTAAATAACTGCAAAAATGTCTAATCTCCGTATAACGAAATTTTCTCTATAGCGAATTTTTCAACTGGAACCAAGCGATTTCGTTATAGGAAGATTCCACTGTATATATAAATTATGAAATGTTTAAAAATACGGCTAATTTATCCTATAAAACTGTTGCTTTAACCCATCACTGCATACTGTATCAAATTTGATACATAATTTATTTTTCATGTTAATAATGAATAGAAAATTTTTTGTCCACTCTTAGACGCTGTATAAGATATGAAACATCATAAGAGACCGGATAATAATCATTCGTTCCATTTTCCAAGAACAACGCAGGTCCTACTTATAAGTTTGTATCAGTCAGTTATTCAATTCCTGATACACCTATTGACATATTTACGCAGTTTTTAGTATTTAAAACGAGTCTTTCAACTTTGATGGTTTCATCAATTGCTTCTACAGGTGCATATTTGCCACTTGATATTACTTTTAAAATACTTTTTTTTATTGTTTTATAGAAAAGAAATAGTGATTTGATACGTTCATTAAATTCATTTTATTAATATCACAATTCTATTTCGAATTTTTTGTGCATTTTTCTGTTCTTATATGTGAACCTCCCATGCCAAAGACATTTTTTATTTTGAAATTTAAAAAAAATCGTGCATTGAAGGGTTAAATTAATTTGAACAAAAAATAATCCAAAATGATGTTAATACATTTGAAAAATATTAAAGACTGAATTTTATTGTTCATGAAATTTCATCTTTAGTATTTTTAGCCTTGAAGTTTCAATTAATTTTTATACAAATACGCTTTCCCTTGTTAACTCTGGCTGTATTTTTTATTGCGTGAAACTTCAATAACAAACAAATAAATATACATATTTTGAAATCTATTTTTTTCTCACATTGGAGAAAAATTTACTGTAAGATAAGTCATGAAAGAGATACTGACGCCAGTAAATTTTAAATTGCACTTAATTTTAGCGTATAAAATTTTTTGTCATATATTTTTCTTCCATAAAATGGATCTGTATAAAAATTCTGGCGAGCTATCTTCAAGAATTTAGGATAAATATTGCTGATAGGGATGATTGTATTAATTATATATGAATGACAAATAAAATATATGAAATCGTTTATGAAGTAATTTCTTTTTATTTTCTTAAGTCCGATTTTTTTTGTTTTATTAGAAACTCAAGAAATATTAGAGCAAGGAAAACTGTTCAAATTATTAAATAAAACCTGCACTTTAACTGCTTTTAAATATAGTGGGCAACTGTTAATAAATATTTATAGCATTGTATTCGAACAATGCACCTATAACATCTCACATTAATTTCAACATGAAATTTAATAACACGAGATAAATGCTCATATCAATCAGTAGATCTGCCCTTTTAAGCTAATTATAAGTAATTTTATTTTATATTCATTCATATGCACTTTAAATGACCATAAAGCTATCAGATATATGAGTTAAAAATATATACTTTAACTGTAAAAAGTACAGTACTTAAAAACGCGAAAGATATAAAATATTATAACTTAAATTAAATTGATAAAAATACAGATATTTTCTAAAATGTCTTTCTCTACTAATTTAAAGTGCACTTTTAAACATTTCGCATATTTGAATTAAAGAAAAGTACATCATTATATACTATTACATTATATCTCTACGTTTAAATATTCTTTTTACTAATTTTATGTAATTTAATCACCCATCTAAAATACTGGTAGCATTCAGCTAAAACTATTCACAACCGTTTGATACCCTAAAGAAATGAAACACTCACTAAATCATAATCAATACTATAATTTCTCTCTTTCTACAATCTGCAACAGACGCATTAAGTAACCATTTATTAGTCTATAGAAACAAAAATTAGTCATAAAAACAGTTCAGAAGCTGAGAAAGACTTAACAAAGAATAAATTTCTGCCGGCGCTTAAATACAGGAGACAGCATTCATATCTTTAACTTTCAACACATGGTATATCTTTCATATCATATGCATGATTCATTCATATAATCTATACTTATAAAAGGCAATGTTTGTGTGTGTGCGTGTCTGCGTGCGATGTCCAGACGAATCTATCGCACTTAAAACATTGAAATTTGGCACACAGGTAGTCGTAATGGTGACTGAATGCACCTCGAAGCCGAAATTTTAAAATTTAATCTAGAAAATTTTTTATTTAATGTTTTGTGTTGTTTTGGTTGATTTTTCGCACTAATTTCTTAATAGAATAGTTTCGAATAAGTTTACGACAAAAATATATACACCATCGGAAAGAGCATGCGATTTCCGTTCTAATGAAGCTAGTTTTGAATTTCTAACGTAATTTACTGAATTTTGAAAAAATTTCTAAAAATAGTCGGCCTAAAAAACTTTGTTTGGAATTTCAATTTCTCGCATCCGCCGTTCTAATTTTGTTATCAATTTGCAATTTGTTGAAGTAATAAACATAACGTTTCTCCGTGATTTAAGACAAGAATGGTTAAAATTGAACAGTTGGTTGAATTTTTATTATTTTTTTCTGAAGTGTTAAAAAATTTTCGGCTCAAAATTCTCTTTACGGTTCTTCAATAAGTTCTAATCAAGGTCGCGTGACGTATTTTCCCAACATGCATTTCGTCGAAATCACATGACGACATAACCCCTTTGCTTCGCGTCGACAGATAATTCTTTTAATTTGTTCGTTTTTATACTGTTTGACAGTCGAGTATACGGCTGATATGAAAAAAAAAAGAATTTGGAAGCCCTTCTAGGAGAGCGCCATTTTTTTGTCTTGACCGAATCAAATCGGCTATAGTTCTAGACCAATGATGACAATTTTTCCTTCTTTTTTGATTACGGATTGAAAAGAACTTTGGAATGAATAGGGGATAATAGCCTTTGTAGCTGAAAATCCCCAAAAAACCTTTTTGAAATCAAATCAAATCAAACGGCTGATATCTTTAGTTAGAGAAGACTAGAAAAAATGAAATATGATTTCAAGGAGCTATTTACATAATATGGCTTCAAAGTTTAAATCTGAAGTGAAAGATTTAATCTCTCTTTTTCTTTTCTTCTTTGATTCATTTTGGATATATTTAAATACTATAGAAATTATGTTTGTTTGCATCTTTCGAGGCGTATTGTTCCATTTAAAATCGTTTAAGATTTCATTCGGTTTTCATTCTTTAACATTTTACCTGGTTTATAGGAATCAATCCTTTAAATCCTAAAAAAAAACTTTTTCGAAAATATTGGTTTATTTTTTTACTCTGTACTGTCAAATGTCATTATCGCGACGAAATATAAGCGGGAAAACCAATAATTTGTATCTTTTGTTTTGATTTTGATTTCAAAACTTTTTCGTGTCATTGTGGGCGGTTTTTTTTTTCATTTTGTTGAAGTCCTGATTTCACGGGCAACGGCGTGCGCGTACTGCTAATATCATATACTCTCACAAATTTGAAACAAAATGCAAACAAGTATATACTTGTAATTTTTGTTGTATTAATAAATTACTTGAAAATTCCTAAGACTTGCACATTTTGAAATTTCCCTCTATAATACAAATTGATAAACTTGCAAAATAATCTTTCAAGAATGTGAAAAGCAATTACATATTGTAAGAAAACAAAAGAGTGTATCAAATCCCAAAAAAGTAATGCTTAAATCGATATTTTGAGGTAAATAAAAACAGATAGAAAATATTAATAACGGAAAATTCATGATATAGTTCAGAATAGAGATTACTAAAAGTAAAATCATCAAGCCAATATAACTCAAATAGAATTTTACAATAAAAGTTAGAAACAGTAAATTACATTTATTTCGTAGATATTTTTCAAAATATCATTGATGCTCATAAGAGTCTGGAATTTTCTGTTCATATGAAATATATGTTCATGGTGTGTTTAAATCTCATTCTTAATTTTCTTTTCAAATATTTAATTCAAATTTTAAACTCTTCCTCAATTCTGAGATGAAGTTTTAGCTTTTGTAAAAGATTAAAGCCATAGCCAGTATTAAAGCCTGCACGCGGCGCATAAGCACAAGCCTTTCAATACTGATTCAATATATAATTAACTGGAGACAAAAATTAAATAATAATGTTAATGTAAGTTATAAAGAATTGTTCCTTCATAGCCTTTCTCGGTTAGACTCTTCAGATGCACAAAATGATTTTTCTTTTCAAAATTTAGAATGACATGACGCCATCCCACACCCCAGGCGCCTATAACCTCAAGGGTTATCTAACCAGTGGGGTGGGTGCAGGGTGGACAAATTCCACCACAGGGCCCTGAGATCTCACGAGAATGCCATACCCCGAACAACTTTAAATTCTCCCCTCTCCATGGTTTAAACTTATGAAAAAACACAAAACTTAAACTGGAGAAATTACTGAATCAGAAAAAATATATTCCTTGTCTGGGCAACACACTCTTAAAGAGTTTGACATTTACAGACAAAAATGATAAAAAAAAAACATTTAAACAACAGAACTTGATTAAATATAAAACATGCAGGAAACACACAAAAAAGTTTGGAAAATATACACAATTAAACACAAATATCAGAAAAAAACTGTTCCGAATAAAAAATGAGCATAGAAATAATAAAATAAAAATAAAATTAATTTTGACGCAAATTGTTTGTACTGTTGGTATTATGGCAGTTGATTACACTTGTTCCTAAAAATCCACGTTTCTCCGTGCTTATATCATATGCACCCTAAAAATTTCAGTGGAGTACGAATCTAAGGATGAATAGCGAATTTGTATTCATACTTTCGCAAGAATTGTTGATTTTCGAAAACAAAACAATACCCCAGAACAGTATATGTAAAAATGAAAAATACAAAACTTTGTGCTCTCTTAGAAAGAAGAATAAGAAAGAAAGAAAAACTCTTTAATTATAATTCTTCATCGAAACCCAATGTATTATTCGCCAAATTAAAGTTGATGTTAACAATATGTAACTAGAAAATTTGTTAATAATCATCTTCCCTTTGCTATGAAATTTACAGATTTTGATGCCATGTTAATTGATACCTAAGTTTCCTTAAGATGAGCCAAAATATACGAACTTTCGTAGTAGTTACAGAGAATATTGCTTTCAGTATTGCGGAAAATTAGCCATTAGTTGTTCAGCTAAGTAAATTTTCTCAGACGCTTGTCTGACATATTTATGGGTCACTTACCGTCTTAAGTCTACTACTATGGACGAGAAATATCAAAGATATTAGAGGGTCTAAAAGGCTTTTAATGCTGAGAAGTTCCATTTGTAATATTGTAGCTGCGAAAATCATCTAAAGATTGAAAAGAATTTGAGTATCTTGAGAAGATACAAAATTAACCTTGTTCTGTTGATAAAATGTTTATTTTAATATTGGGTTTCTGAGAAAAGTGTTATTCTAAGGATTAATGCGTTCTGTTATCCTCAAGAAGAAAAAATACTCTGTGTAATTGAAATAATAAAATCATTACAATCATTCAAAACAATGCGAATAGTTGAAAAAAATCTGTCTCAATCAAAAATTCCCATCAGTTACACAAAACTTTAACAACTTTTCTCCATTTTAAATTCTTACGAATACACTTTAAATGTTAAGAATATTAAATTTCAAACTATTTAAAACTTTAAGAATAAAAAACAATTGTATAACCAATTTCAGACCGATTATATTTAATCACCGCTCAGTTCCTTTCACTTTAAAAAATAATTTCGTAAGATATTTCAGCATGATTGAGAATACTCATAAAAGTCCTTTGCATTTTTTGCATGGCTAGCATATAATGAAAATAACAGAAATTCCACTGAGCTGAAATATAATCTTATTGCATTTTTGGCAGCTAAAGCAGCGAGAGGATTCCCGAAACTTTCCGGTCGTATTTGTTTCAGCCATACATTAAGCCGAAATTACGCTGAGGAGATATATTCTCTCAGAGGTAATGTAAATCTCACTTTTTTATTCCGTGATTATTTATTTTTTTTATTTTATTACCATATCTAATTACATTTAACTAATTTATAGGTTTTGTGGGATTTGGTGAGAAAGTTTGGAAAATGTCCATGGAGAGATGTGCTTATATTCTTAAAAAATTTTCCTACTATTTAAAGCAAGCATTAAAGCATTTATTTGTTTTCTGACTTAAAATAATCTGTTCCTAAGAGAATCTTCAAATTTTAACGGAGGCACATAGGTCGTATGGAAATTAATAAATTATATTCCACAATCCGATTTGCAGACGTAGATTTTTAAGTCTTCATATGGTTCTGTATGGTTTGTTCATTGCTTGTAAAATATAACCATCAAATTTTTCAAAAGTTAAACGTGTCGTTTTGATATCGTTTTGGAGATGGCTTTTAACATGTCTAGTCATTATTTCAGTGTTCCTTGCAAGCATTAATTTTTATATACAGGGTGTCTACACTTATCGTGAACAATAGCTAATTTCTAAACCGTTAGGGATAGACATATAGTTCCAATTGAAAAAATGCTTTAAATGAAGGGAAGAATTATAATATATGTGGTTTGAGCGAATAAATATATTCCTAAAAAAGTTACGAATTCTAACTTTTTATACGGTCCCCTGGTCCTTCCTATCAGTCATATTTAGTAAATTTTTTTTGACACTCTAATATTTTAAACAAAAAAGCCCCACTCTTCTGCGACTAAAACTGACCGATTTATGGAGCTTTAAATATCGCTGACTAAGACCATTTTACACCATTTCAATAGCTTTCTTGAAGACATTCCACCAATCAATGCACAGCGCTCGCTCGACGAGGCCTCTGATTGGTTAAAAATCATAAAATTCGAAGCTCCAGAACTCGCTCAGTTTTAGTCGCAGAAGAGTGGGATTTTTTTTGTTAAAATGTTAGAACAGAATATTTTACTAAATATGACTGATAGGACCGGGGGACCGTATAAAAAGTTAGAATTCGTATTTTTTTCAGAAATTTATTTAGTGACTGAAAAAACATATATTATAATTTTTCCCTTCATTTTAAGCATTTTTTTCAATTGGAACTATATATCTATCTCTAACGGTTTAGAAATTAGCTATTGATCACGATAAGTGTGGACACCCTGTATATTTATATTACCAAAATATAAGTTGGTGCAAAATACCCAAATTTTGCTCTCACGCCATAAAAATCCTTAAATCAATTTCATTCAATCCTACAGTAATAAACAATGCATTTCTAAAAAAAAAGAATTTTCAATTTTTCATATTATTTACCTTTTTAAAAAGATTTATGAATATTTGGTAAATAAACAACAGTTTTTGAATTTAAAGGATATAAAAATTTAGAACTTATCATAGATAACGAGATGTATCCTAAACTTCCTCTTTTACAACAGCTAAAAGAAATAAAATCTGTCCTGCACTGTACTTTTACAGAAGAAATAAAAATGACTTGAGTGAAATTTACACAAAAACTGATGTAGTACGACGCGAGTTGACAAAGACAGTAAATAAAGTACTCGCACGAGCCACGTCGACACATTTACTTAAAATAACAAAATGTTTCTTCAAATAGAAAAGGATCTACCGAAATTTATAAATTTAGCCAAGGTGCTGTCGAGCCTATTTATTTGTAACCCATATCTTCTTATTTGGGGAACTTAATAAAGAATGATTATCTGTTCAGTGTGGGGAATAGTAATAAATTAAATAGCTCTTGCTTTTACGTATAAGTGACGGCAGATAATGTATGTCCAAGAGCCAATATCGAGAAGAAAGTAAAGAATCATGCATCTTCTGGGAAAGATCGCAATTATTTTTCTGGTATTTCTTTTTCTGCCTTATTTTGCATGGATTTCTTGTCTCTTTCACTACCTTTAGGCGATGCTGAATAACCATTTAAGGATATCTTGAATGTTTTTTACAGAAGACATTTCGTGGCTGAAAAAGAAAAGTGCAGTGTTCTTCTCAAATATTTTTGTTGGAAATCGGCTAATAATTGCGAGGTTATGAAGGCGAAATTAAATATAATTGGTAACTTATTCCGTAAATGAATGGAAAATGAAGAAATGGTGGAATACTTCTGGAAAAGCATTTATCAAATGATGAATCTAAATCTAAAAAAATTAAAAGTGAAGTAGAATCTTTAGATCGCGTATTCAAATATCATTTTCAGCTAATACACAATGCATTTTAAGATCATAAATTAATATATTAGCAAATTTTTATTTAATAAATTGCAGACATATATATGGTATACAGATATTTCCACCTGGAAAATTCACTATCAAAATGAGACAATATGCATCAATTTAATTCTTTTCAAAGAGATTATTAAGTACATCCTCTCATTAAAATAGTGTTTCTGTATAGCTTTAAATAGTATGATATAATATAGCGATTGTCTTATATGAAACTTGGGAGTAATATTTAACGCCTTAAGAGTGCAGTTATTTTCATCTAATAGCTTTAAAATCTTAAAAAGGATATTTTAAAGTTAATAATTGGATATTCAGCGCGTTTGATAAAGTCTCTGGATTCTTAAGAATATATTGTGCATGGTAGTTTAAGCAATTATGAACACCAACATGAGTTATATGCTTTTGAACTGATCATGAACGGCGGAAAAAACCGGCTCAGACGCTTAGAGGGTTAAAGAGTACATTATATACGAAAATATAAAGCCTACATGCTCAAAGTCATAATAAATAAGACAGAGGAAGAGTATGGCTCACTTATAATGCATGATTAAATTACATTTTGTGTGCAAATGCAATATTTAAAAATGCATCTAAAAGTAATCGTTGAGTAAATATAAAAATTAATAAAACAAATACGTATATCTTTATTACTATCGGCAAATTACAAATACGTATATCTTTATTACCGGCCTATACAGAAATGTATAGATACTTCTACTTAAAATTCTGTCTCTAACCCTTCAGAAGGCTGGAGCGTAGAAAGTCGCTCTCTGATGACTATTCTAAAACCGGCTCCGTCGCAGAAAGTCGTTCTTCGATTATTACTCTTAAACCGGCTCCGGCGTAGAAAGTTGCTCTCTGTTTATTACCCGAAAACCGGCTCCGAAACATTTGCGTTCACCATTTAGCTACAGAGAGGCTGTTTTCAAAGCATTCAGCTGAAATATTTTTGGCGTTCAAAGGGCTAAAGAAAACTATTTTTGCAACTAAAAAAGATCTTGTAATCTTCATCTTATAAAGGCAACAATCATCTAACAAGGGTCTTTTCAGTAACAACTCTGTTTTTACTGATTTGTATAATCCCCTCAGTTCCTTTTCATAATCTTTTCAATTAATGTTTCTGTCAATCTACAAATAAGGCACACAATTAATAATTTTACTTTTATTGATGACTTTTAAAAAGATTTGGAATATATATTAAGATCTTTTCAATTTAAAGTTACTCCCCGGTTTTTGAAACCAAAAGATTGAAAGCAAACAAAGGCTTATACTCGCTAATTGAATATAAGAAGTACCTATATGTAATTAATAATTAAGTAGCTTAGGTGACAGTAAAAATTTAAGCTTCTTTGATCTTTAAAGCTCCCTTTTGATTCTTTACAAACAATGCTTTTCTTTATAGCGTACAACAAGAAAACCAGCAAATTGGTGTATTTTGCAAACTTTTTTCCTGTAGTGTGCAAGTACAAAATTGAAATAAATATTAATTTAAAATCCATCAAAAAAAATTTGTCAAAGTAGTGACTGTGATTATAAACAAAACTAAGACCTCAAAAACAGTAAGTTTGAAAGTCGGTCTATGAAACTAATGTATATGGGATGTTTACTTTTAATAAAATTTTTATTTTGGATAGATATTTGAAGATTACTTTTTCATGCAAGACTTAATTCATTAATATAACACGAGTATGATATACTTAGCTCTTGTCTTGTTTCTTATAATGATCCAGGATGAATTTGTAGGCTTTATATTTTAGCACACTAAGCAGAATTTTGCGTTTATCCTTGCTTTCAGAATGAATACGAAAATTACCCAAAATCAAATAACAGCTTGAAATAATTGTTGCAAAAAAATTGCACTTTCCAGACCATCCAAAATCCATCCGTCTTCTTAATTTTGACTAGGGCAGATGGAAAAGAAAGCTTTTGTTTAGATTAGAAATAATGACCTTTGTTTTTCCCTTTGGGAATTATTTCGGAAATAGTAGTTTGGAGAGAAGTGGCAAAATAATGGAGAATAAAATAAACGTAACTTCCCGGTAGAACCTTTCAAATACAGTTATGGTTTTCAACCACACATCCATACTCATTCCATTACACCTTGGCGAATGTTTCATATAGATATATCGGCCAGTCTTGCCATACCGAATACAGTCAATTTGACGCAGGCAGAGAAAGAAATAATAGAACTAAAGAACAACTACTAGCACCATAAGAAAGTGAAAGCCCCAGGCAGTAGGGAAGGGGAAAAAAACCTTTCCTAGGCAAGGTTGCCTCTAACGAGCTCTCCTAGACTAGGCATACATTGTTACAGTTGGTGCACTCGTCGCTATATGACCGACGGGTCAGCTGCTGTAACAATGCGGAAACAGCTCATCTGTGGTAAAGTGGTGTTTTACAGTACATTTTCCGTTGGATAAATGGGAGTTTTTCTTTCCTTTATCTTTGTTAACACTTTCCTTTTTCGTCCATCTAAGTGGGGAGGAGAGGAAAAAATGTACGCGCTTTGAATAAAATTTCAGTTTCCGCCTCCTGTCCTACATGATGACAATGCGTCTGGAATGCTTTTTGCAAGCAAAATAAGAATAATCGTTTCGTTTGCGCATTCGTTCTGATAAATTTCTTCTTCCAGTTTCTTTCCTGAAACTGAATAAAATTGAATGATTTACTTTAATAAGCTAACAAATATAAGTAGTTCGTTTAATGCATTGCTCCTCGACAATAAGGTCTATTACAAAAGTGATTTAAACAAAATAAGAGTAATCGTTTTGTCTGCGCATTTATTCAACATATAATTCTGATAAATGCTTTATTTTTGTATCTTTACTGATAGTGAATAAAATTGAATGATTTGCACTTTAATAAGCTCACAAATATTAGTGTTTGTACTGTTGTTTCCTATTTTGCTCCTTGAAAATAATATCTATTGCAGAAAGTATTAGACTTGCAACATATTTATTGTTGGGGGAAAATATCCTGTTTGCTTCCTTCGGAATTTACCGTTGAGTTAGTTGAATTTAATGTAGTGTTATTGAATTATTTGAATAAAAATAAGACCCACAAACTGCATTAAATATTCATATTATATAGAGTAAAATTAAAAACAGTTGTTATTTGAATATTTAAAAAATACACGAAGCTGTATTAGGTAATTTACGCTAAACCTTCTATACTAACAGAAGTAAAGCATATGCTTTATGTATTTTTGGTGTTCAATATAAATGTATGATTGGCCTTAAAATCTGAAATTTCAGATTATTTTGCATTTAAATCCTTCGCAATAAAACATTCAAGATTGAAGATACTGTGGATCTTCGAATTTTCTAGCAGTTTAAATTTTGTATTTGTTTCAGTCTCCCGAACTTGTCTTCTTAAAACTTTTTGTTTAATCCGTCAACAATGATCTTTGTTCCTGAAACATATTGTCACGAATAGTAGAAATTATGAAGAAAAATTTGAAAGATAAACATATGTTCATTAATTTTATATGTGTGTTTGTGCTTGTCTGCGCATATTGTGTGTAATATTATTAAAATAAAGACACGCTTAATTGTCAGAGTGTTAATTAAAAAATCTGATCCTTAAGCAAGAATATCCATTTAATAAAAATATTTCTCGATGGGAAATGAAAGTACAACTCCTGATTTAATTTGGGATGCATAATTATCGAAATAATTATACCAATTATCTCCAATTTTTGTTTCCATTTTTGCAATACAGTGTCTTCATTTTCTACTTTTTGCAATTCCATTCATTTTTCAGAAACAAATATTCTTGCAGTTTTTTTATTTTCAAATATTTACATTTACACATTTCAAAAGCTTGAAATGATGATAATCTTACTTTGTTTGAAGTAACATAGTTTTGAATATCCGTACTGACATAGTTTTGAAAATTCCGCAAAATCATTAATAGAAAGAAAATATATCTACATTTTAAATCAAATGTGGCCGAAAAACCGTTCTTGTCATCGAATATATTCATTGTTATTCAATCCTCAACCTACGAAACACATTAGTGAAGTCCATAAATCATTAAATTTCGATGAAATTCATCATTTTATAAATTTGAATAGAATTCTGAGTTTCCCTAGAACCATCATAAGAGAATACTTTCCAAAGAAATATTTTGTTTTGCTATAATAATTGGCATGTTCTTAATTACCTTCACTTTCACTGTCATTGAAACTTCTTGCTTCATTTGAATTGCTAGGAGTATCTTGACAAAAAAGTGATATGATTGTAAAGCCTATGTGTTGACGTAAATTTAAGTTTCTCCGTCCATTAATTGGATTTTCAATCTTTTCATTTAAACACAAAGATAATGGCGTTAACGATTCTTATTAAAAAGTAATTATACCAAGAATATTCTGATTTCTAATTTATTTTTCACATCACTATCAAATGTTTTTTTCTTGTTTCTTAATAAATCAATATCTAAAATACTTGGCTAGAAAGTAGTTTTATTTTAAATTAAAAATGGCAGTTATTTATAAGATTTCCTACATTTTCTTTTCGAAATTGGGGAATTTTGTCAATTAATATTCATCAATTAATTTGTAATTTAACTGTCCTTATCTCTTCATCAAATAAATGTATCCCAGACTTGATTTATTATTTAAAACATTTACATTTACGGAAGAGTATCCATGGGTATCAAACTTAACTATAATCAAATATCTCGAATACTTCTTTTTAGTAAAAAAAACTAATAAATGTGAAGAAAACTTTTATTTTTGTTGTATGTTTCATGGTTATGTTATTTGTGATATGTATCTTTCACTAAATTATTGTATTCCACATTTGCTTTAAAAATAGATTTCCCATTGAACAAAAGATTCATCACTAATATCAAACACAAAACTTGCCATTGCTATTAAATAGAAATATATTCGAGAATATCAAACGTAAGATAATCAAAATATTTTGAATATTTCTGCTTAGGAGAGAACTATGTTGTTGAAATATGTTACTATCTTTGTATATCGTAATAGCATGTTATTTATCACATGTATTGCCCATTAATTTATTAAGTCCCAAAGGTTGTTGTTTTGTAAATAAATTTTTCATTTAGTAAAAAAAATATCACAAATGCCAAACATAGAATGATCAAACTATTTGGAATATTTCTGTTTAGTCAAAAGCTAAAGGATCTGATGAAAATAGTTAATGTCATTTTTTATATCTCACCCACGCATTATTTATCGCATGTCCACTTAAAAATGACCATTATGGATTATCCAATGATGAACGGCATGATTGATTCAAACACGCAAAATGTGGAGCCAAAATGGTTGAGAATATTTCAAATTACAGAAGCAAAATT
>BGPR01000053.1:347793-386828 GCA_013235015.1 Araneus ventricosus | reverse complement strand
ATACTTCTGCCAGCTTTCGCAACTCGCTTCACCGAAGTCGACTTGGAATCCAAGTAACACCTCTTTCAAACACGGCCGCACCTTTACTCTCTGAGGAACAAAAGTAGCTAATTACCATAGCCCTCGCAACACAATGGTAAATGCGAGCTATATATAATTTCACTTAGCTCAAAGTGAATACGAGTCCCTTTTTCCAAGCCTGCCTCTATCAAGTGTATTACGGACTATGAGAAGATGGTGACTTAGGATTTCAAAAGAACACACACACTCGCCATCATGCAAAATTCATGAGTGCATTTTGCATCGCCTTCTGAGGAAACAAAATATACGGGGAAATGCATCTTCTTGCGTTAGGTGCTTCGAAAGGGGTTGAATGATAAAGAATCCAAGTTTCTTTCGAGGTCGGCCAGTGGGCTCATTAATACGAATTTCATTTAGTCTTTGCACGAATTACTATGCATTTATTCGTTGTTGTGCATAAGTTTGGAAATATTAAAGATTAAATTATAACTCAAGAATGGTTTATGACTCTCTATGAAACTGAATAGCAGAAGTCATTTCCCATTTTAATCATGTAAGAATATTTGCGTACGCATGCGCATGTACCTTCTCGCACATAATGATTTTCCGTTTCCAACTGAACTGTAGATGGGAATGGTGTTTCCTTAGTATGAGGAACTATGTGTTTAACACAGATGGGTTTCTTATTTTTATATGCCAAATGGAAAGTTTCGAATTTAATTATGATGGAAGATAACTATATTTTAAATAAAATATATACTACATTACTTGAATTGAATTGTAGTTATGCATGAGATAAGCAGGCTAGAATTCGGGAAAGTTTTCTTAGAAATGTTATGTATATGTAATGCTGCTGTCTATGCATTATATGAAATATCTCCGTTATTTTAAAACTTTTAATATATTTCGTAAGCATTTCATAAATATATGATCATGCGTATAAATAAAAAGAGGACTCATTTGTTAGTTATAAGCAGAAAAACAAATAGTTGGATAGGTTAATTTGTAAAATTTCAATGAATTGTTTTGAATTGAAATTCATTGTTGGCCAAACCAAATTGACCTTTGACCCAAATTGACCTCTTGCCAAATTTTAAAGGAATTTTCCATTGACAGGTCATTTAAGGGCAATATATTAATCTAAATTTTTTGAAGATTTAGTTTAAATCCGTGTTTCTTTTTCCTTAGAAAAAGGAAAAAGAAGTGTCTAAACTCTTTCATTTTCTTTTTCTTCATTTTTTAAATACAAACTTTGAATGAAATCTTTTTTCAATGCTTTGTCAGAAAAGCGTTTTTCATTTTATGTCAGGAATTATAAATTCATTTTATAATTTTTAAGTTTCTCAAACTTTATTTTCTCCATTTTCTCTCAATTTTTTCCTTACTCTGACTATACGTATAATTAAGAAGAGGACTCATTTGTTAGTCATAAGCAGAAAAACAAATAGTTGGATGGGTTAATTTGTAAAATTTCAATAAATTGTTTTAAATTGAAATTCATCGTTGACTTTGCTTACTGCTGTCAGTGTTTCAGTGACCTTAAAATACAGATGTTCTATCCCAATTTCTCTGGGGACCCATACTTTAAGGAGCCCTGCTCTGTATATTCTAAATTGGGTCTAGGGGAAGCATGTAGAAACAATAAAATAAAATATATTATTATGGAAAATTTAGACTTGAAGCATATTGTCTAACTTTTTTATAGAATCTACAGAATACATTCGATAATTATATCAAAATGTACAACATTTTAATATACGAAAAAATTATACTTTTTTGGTTTTAAAAGCGTTAGAAGTTTTCGGGCATTCATTATTCGCAAGCTTTCAATTACTCAAACCAACGCATTCATTTGTCTTAAGTTTAAAAATTGAGTTAAAACAGGAAAGGAATAATCATAATTGTGTATAATGAAAACAGAGAGCGAAGTTTTCTTTAAAAAGATCATTTTAAATGTATTTCAGATTTATCTGTCAAACACAGTTGCAGCTTTTTTTAATTATGTGATAAATGTTAGCTGGCTCAGTAAAAATGTAACAATTATGTAAAATTTTAAAACAGCGAAAAAATACATAATATTGAAGCAGACTTTTACTTTTTGAAGTAATTAATCAGTTGAAATGAAAATAATCATAAGGATGTAATATAATTCGCTTTGAAATAAAAAATTCCTATATATTTTATTTACAGTGGGCTTTCGGAGTATACGAGCTGGAAAAAAAGTTCCTGAAATTTAAAATCCGGAAGTGTGAATTTCATAAAAAATATTATTTCATTGTCATAAGTATAATATTTCATTTGAGAGCTGAACTTAACACTTCATTTTTTATATGCTACAATGAGTAAAAGAAAAGTTATTGCAGGAGCAAAGCTAAATATTTTCTTGTGTTGAATCAAACCTATGGTGCATATTATTCTTCGATCCACTTCCAAATTGATCTTGGGCTACACATATACCTAAAAGTTGAACTTAAAGGTATTTGTTTTATTTATTTAATGTATTTATCTAAAACTCCAGTGGTCTAAATTTCAATATAGAATATTAAGTAGCATCTAAATAATTTGTCAGTTAAGAATTGTGATTGTTGATTACATTCTAAAACTCAAAATAATTTTTTTATTAATGTTTGATTTTCACCCTTACACATTCAGATGATTTTTCATTTAGTTTGAAAGTGTCTTATTACGAACTCGGACGCAGGAAATAATCTGCACAGTAATGTAAATTTACATTTAAAAATATTCAAAAACTGTTCAATAAGTGCTTTAAAACAAAATATTTTATCAAGTCCAATGAACCAAGTTTCGAGCATAGAATGATGAATATCCTTATGGTTGAGACAACAATTTTGGAGATAATAGAAGCAGTCGAAATCAAAATTCATTTAAATTTTGTAAAAAAGAACTGAACCCATTTTAAAATATGGATGAATCTATTGAAATATCTTATTTGTTAGAATAAACCAATCGTGAATATTCTAACCTTCTGAAAAAGTAATTACAACGCGCAAAAATATAAGCAATTTTGCTTCATTCTATATAGGAAACGATAATCTTTTAATATATTAAATTTCACGTTAGCGTTATTTTAACTTTACTACAACTTTACTACTTTTTAACCGGATTTTACTGAATAGAAAAATGCATTGTTCGCCGTATATAAATCTTAATCCTTCATTATTGATGCCATATAATGCAGAAAATCTTTTTTATTTAGAAAAACGTCTTTATTAAATGATAATACTATATCCTTATATGATAGTATCGTAGATTATATATTCGTAGATTGGTTGTGAGCCATAACAATACAGGGCCATAAAGGGATTTTTATTATCAATTTAAGTTGAGTTATATAAACAATTATTGTTTAGTAGAGAGAGAAACTTGTTCATATATGTGTATGTTCACTGACATTAATGTAAGTGTAAAACAATAATATATGTTTATTTTCACTCACATTAGATGCACAGCATTCTGCAGTTATGTATAAATTTGCAGTTATTATAAAAGACATTTCACTCCAAATTTCCTTAACCTGTCGATTATTTTTCATATGCGATTTAAAAATTTCGTATTGGCTGTATTAAAATCCTAGAAACAAGTCGTCAAAACGTTAAGCACTTTATATAAATCAATGAATGTCTAATTTTTAGTTAAATAGCCATTAAAATTAATTCATTAAAATGAGATAATTAAAATTAAATTTCTCAAAAATCTGAATAAAAAATAATTATATAAAGACAGTTTCAAAATATTACTATGATTTATTATACGGCTTTTAAGACTTTTATTCGTGACAGCTTTTCGGATGGAAATAATCTCCGCGAACTCTCTTCTGTGAAAAAATCCTATGATTCTAAAATTAGAAAACTAATGATAACGAAAAGAAATTTCATTCAAAAATAGCTTAGCGAATCTTAACTAAATCTTATAAGACAAGTAAAATTTCTTAACTATATTTGCTCACGAATTTTGGATAAGGTGAAAGAAGAAAAAACATTGAAAACTTTTGCAACTCCTTTTAAGGTCGCTACACATTATTGAAAATGTTCTAATTTATAATATTAAAAACTTATTAAGTTATCTAAATTTGAACACTTAATACAAGTATGATTGGTAGAATTTGTATTAAAAAAATAAGGGTTGTATAATGGAATACTGTGAAGAATCAGTATTTTAAAGGATTAATGCAATGAAAGAACTTAAATTAACTGAAAAAGAAGTTATCTGATTGTGGGCAGATTGTTTCCTAGCTGTACACTTAATAAGTATCAATTCAAAAGAGGTAAAAAAAGCTTTGGAACTGTCGGTTGCAGTAGCTAGGGAAAGAATTTCTGTACCCCTCAATTATCCCACACAATTTTAGCCAAAAATAGGAAAGAGACTCCCACTCAAGTTTAGTTTAAAATAGCCTCCAGTTAAGAAAAACCGCTTTTAAAATACGTTGTTATAAGATAAGTGAGTTTCTGTACTTTTGGTAGAAATCGAAAGAATTTCAACTTAATTTAGCCTGCGAAGGGCCATGTTTGCTACGAATCTGGCCAGTTTCGTTTTTACGTTATGTTAATCTCCTTATCAAATATTAAAAGATAGAAAAAAGCCTATCGTATAAAAGATATTAAAAACAGATGATAATTAATAAAAATTAACTAATAATTTTGTTTGTTAATACGAAGTCCTCTTTCGTGCCATTTGCAAAATTTGTTTACTCATGTAAATATAAATGGTGTTACTCCCATGTCTTATACTTGTGTCTAAAAATTTATATATCTTATTTAAGTGTGTTTTTTCCTTTACTTTAATATTTTTTAAAATTTTATTATTAATTATTTCTCTGTCAGTTAATTCATATATATTTATTTACTTTCTCTTTTTTAATAGTTAATGTTTTCTTTCCATCCATGCATATCCTGTTGTGATTTCTTGTTTGTTTTAATCCTTGATATTTAAAAAATATATAAAAATATAATATGTCTAAAATGCATGTAAATTTGAATGACATTTTGTCACTCAGTTCTTAATTTTACACCTTTTATACATTCCTTTCAAATAAAATTTGTTTATTAATGTTTGTAGTTATAATTTTTTTCGTCATCATTTTTATCTTATTTTGGAAAGAAATTGTTTAGTATACTGATTTTATTGTTTAATTTAATTATTTATGTTAGCCTCGTGTTGCATAAAGTGCCGCACGAGGAGTGGCTCAAATTTAATAGCATAAATAAATAAATATCCAATTTAGTTGAGAAAATTTATAAAACATGCAATGATTCTAAGTTTTCAAGATAACATAAAAGTTCCTTATATAGTAATATTTAAATTATATTTTAAATCTATATAGAGTCTGTGTACGAAGGAGCAAGAACTGCAGGATCGGCCCTCTAGTTAAAAATAGCAAATTATATCCGTTTTAAATATTCCATCTCAAAACTTTGTACCATATAGTTTCAAAACGCTTAACCCATCAATATCAGCCTATTTCTGATAGCTATTTGTATCCAACAAGTACGGGTAAATCCAACTTCTTTAGCAATGAAGCGAATTGCAGTTAATATGCAATACATATACGTAGGTGGCTCAAAAGGTAAGGTAAAAAGAACTCTTATGGGTGCACAAATTCCTCTTGCGAATTAACTTTCATGTCCAAATAGAACAGAATAGACGATCTCAGCATTCAAATGCCACCGCCTGATTTTGCATGCTGTGTCGTAGCGTCGTAGGGTGGAAACACGATTTTCTTTCACGAAAACAAGTGTGCAGAACTTTCGAGCACATCCACCACAGAGATATTGGAAAACCCTCCCTACAGCCCGGATCTCCTACCAAGTGATTTTCATGTCTTAGGACCGTTGAAGAAGCACCTGGCAGGTCGCTATTTCAGAACCGATGTTGAAGTTCAGAAAACAGTCGTCGACTTGGACCTTGGTTTCTTCTATGCCGGTTTCGATAGATTGGTTTAGCGATGGCACAAATGCTTCAACTATCATGTTGATTATGTGGAGAAGTAATATTTACCAGTGACTTTCTACCTTTGTCTATCTCCTTGATTTCGTGAATAAACCTTTTCTCTCGGATGACTTGTTACCTTACTTTTTGAACCACCCTCGTAGTATAATATAATACAACAACTTCAGAATAATCTAATAGTTTATTTAAAACAATATATAATAAGCGTAAGTCATGAAATAATATGGAAAAATTCAGATATTATTTCTATATTATCTTGCGAAGGTGGTAACTAGAAGATAGTGAATATAGATGGACAATGAATTTCACTTTTAATTTTGTCACGATTCTAGAGATTTTGAATAAAGACTTCTCTTGCATCAGCATGACATTTATAAACCAGAACATTCGAAAATAGAAACGGATACTTTAAATATACTTCAAAACTACGATAATCCCAATTAATATTTATCTTCTTCCTTCTCAAATGCCCTTAATACTTTTATTAAAATAAGCAGCACTTAGTTGAAAGGATAAAAGGGAGATTTTCATTATGGAAATTCTTCGTTCATACTACCTAAAATGATATTTCCCATAAAATCCACCTGCTTTGAGCCAACCGTTCTAAAAAATAACTCGGAAGTCATTCACAGAGAAGCTTCAAGGAGTTTCATTTTTTTGGCAATACTTTCCTTTTAGAAAAAAAGTAGTATAAATATGTTCAGTTTAGAAAGCAACTGACTGAAGTCAGCCGGATAAAATGTGAGGTGGAAATTTCTCCTTTGTAGTAATGGTTGTAATGTATAGATGTATGGTATTTGTATTATATGCGGCTCTAATATATTATTTTATATGAAAAAATATTGAATAACGCATTTTAAATATTTATAAAATAAAATAAATAACATTTGAATAAAATATCATTATGAATGACAACACATTTTCATCCATCCCTACGATAAGAAGTTCAAGTTGTTTGTTGTTGTATCTAAACCGTGCTCTTGGAGAGCTGTTGCTGTGTTTGCTACGTGTTATAAGAAAAACGTGCTATCAGAATGCCGTATTTTAAAGGAATTGGTTATATAAATAATCAATAGTATGAAAAGTTTAGTCTCGTACCATTTATAAAATTGTGATTAGGTAATATTTAAAATGTAGCCTAATGGTTATCGCAAAAGGGGTTAACCCTCTGATTCCTAAGGTCATTGAAATAAAGGGACCTCAAAATACGGGAACATCCGAGCTCCTATATCAAAGATAAGAGAAATTCACTTTCCCCCTCAAAATCCATAATGACAGCTGGCATTGTCCGAATTGAAAGAAAACTCCCCTCTTCCCCAAACACATCTGGGCGAGCCACTCTAACGAAGAAAGCACGCGCCGCGGGTGTGAAATCTATCACACTTGGAAATTTTAGAGTGACGTTCGGTTGTTTCGGACGGCTATCGTCTTTTGATTGAAGGGACGTATGGGACGGTCCCGTATCGATAGAGTTAATACATCATTAAAAATTAAAAATTATTAGGTCAAAAATAAAAAAATGTCAAAAGTATTTTGACTTTAGTTTATTTATTCATCATGCATACATAGAAACACAAATAAAAATGATTCCCCAATACAAGCTGAATTCAATTATAGGAACTAAATTATGGATGTATTATTTGTTTCTTGTATATAACTTATTGCTAGAACATTGTTGGTATTCTAGTTGCATTTATTAATTAGATTTTATATACAAGCAAGGAAGCATTAGAATAAACGACAAATTCATAAAATTAATTATGTAATAGATTGAATTATTGTTATAAATTCATTATTTTGAATTCAGACCATAACTATTGGCAAGCAGTCCTTGTGTAGCTCCGAAACCGGAAGTTAATCTAACTAAACTATAATTGACTATTATATGCATGTTTTCAATTATAAATGCCAAACATCCACAGACTGATTTTGAAGATACACGAATTTCATTAATATACTCGCAGTATCAAACATTAAGAACCAATTTCTTATTTCTTTGCAATATTTGTTTTTCTAAATGTTACTAAAAATAAATTTTCTTAAGTTTTATTCACATATTTGTATACCGAGGTATTATTTTAATAAAAGAAATAACGACTAAAATGAAACTGATATTAATAATTCTAAACAACTATATATTTGAGGATGGAAAATAAAGGAAATTTAGTCAGTAATTTATTTAAAAATAATTTAAAATAAATCGATGTATGTTGGTTGAAAGCTATCTATAGATTTTATAACAATCTCAGTTACATTAAGCCAGAAGTATGCAATAATCATTTTCGAAGTCAGATTTTTGGATAGTATTATCGCAAATAAAATAATAAAATCATCGAAGTACGATTTATCATCGACATTTTTTATTTGATGCTTGAAGATTTTCACTTGCCAATAATCCAATATTTTTTTTCTTCTAATTATGAAATAATTTTCAATGCATTTTCTTTGTCTTTGCAAGGGCGGAATCTGTCCATCAAAGTGATACAAAAGAAATGAACTGTATTTTAAATCATTTCCCTAATAGCACAAGACGCTGTACAATATTGTTACGATATCTTCACGATATTGTACGGCATTCAGAATACCGGACAACGTCGTAGAGATATCGTACAATATCTTGTGCTAATAGGGTTATTATTACCCACAAATAACATCAAACTAATTAAATTGACAATTATAATCGTATCAAATAAAAATATTTCTGCAAATACGATTATCCAGTATTTTTATAGAAACTAAATCTTTAGCAGATCCTTATAAACGACTGGTTTATTACATGCATTTATTTATTTGCCCACGCCGAATTAAAAACCCTTTCATAAAACTGTTTGGGACAAATTTCATAAGCTTGTATTGTGGTGAAGGGACATTTCTGAAGCCCTATTCGCCAAACTTCCAGGCATGACTTACGAAAGAACGTTTGACCCAAAGACAAATTTAACGTGCATCACGCCCTCATACAAGAGCGTTTTCAATGTAAGCAGATCTAAAATGCTCGATTCGCCGATTTTTTTTACCCTTTCGCATTCATTTGTTTTGCAGTGAAACCACACATTGAGCAGTTTTTTAGTTGGCATGGGCGAATCGTAGCGTAATTTTTTTTCATAACTTAAGAGCCAAATATATAGGCCAACTTATATAAAAATTCCAGTTCAATACCGTTAGTATTCACAAAGATATCGGCATTGCAAGAGCTAAATTGCTTCTGATCACTAATAGGAACAAAATCATGAGGGTGCTTGGCGAAATTGATATTTTTTAAATTTAATCTTCGAAAGTAATATTGAATTTTATGATGGTTTAATATCCTGAATACTCACGTATAATTATAAATTAAATACATAATTTAAATTTCATTTCGATGATAACTTATTCGGAGAAAAAATAGCCCGTTACCGATCATTGGTTTCACTGTGAAACTACAAATTTCTTGAAAATAAAAAATGGTAAATATTTTCCTTTACATATTTATGATCTTCTACATGTCTAATACTCATTTTTGAAATAAATTTAGTAATTTTCAAAACGAAACGTGTAGTGAACTAGAAAGGTTTACTAGATATTTTGGCAGCAGGTTACCGCAGTCAAACCTAACAATTACATGCTATTTGACAACACAGTACAGTGAATAACGAATAATGGATTTAGTAAGAAAAACTGTTCAGAAATCTCTGGATCCTCTGATTTTGGCAGCAGTCTTCTATACAACTCAAAGCTATTTAACAGTACAGTACAATGCATAACGAATAATGGTCTTTGTAAGAAAAACTATTCAGAAGTCTTTGGATCCTTTGAGTTATTTATTCCTTTTATACAGCTTAATGGAAATTTCAGTTGAGCAACACGAGTTAATGGCAAAAAATTACAGAAATCAAAATGCATATAATAAATTTAATGCAGCAATAAAGGACAGACTTTTAAAACGAAAGTGCGATTTTCGGAATCTTAATTTGCAGCATGCACTTCGGAAGAAATGAACGTCTCTTAACAGTCATCTAGAATTATAGCAAGATTTGTTTCCTCAAAAATCACGTCATAAAAATGTATAGCATTGAAAAAGCTCAATTTCAAAGTTTATATCCTTTACCGTAATTCAGATATATTTTATTTCCGAAAGAAATGTATAACTTGAAGAAAAATATTTCAAACATTCGGGTCATTGAATCGCATAAAATGGTCGTAAAACTGACGTCGAAATAAATTTTTGTAACTTTTTATCTGCGGTATTACAGTCGATGGCCAAGATGCATAATGAGAAAGGAATTCCTGGCTTTACAGTCTGGATAGTTGTTAAGACATAAAAGCTAATCTAGTATTAAGAAACAATGAATGAATTGAACGGTGGAAGTCATGGAAGCGACTTGTACCATGTTCGGTCGGACGAATCTAATCACCTGGAGTGGGTAGTGGAGGGTTTAAAGGTAAGAACATGTCATAGAATTCTTTTTTGTTGGCGAGGAAAAGTTAGCAAAGGCGATATTTCATCTTGCTGTCACTCTTCGTGCATTGTTGAATGCGCATTTTTATGCAGTTTGAAAGTACGAAAGTTCAAAACGGAAATATATACAGAGTCTAAAAATGACAAGAGACTGTTATCTCGTTCCATATTTGGATAACGCTGTTCAGATAGTCTGACCAAAGTAAATTTTTATTCTTCAGAAATGGAAAACATTTTCGGTGAAAGCATTTCTTGGACTGAAGTTAGAGAAAGCTAACATTTAATTATAATAAGTATCCCTTCAGCATAATGATTTGTTTCTTATGTGCCATTGTAAAAGCCAATATTTTACGCAAAAAAACTCGGAAAATAATAAAACAACGTTACATCTGTGTGGACTATTGTTTTGTTTTCTACTTTCACGCAATGCCAAAACGTTGCACATAATTTGACATAATTATGCGTTGCCGGCTAAAGTAAAAAAACTCATTAACTCGGATAAGTCAAACTTGACAGCACAGATTTTCATATGTAACATGTATTCAAAATAGTAACAGCTGTTTAGAAACTGATAATTATTTTAACTTCTTTGGAAAACTATTCAAAATACTGGAATCATGATTCGCACGAGTGCACTTCTGATATCGAAAGTAAAACTATATTTTTGTACATTATATTATAACGTTAGAATTTATATTTTTAAGTATACGATTTTTAACCAGTAGACTATTGTCTACTCGAAAACCAGTTAAGAAATAGATTCGAAAAGGGAGAGTTCTCAATTTCGCTATTTTTTCCCTGTAGTATATCTGTCTGTCTATCTCGGATTAATAAGAGAGCAGAATCTTTTCTTACTCTAACGTTCTTTATGGAAGACATAAAATTTTGTTTAGAGGTAGCGGAGGTATAGTATTAGGGTCTCGGCTTTAGGGCTAGAGGGTTGCAGGTTCGAAATCCGATTACACGGAAGATCTGCTATGTATTGGGTCTGTTGTACGATGAATCATACTTAGCGGCCAAACGTCTTCCCGTTGGTGTGGTATGGAAGTTCGGAGAAGGGGTGAGGTCTCAGGTATCGTCCTCTTCATTCGATAACGGTTCAAACTTACGAGGTTCGTCCCAAAATAGCCTTTAGTGTTGCTTCGAAGCAGGACGTTAATATAACTAATCTAAACTGATTATAAAATCTTGTATTACACACAAAAGTAACTAATGTTGTTATAGTTGAAGTATGTATATCCTACTTACATTCTTAACAACCTGAAACATGTCGATAAATCCTTCGTGTGATAAAATTTCCTTACATCTCTCTCTGTTCATTAATACATTCTTCAGCTGAATTTGTGAAGCAGGATTTCAGTTTTCAGAGATGTAAATCATTTGTCCCGTTTAATTATGTTATAATCTAGGGTTCATCTCTTTAGTAAATTCACACAGTTCGCAAATTGATCATGGTGGACCTTTTAAGCATTACGCATTATTTAACCGCAGACTTTCTCACATAAATCTGTTCCAGTAAAGTTCCTAAAATTATCGTTCTATCTAAAATGTATCTCACATAAATTCACTAACTTTCCATGAATTATTGACCTTAAGATAAACTTGGTTATTACTACTAAATCACATATACAATTATCTCCTTTTTTCAAAATTCCAATATAAAATGCATAACCAAATCTCAAGCAATATATTTGCCATGTGTCTGAAATTCATAATTTTTGAAAACTAATTTAAGCCAAAAATGGGTTATAAGGATTCTTTAAATGAAAAAATGCTTTTAAAGAACCAGTAAATAAGCTTGAATGATCTAAACTGTGAAGATGGCTGTGTTTAACGCAATAAATGTTTCAGTTGGTGATTAGCTATGAATTTGTCTTTAAATATAAATGTTTCCTGTATCGGAAAATACTTGGTTGCAAGATCCATCCTTTTGAATATATAAGACAGCTGAAAATTCTTCATATCTTTCTTTTACTTACCACAACAGGACAAAGTTAGGAACGACGCCTTTTATTTTTTTTTCTCCTACATCAGTACGAAGTAGAAGAGACAGGAAAAAGTAATCTTCGTAATCGAAAAAGGCATACAAAAAATAAGAAGCAAAAGTAATGGTCTTTGGTTGGAACAAGTGTTGCATCTAATTTTGCTCCTTTTAGCTTAAAAGTTACTTATAACTAGTTAGATAAAATTTTAATGCTTACTTGCCTTTACGTTTTTTCTATTCTCTCATTTCTTTTATTTCAGTTTTCTTTGTAATGTCTTATTGTTACATTGAATTCCTCCTACATTACTAAATTGGAAATAATTTTTTAATAGTCGCCAGCGAAATTAAAGTTTTATTAAGATTAAAGATGCAGAATATTTTTTAAATTCATCAATATTTTTTAGATGAACATTTTTCTCATTGCTCTGAGGAAAAGTTAGCGCAATGTGCTTGATGAATCAAAAAATTTCTATACAGACTTCTCATAAGTGGATGAAATGTAATTCTAATGTTATCCCTGCAGTAAGATATTATTCTTTATCTGCATTAACAAGGCATTTATTTTCTCTGCTTCTTCTTTCTTCTTCTACTATTCTTCAACCCAAATATAAAATATCATCTTGGTTGTACATTGTGCATTGATGCATCACTTATAGGTTTGCATTTATAAATTGATACTGAAGATTTTTCTAATTAATTAATGAATCTTTTTTCGCATTTGCTCCCTAAAGTAAAAAAGATGAAGGATTTTTAACTAAACAATAAAAGTTTCAAATTATTAATTAATGCCTTCGTATTCTCTAAGCTCACTTATGTAGAATTATTCATCTTCTCATAAAAAGTTTTTAAAATTTATCAGTTTAAAGATAAAAGATCTGAAGAAAATGTTATGGTAAAAATAATGACAATAACAATTATTTTATTTTTATTAAAAATTAATTTCTTTACATAGAACAATGAATTCTTAGTAGGAAATCTCACCTTACAGCATTCACATTATCTTTAATGCAATTTCCAAGATAATGTTGCCATCAACGACAGCGCTAAGCAATTGGAAACGCACTTTTACCATATTTGCGCAGCAGTTTTATTATATGCTTACAGAAGTGCAATAAGCAATCAAGTATAACATTTGAAAATTAATTTTGGTTGTTTAACCACTCGTTGCAAATTCTACACATTTTTAATCTTTTCATTTTTCTAACTTTGACACTTCTTTTTATTTCATAATTTTATTGAATTCTTGTTAAAAGAAATCTGGTATTGTCATGGTTAATACGTCTCAAAACCAAGTTAAATTTCACATTTATAAGATAATGGCACTTAGTTAAATATTCATATATCTCTAAGTTTTTTGGTAAACATTAAGAAAGGAACTGTTGAAATCGTATGAAATAATATTGTAGCTATCAAATTATATAATTTTTTCTTCTTACTCACGTGACTTTCTTTCCTTTCCATTAATTTCAGTAACTTTTGTCTGGAATTTCATTAAAATTAACTACTCTCTACTTAAACACAACCAAATGTGTGCTATGTCTTTCCATATATAAATGCAATATGCTCGTAGAAATAAATAAGATCTGAATCAGTAGTAGATATAATAAATATCAATGGCGAATATAGGGGGTCTATGGGGCTCCAGCCCCTAGAGCTAAGCCAGAATTCTTGATTTTATTTAAAATCATTACAACTGTTTGTTCTTAGCTTCATTTTTTTAAAAAATAATAATAACATGACAGCATTGCTTTTTGGCTTGACAGGTTTGAAAATTTTTCTACTTTTCTAGTCTTTCCACTTGTAGCGTTGACGCAGTCGAAAACATTTTTTGCCTAGTTATGTCATTGTATTTTTATTAAATTATCGGAAGTATTGTATTGTTTTCATGATTCTCATTGTCAGGTGAGTAGAAACTGTAAAGTTAAAGTGTTTTGGTTTACATAAGCCATGAGGTTTGACATTCGTCAAGACGATACAAAATTGTTATGACCTCAACCCTTGTCCCCCCGACCTGGATTCGCCACTGATAAATATTAAAATATTAAGTAAAAAAAATTCATGATTCAGTCTTTATAAAATTGCATCGAAACTATTATCATACTAATACAAATATTTGCATTTCCATTCAATTAATGCGTGTATAGATTAAACTGAGCTTTAGAATTACACACAGATTCATTATGTATTTTTGTAATATTTTATTACTACTTAAATCCCAAGTTTTATTCGCATACCACTTATCTATTTCTCCTTGTGGACTGTAAAAATACTAATCTTGTAAAATTATATTAAATATTTCACTTATTGCATGGATGATACTAAAAATGAGACTTCATAGCGATTTTTAAGATTTCGCTATTTGAAATCAGTTGCACGGCAAGAAAACTTCCCAATTTTTAACGTGACATGTAACAGTTTTATGAGATTTTTAAAGAAATTCATTCTAATTTTATAAAGTTCACTCTGTGTATCTTTCCTGAGATGTTTTCTCAATGAGCTTAGGAAATATAAGGGTCAAATCAGCCATGTTAGAATACTCTGAATATTGATAAGGATAATCACACAAAGGAAATGCTCACCAGGATTTGCGCTTATCCGGAAATTAACATGAAGTTGGTCCATTAGCGACATTTAATGCTGATACTAAGCTTGATGGAAACTCGCCTCATACTGCGAAAAGTCCAAACAACAACCTATGCATCACCTGTGGTACGATAAGTGTTCAGGTATTTCGATGGCTAGATAAACTGGCATTGTCCTCCGATGACCTGAACTTCAGAGATAGACCCTCGACTCCTATCCCATAAATGATGTAGATAATTTTCTTCTGCTCCATATGAGCTATTGTTAAACATTTTGAAACTTTTATAGTTAATTTGAAATGACTTTCATCTCAGACGACTTAATGAGTTAATTCATGTCACATGATACATCACAGTCATATGATAAACATAATGTACATGTCATTTAAACATGCAACTAAATGTTGGACAGCATGACCCAGTATGCATGCGCCAGTCATTAACATATTACATAGCCTTAGAATTTCTTTCAAACAGGGCGTTAATACAACTAAACAAACATTTTACGCTGTGTTATAATTCTGAATCAATTTTCTGTGCAGTTTTTTTGAATAGAAAAATTGCGCTAGTGTCAAGCATTTGTTTGTTAAGAAGACGATGTAAAGGAGAAGGATGATAATTGTGCTTAAGCGTTACCACTTATCCTGAGTTACCATTTGAGTTTTTTAAAGCATTGATGATGAAAATTTGAAGGGAAGTTTGTAAGTTTACCTTTTACTGTGCTCCTCCTAGGGGAGGCCACCATGAGCACGTGGATGAGAAGCCGCTCGATAAGTAAGCGGTCTCTTATTTCTCCTGGGTGACAATATTGGTTGGGGTAATAGTGCGTGCCTCCTTCAGGAAGGGTCGGGTTGTGTCCGGTGAATGCTTAGAATAGCTTTCGAACTATTGAAGCGGCCGTCACTCAGACAAACCGCACGGCTTCGATCTAGATCGTGGTGATTTTGTTATGAATTATCTTATACTGTGCTCTTTTAAGCATAAAGATTCTGATAACATACTAGTGTGCTAATTCATAAAGACAAATAGCAATCTAATAGATATTTTAAGTTAAATTAACTGCATATATTATGAATTCAAAAAAGACAGCAACGTAATTTAGCTTAGACATACTGTAATAATGCTAAGGAACACTAATGATTCTGATGTAAATAGAAAATGCTATTAAATGAATTAGGAAAAGCTTAAGAACCGTTATATAGAATCAGAAAAGTTAAAGTTTTGATGCAAGAGATATGACTATATTGTCGGAAAATATTATAAGCCGATAATAAACTTTCAGGCAGAAAAATAACGATTTTTAACATTACCAGCAGAAATTGCACAATGATTCCAAACGTGAATTGGAGGAGTATACTTTGCATTTATCACGGAGGCAAAACTAATTCCTTTACTATAGTTTCAGTGTTTTAAATAAATTAAATATTGCTGAAAGAAATGTTAAATTATTAGATTATTATTTTTGATTTTTTCTTAGGATTCCTAAATTTTCGATGTCATTTCAAAATAGATATCATTTATAATTCCTCTTTCTCATATAAAGGTAACTGAATAATGAAATACCTTTTCCTGTATTCAAATGAAATGCAGTTGATGTCCAAGTAGTTTGAAGCTGATTAAAACTATCCTAATATCCATAAATTTATTTAATTTTTAAAAAGGATTATTTTAGAAAATAAAGAAAATTCTTACCTGTATATCTGCTTTCCCTTCTGAGAGGGTTTTAGATTTAAAAACAGTGAATTAATAAAAAACAGCATCAACTAAATGCTTTCAACATTGCACAGAAAGATACACCTTAAATTCAAAATATCTGTAAAGCAATATCAAATATTTTTGTTTATTTCTATAAAGAAATTTTATTGTATCCTATATTAATTTAATTTGAATACTTTCATAGCAATATATATTTTTATTAACTATCAATATTCATATTAATTTAATTCGAATAAACTTACTACAAAATTTCTAAATTTTATTATGACATCAAATTTTAAATATTTTGCCACTCTTTCTTTTGCACGTTAATTAATCGTATGTGACATATAGCTGTCTAAATTTGCAGCAAGAGATTTTTAAAATAAAATGTATTTTCAAATATATTATTTGTATTATAAATTTTTATCGAATATAAAGAATAAGTTTATAATTAGAAAGTTTAAAAGGAACAAGACGAAATTTTTATTCATTATCTTATTAATATGTACGTTTCATGTGACAATGTTTTTTTGCGGATATATGTAAAAAGCCTGTTTTTAAACTAAACCCTCATATTTTGCCACAGGAAGGTCTTGAAGCAGAAGAAGAAATCACTTACCTGAAACAAAAATAACAGACGTTAGTTCCATCCAAGAATTTCTAGCTGCAAAGATTGTTTACTTACAAAATGTAGTAGGTAAATGCAATTAAGTCCTTGGAATATGTCTTCCTATGTCATGCAATTTAAATATACGTTTTATGATCTATGTGTATACTTAAATATGTCTGTATAAGTCAGAAGTTCTCAGCCTGGGGTATCGAGTACCCTCCAATGGCCCTTCGAGTACCCCAAGGGGTACACGAAGGGCCATTTGGAGGTACGCGAAATCAATTTTTTTAATGGCGGAAACAAGAAAACATAAGGGATTAAAAAGTTAATTTTTTTTTCTCCAAGTGAATACTTGCTATTTTAATAACTATACCGTTTGAATAGTTCAGAGGTTGGGAACTCAAAATCGATTGGAACTCAAAATCGGCAATGGCGGACACAAGAAAATAAAAGGAATTAAAAATGTTACAGAATTTTGTTTCCAGAATTTCGTGTAAAAACTAAAAGTGAAAGTTGTTCAAGTCCAAAACCTACCCTCAAAATAAGTAAAAAAGAAAGCAAAAGGAAGTGTAATTTTTAGCTATCGTTATAAGTCAATGCGAAATTATTACAATGTTGATTTCATCTGTTTTGACGTTGAAATAATACTATTATAAAATGAAATAATATTTCAAATCAAAAATAAGTCCTGCGAATCTTACAAATTCCAGTCACTTGAGTCTTAATCTTACCTAGGCCCTTAACATTATTCATAAAATCTTCTTTGTATAGACGGATGGTTGGAGGGGGTACGTGAAAATAAAATGAATAATCAAGGGGTACGCGAAGGAAAAAAGTTTGGGAACCCCTGGAATAGTTGATTATTACAAAGTGTAATTTCTAGCTCTCCGTATAAGTTAAAACAAAATAATTATTATACTGTTTTCACTTGCTTTGGTATTGAACTAATATTGTAAAAATGGAATAAAATCAAAAATCGAAAATAACTTCTGCAAATGCTATTAATTAGAGTCATTTTGCTTTTAAGCTAACCTTAATATTATTGATAAAAACTTCTTTGCATAGAGGGATGGTTGGGGAGAGGGAGATGGATATGATAGTAGGGGGTACTCGAAAACAAAAAAATCAAGAGGTACGCGAGGAAAAAAGGTTGTGGACCCCTGTTATAAGTGAAAATAAAAATATGCTTTATTATTCAAGTTGGAACTACAGAGTGATTTGTGAACAAGAATTTTCGTTTTAAATGCAGAATTTTATGACGTAAAAAACAGGAAACTGGTGCTTAAACTTAAGCTTATAAAAGGGGTGCCCACTTAAATCCCTTATAAACCCCTTAACTTCATAACGACGACAGTTATAGACATGAAAGTGGTATCTAGGATAGTTAAACTCCTATGCTGCAAGGCCATAAGGCCGCTTACAGCGCCACGTGGCAGAAAATTTCGGAGTTGGCATTCCTATCTTGAAAACGGTATATGATAGGGGGAAAATATCAATTACAAATCTGTATACAGTTATCGATTTAGTACAAAAAGGCACTTTGTGCACATTAATACCAAGAACAGGACGCTTGACATGAATATTTGCTTGTTTGCATTTTCCGAAATTGTGACACCACTAGACATGGAAAAAAGGAGAAAATGATATTTTTCGGACAAAAAATTATCCCAATATACTTTTTTCTACCTGTGAGAGTAGGTCAAACAGTAGGTGTATGCGATCTTTCCGTCAATATTTCAGAACTTTCAATGACGTATTACTGTTGCTTGTGCTAGCGCATCAACTGCTATACTAAAAAGTGTGCAAACTGAAATTCAAACAACCCAAATCTGTATTGTAGATGACGGGAAACAGTTTGAAACCGAAAATAAAATTATTCTGTGATAAGTAGTTGTTTTTTCTCTTTTGAACACGATTTGTGACGTCACAGTTTCAGAAATCACGAACAAACAAATGTGCATTTTGAGCGTTTTTTTCTTAGCATTAATGTGCAGAAGGTGTCTTTCTGTACTAAATTAATAACGCTCTATACCTTTGTAGTTGACATTTTCTTGCACCGTTTTCGAGATAGGAGCGCAAATTCTGGGATTTACCACCAGGTGGCACTGTAAAGGGTCTCATCGCCTAGCGCATAGCCATATTTTACTAAATCTAGACACCACGGTCATGACTATAGCTACCCTTGTTCTGAAATTAAAGTGGGTGTAAGGAATGTAAGTGGGCAGTTAAGTGGAGTTACTTTGAAAACCATTAAAATCATATTATCATATATCTATTTTACTGGGCGTATCGATACACCACATAATTTTTTTCATACTGAAAAACTGAGTTGTCACTGACCATAGAAACGTTCCCATAACATGCAAAAAGTAATGAAATTAGAATTCGACCTTAGAGAACAATGGTCTCGTGTTTGATGATTAGATTTATATTTTTTGTTTTTTTAAAGACCAATACTTCTCCTATTGACTGATACTTAATATCAATGCGGATATCATCTGCGTTGATAATTCTTTGGATGAAGTCAAAAACATCGAAGAGTGTTTTATAAACTTTGATTCAAATGGAGCAGTTTTTATATCAAATGTTTGCATTCTCGAAAACGTCTTTTTCCGTTTCTGATGTTCAGTTCAAAAGCAGATAGCTCGTATTTATGTGCATATTTTCTTAAGCAAACATGGATAAAGTGTTTTTAAGATTTCAAAGATATAATTAAATGCAAAAAAGATCGATTCATTGCCTTTAAAAGCTAAGTTTTCCAACCTGAGAGCTAAAAGTTCAAAATAATTTGCCTCTCAGAGGGTTTTAAAGGGTATGAAAACCCTGTATTAATTTAAAATCCGATTTGTAATTTTTTACCAGTAGAATGGATGGATGGAATACCAGCGAATGTTTGAGAAAGGTAGATGACGGAAAACAAAGTCATCAACGCTATGCCTGCTATCCTTTCACAGGCGATTAGAAAAAAAACGAATAAAGAGCACTGTCGTTAAGCCGGATGATAATTCTAGGATGTTGTAGAGTGATACCTTTTTTACACAATATTAACCATTTAAACATAAATGTACGTCAAAAGACATTCGTTTCATCCTTTTTCTATCTGCACCAAATATACCATGCTAAGGGCTTTCAAGGACTAGATAATGTGCAATTCATAAGCGCAATGGACATGACGTCAGAGCCACATAGTAAATGTAACTGCTATTGCAATTTAACATCTACCTCCACGTTTTCTTACGCTTCGTTGCTACGTCACATCCTTTTTAACTTCTGTTAAATGCGTAATGGATTCCAAACTTAAACTGGCGCAGCGTATTTGGTGTGAATTACGTGAGGGTGATTTTATCTCACTACAAGATCGCTCTAAAAAAACAAAAGAGTATTCATGATTTTCTAATAATCCAGTTAGACCAAATGGACATACGCATGTGTAAAATGTAATGTTAAGGAAACAATTTTCCCTTTATTTCTGTATTTTTCTAATATTCACAGCTTTCAAATATTTGCTAGGATTCTGCGAAAAAGCTATTAGGGAGATTTTTTCATCGCCTGTAGATTTTAATAAAGTAAAGTATGCGTTGCTTTTGTTCAGAAGACCAAAAGCTCCGTTGCTCAAAAATTATGCTTTCAATGCTCTTGTATGCTTGCTTATGACGATATTTTTTGTAATTGTTGTTTTAACTCCAGTTTAAAACCTACAGCAACAACAACAACAAAAAAGATGGCAATAACTCTATTATATATTTAAAAAAAATAAATGCCATCATCTCAGGGGACATGAATTCCTAATAAAGATGCAATTGTTTTTTCGACTCCTGTTTAAAAGCAACAACAAAAAATGCGTCAGTATCTCTGCTATATCATTCTTGCAAAATTAATGTCGCCATCTCGAGGGACATGATTTCCTAATAAAGATGAGAAAGCCATTTATTACAATATACCCCAATCAAATACTGACTTACCGTTCTCAAATTAATGGATTTCTGAAATCCATTAGTTTATCTACCCATTCTTTTACACCAGTTCATAATTAATTATTTTCTTCTAATAGCCATCGTTAAACACGTTTGTGGTTTCATCTTGAGGATATGATAAAATTTACTAAAGAAAGGCAGAATTCAATACAAATTGCAATTAATTGTAAGACCATTATAGCTTGTGAAAAGATATGTTACATTCGTGTTTTCACTGTAAGAAAGGTAAATAAAAATGCACACTTTTCGAGAACTTTCTTAAGAAAAAATAAAAATCTTGTTTCAGTTTTTCATGACAGTTTAGAATAAAAAAATATTCAATATTCAGAAAATGCGTTTTAATTTAAAATCTCAGAAATAGTTTGTTGCTCTATCTTGTCACAATTAAATCGGAAACTAAAACAGTGAGTGACGTTAATTAAAATTATACGAATCGGTATTGTAAAGAGAAGATATTCCTAAATTCTTTATTCGGGCATTTTTATTCATATTTCGCTAAGCTTGAAAGCAAATTAAATTAATTTATTTGAAATGCTTGGTGATAGCAAAATTGTTTACTGTCTTTGAATAATTACTCTTGAGAATAGGAGAGAAAAATATATAGGCAATTCTATGCTGATAGCATGAGTCAACATCTTGCTCATTTCGTGCGTTTTGATTCCTCAGCTATGCTTAAGTCAGAATTTTGAGTAATTTGCATTCGTTTCTGACATTCAATTTGGATGACTCGGATGAGAAATGTAAAATTTCTTTAAAAATCGTTTTGGTTTTAATAGAAAATTTTTCATTTCTCCTCCAAAGTAAAAATTTAAAGCTTGATTAACAGCCTAACTCGTAATTTTGATACATTTTAGATTTCGCAATGAAATTTGTAAAATATATCATTAGTTTAGGTCAGGGATTAAATTGTATTTTCTTTTAAATAAAAGGATGTTTATATTTTTCAGCTCATTAGCTATTGGCCACATTAATTTTGATTGGAATGGATTGTATTGCAGTTTGGATTTTTATGGCTCAAGAGCCAGCATTGGCTATGCTGCGCCAAGTCATATGGCACTTTAATTTTGAAGTTCTGCATATAAGCACCAAAGTACACCATCTATATGCGCCAAATGACGTTAAGTATGACGGGTTATATTACGCCTAGTACATTATATAATATTATAATTTTGCTTGTAATGCAAATGAAGCGTATCACGTATATATATATATATATATATATATATATATATATATATATATATATATATATATATATATATATATATATATATAGAGAGAGAGAGAGAGAGAGAGAGAGAGAGAGAAAAGAAATTTCTGTTCCAAATAGCTGAAGAACTTTCCACAGAATATAGTGATGCAAGAAGTGAAGATTGCACTCTGTTGAAGAAATTGAATATATCAACAGAACTAAATGAATAGTAAAACTGAACTTCCAATATAAGAAATGGTTATTGCACCAAAAATAGGACTAACACTATTTGTGGTCATTGTAAAAAACCTGCTTGTGAAAAATTTGCTCATGAATTGAAATCCATTTGCTGGAACTGTAACTAATTTATCCTTAGGAATGGAAAAATGATGCTAAATATCAAAGTATTTGTATATTGCTATTTTTGCTATTAATTTACTTGAATTTTAAATAAAATGAAAACAAGGAGTTTTCTTAAATACCCATTAAATTGATGGATTATTGAAGGAATTCAACGCCGTGGTTTAGGGTTAAAAGTTATTTCGCTATTGTAAATACAGGATCGCCACTCTTTCTTGGGTCTCCTTCTACAATAGTTTAAAAAGACAAAAATCGCTATCGCATTTTCTAACTTTTTTATGCATAGAATGTGTAATTGCTATACAAGTAATGATCTCCAAGAGATTTAGGTAAAACCATTCATCTGTCATGAACAGATTCACCAACATATTCTTTGTAAGAATCCAAAAAATAATTTGGTTGCATATTTACTGAGTTTAGACTGAGTTCACTGATCTAAATTGATTAACTACTCTTCAAAACCAAAAGCCATTTACATTTTAAAAGTACAAAATTTCCAGCGGCATTTTCTTTGGACAGGTTGCCTTATCTGATGGCTGCTGGAATCGCCATTTATTTTCTCTTCTCCTACTATAACAACAAGCCTCCGAACTCAATTACACAACTTTCCATATATATTATATTCGTATGGTGGACCCCTAAGAACCATAAATTATAACCTCAACTCTGTACTCGTTTTACAGCTTGATTTTGGTTACCCTTGGCAACATCGAAAACTTAGGAATCCTATCATTTATGACGAGTTTGTGCTGGATACGATGAGCCCTTGGGATTCGTGGTGGGTTTATTTTGGGAACATAGTTAGTGACAGGAGAAATACTTCGCAAAACCTTTTTTCATCACTTTGCTTCTTCTCTTTATTTTTCAGCGATTATTACGATACTTAGCATATTCAGGCGTCGACATTTTAACTTGGGTAACCGGCCAGAGTGATCCGAGTAAATTGTAGGAAAATTTAGGTGCCGTCTCATCTGATAAATTATGTGCGAAGTTTCGAACGCTTGTAATAATAATGGGGGTGGCTGCAAGTTTATTACGATTCTAGGTAATGGTGTTTTTGTCTCCTGGGATCGGAATGGATGGTAGCCTCGAAATTTACTAAGTCCATTTTTCATTTCCAGTTACCTAATGAGCCTCTTCCGCACAAAGGACAAAGTGAGCGAATAACAATTCAATTTTTACTCCAAAAATTAACATGTGGTGAATGCGCGCCGCAAAATTACTTACAACAAAGAATGTCTGCAGTTTCAAGATAATTGTGTTATCATGGAAAGAACTGGGAGGTAATTGTATGAAAACAATAAATTTGCAGTCAGCGTCTATTAGTAACTAATTGTTCGAAGCGAAATCTAATAGTTATTTCACACAATAATGACTTCACGTAAATTTGTAAGGCACCGCAATATTTTTGAATAAGTTTATAATAGTTATATATAATAGTTTATTCCCTGAATGTAAATATAATTCATAATTTGAACAATCCATTGTAATATCTGATAAATCTTGATTTAAAACTATTAAAATTACTATTGAGATAAGCAGGATGAAAATAAAAACTTAAATCATGAATCAAAACTTAGTTATGGTAAGTGTGTGTGATTATAGATTAATTTAACTATAATTTATTTTCCAAGCGTATGGGAAGTAATATATGTTTCAATATTCACATTTAAATACAATCATTATGTTTAAGCATGGAATAAATCAGGAATGAAAACTGAGATAGACATTATTAGATCGTTTTGTAATGCAATTGTCAGCATCAATTAATTTACAATTGCGTGAAACACATCAAGTGCGCCACACTGATAGAGTTTTCAAATCCAATGTGCATTGTTCTGGAGAAAAAAGTATGTGATGTCATATATATAGCTCAGAATAAGACAACATTCCGCTAGATGTCAGGTGACATGCATGTATTTTTTTTATCATGAGATGTAATATCCCATGAAATGACTCCATTTAACAATTTGTGAATCCTCTATTTCCATACCCAAGATATTTGGTATAATTTCATTTGTTTCTTGCTTCAAGAGAGAGTAAAAAGAAAGTAACAGCTTATTAAGATATTGGATTTAACTGAGAACACTGAAATACTTTAAAATCTCTCTCTGCATATACACCCTCCACCACCATTAACTTCAGATCGGCGACAGCTATAATCATAAAAGTGGTATCTGAAGCGTAGTAATGTAGTAAAGCGCTTCGCGATTTGACCGCTTGCAGACCCACCTAGTGGCAAAATTCGGATTTAAAATCCTACAGGAAAAGAGGCAGCTACAAAGTTGTAGAAAATCATCGATATAGTACTGAAAAACAACTCAAATAATTTTATATTTGAATAAGATTAGTAAATTTTAGATGATTTCTTACGATCAACATCAAACGATATTCGACATCTATGAATTTCCGAACGATTTTCTTCTGGCTTGACTACCTCAAAATATACAAGTGAAGACTATTTTTTGCATTCCACGCATTTAAAATGAAATTATTATTGGCTTCTGGAAACACACAAAATATAAAACATGATCAATTTTCTCTTTGTATTTTTCAGTGTAATTCAAAGCCATACAATTATTTTATTTATTCCTTTAGTTATTAAGTAAATCTCACAAATCAAATCGTTATCAATTTTCTTGATGTTAATTTCTTGCTTAAAGTTATATAAGTACAAGAGCGTATCACAAAGAAAATGATAAAATTTCTCTTTTTGAGTTCATATTTTTTAATACATTTTATGTAATGATTATGAACGCACAAGATTAATCGCATTATTTCTTAGCGAATTTTTTGTCAGGTTATTTCTCATCTGAAAACAATATCCCTCCTTTTCTGCTTGTTTTTTAAATTAAAACTGTGATTTGAGAACATCTGGAAAATCAAGTCTTTAAAATTAAAACAATCAATTGGAATGGTACAAGAAATGTAATAATCAACTGGAGTAGTCAAATAAGACAATTTCTTTGGAAAATGTCTTCGGTCCAATATTCGTCTATTGTAAAATATTACACGTTGAAGCATATTTCAGTAAATACGGTGGCAGAAAGTTCTGGTCAATGAACCATTGCCTAATCAACAGCTGGACAAATTAATTACAAACTGGATCTCCAAACTCAATTCTCAACCAAAACTGGTTTTCAGATTTGTATTTGAACTGACATTGTTAATGTACTACTGAACGAGTGGTAACGCTATTATATTTTAAAATTGTTTTATATAACAATTATAATCACCCAATGAATAATATACAACAATATCCTTTTCTACTTTATGGACTTCTACACTTTACAAATATAACGACATTTCGGATAAGTGATATTCAGCAATTATAATTATTGCTTAACTTATCTTAGAGTAGGCCCAAAGAGTAATAAAAATTAAATGAATATAGGTAAGAATTAATTTCTTAAGATTTATCAAATAGATAAACTCGCAATCAAAAAACTGTCTCTTTGAGAAAATAATAAACTCTAAAAAGTTTTGAAAAAAATTATCTATAATTTTTTTCAAGTTTGATTTCATTGATTAAGATAGATTATTCATTTTTAGTATGAAGTTGTCTCTTTGCGCTGGGATTTTAAAGCAAACAGAATTGCCTTTACATACTTTATTATAAATTTTTTACACAACGTTAAATGTTGTTATTATTCAGTTTTTGCTATTCGCACCGTGAAGAATTTACTTTTAATCCTGTTAGGAAAAGAAGAAATTGTTTATCAATTGCAATGCTGAAGGGCAAAAAGTTTTTACTGGTGTTATTTGGATACACCCATAAAAATAAACTCTATGGCTGATGATCAAATATTAACATAAATTCTTCACTTTATGTCTTTCCTCTATCATTCATCTGTGAAAACGCAGGAAGGAGTTTGAATTAGTCTGCTCTAAAAGATGAGGAAAAAGAGGGAGACTCATCTTTATTCTCTTTCTTTATACAAATTTTCAAACGAGTGCTACTTTAGTGCTGAAGTAACGCTTTGACTTTTTTTAAAGAGAAATGATAATTAACACAAAAGTACGGTAAAGCGAGTTGAAAAATCTTCTGCTTCCAAAGAACCTGATTTAAGGTATAAAATCCAATATTTCCAATTTAGTCTTGAAAATAATAAATAAAAATCAGTTTTATTTAATTTTTTATTTTTTACAAATATAAGGTTGGATCAATATATACTATAAAAGCACGATCAGTTTCGCATTTTTTAGACATATTATGGTTTTAATATCAGCAACATCAAATTGGCTATTAAGTCAAAAACTATCAAATTATGAAAAGGAACTTAATTATATGTAGCCAACCCCGATGACATAAAACAAACACCATTATTTACTTCATTTGATACTTTTAGACTAATATGCACCTAGCGCAATCCCTTTAAATTCCTTTAAAATCATAGCATGTGTAACTAGCAAATCCGCATGATATTTTCTCAGCGGTTCATTGATGTGATTGTCACGCACTTATAGATTATATTTGGAAGGCTAGTGGACACGTGCTTTATTATAGTCGAATTTATTGTGAACGATTCACGGTGCACGGATACAGGAATGGTGAGCGGAACGTGACGTTAATATTTGCTTGATCACAGCCAAATGACTTAACAACTCACTTGCTGTCGCGCTGTTTAACCACTGCTCAAATAGATTGTATAATCCCCCAGAAATGTTGGGAGTGTATTACTTGCTACGGCTCAGTAACTTCGTCCAGAGCACAAAATATCAGACATCGTATATTATTCGAACGACATTGTCTTCATTAAAAGTTAAACGGTGAGTATTTCAAATTACTTAAATACTCTGATAGCATGAAAAGTAATAGAAAGTTAAAGCTTTCTATTTGATGCCACGTAAGTCATAATACAGAGGTAAAAAACAGTGTAAATTAGAACATAACATAAATTTTGGTTAGAGTGAATTATAAAACATTTTAACAATAATTTTAAATTAAATTATTATAATTTTAGCAAGAATTCAAGGCATCAAAGACGTAAATAATCATTTCATACGAAAATTCTAATAATGACGTCATCATTAAAAGTTTGACGGCGTGTATTTCAGACTGCTTAAATACTCTGATAGCATGAAAAGTAATAGAAAGTTAAAGCTTTCTATTTGATACCACGTAAATCATCGTAGAGAGGTAGAAAACAGCGTAAAGTAGAACATAACATAAATTTTGGTTAGAGTGAATTATAAAACATTTTAACAATAATTTTAAATTAAATTATTATAATTTTAGTAAGAATTCAAGGCATCAAAGACGTAAATAATCATTTCATACGAAAATTCTAATAATGACGTCATCATTAAAAGTTTGACGGCGGGTATTTCAGACTGCTTAAATACTCTGATAGCATGAAAAGTAATAGAAAGTTAAAGCTTCCTATTTGATGCCACGTAAATCATCGCAGAGAGGTAGAAAACAGCGTAAAGTAGAACATAACAAACATTTTGGTTAGAGTGAATTATAAAACATTTTAACAATAATTTTAAATTAAATTATTATAATTTTAGCAAGAATTCAAGGCATCAAAGACGTAAATAATCATTTCATACGAAAATTCTAATAATGACGTCATCATTAAAAGTTTGACAGAGGGTATTTCGGACTGCTTAAATGCTCTAAGAACATGAAAAGTAATAAAAAGTTAAAGCTTTCTATTTTATGCCCATGTAAGTGATCGGAGAAAGACAGAAAACGGTTTAAAGCAGTAAAAAACATATATTTTGGTTAGAATGAATTATAAATCATTTTAAAAGTAATCTTAGTTCAATTATTATAATTTTTTTAAGAGTTCAAGGTTTCAAAGACGGGAATATCAGTTCCTTCCAAAATTATATTAATGATAACATGTGAAAATACAACAGAATTAAATACAAATGAATACTAGAATGAAAATGAATAATGATGTATTTTTATGAGGTTTTTGTAATGATGAGAAGTAAATTTAAATCTTTGAAAATCAAGGGCTATCTTACAGATATTGAATTCCCACAGATTAAGAAACAAAATAAATATGTAAATAAATGAAAATACAACAGTGTGTACAATTTTGACTATAATATTAAGCTACAATTGAGCACAATTGTACAAATGAATAAAGCAGTTGAGAAACAAACAAAATAAATGTTAAATTTCATTATTTTCAAAACCATTTTTTGTTCATTAAACTTTAAAAATTAAATGTTATTATTCGCAAAATTGAAAATCTTCTTTTCCTTGAATTCATCAGATATAAAAAGATCAAATTTAAGATAAATTTAAACGCCTTAATTTTTTAAAAATGACAGTCTGAAAAATGAATGCATTCTGTCACAAAAACAATTCTTTATCCATTATACTACTCTGTGTAAACATTGTATTAAAGAGATTGATAATTAAATTGCATATTAATATGAAATACTTGTTTTATGATTTTATCCCGACGTTTTCACGAAATTTCTACGGAGCGGACCCGAACTACGCCTTTATTATGTTTTATTTAGAGTAGCTTTTGATGGCGCCATCTGATGACTGTATATACAACTGCATTTCGCGTATGCGCAGTGAAACATTTATTTACTACAAATGCTCATACTTCCCGTAATATTCAAATTCTTGAATTCAAATTTTAATACAATGTTTCTTTTACATATTGTCAAATATTCTGTAAGTTTCGTACAATTCGAAAGAAAACTATGCATGTTATAATCATAAAACATGCGGAGTTTGAAATTTTCAATTTAATACCGATTTTTACTTATATTCTGATAAATATTTTTATTGTCTCACTTTGATTTCTAGCAATACTCCTCAAGCTCTTTAAAATGACACCAGAATCAAACTCTTAGCTAAACGTGTACCCATGCTACACTTATTTATAACCTTACATAAAGCTAATTTTTAACAATCACGCGCATGCGCCTATACTGTACGATGACGTCACAAGCAAAACAAATACTATGCGACAAACTCTTACAGATTTGATCTATCCGTTGTGGGGTCAACCATTCCTTTCGTATTATTAGTCTTGTAGTTATTAGCGATTCAAATCTGACGGCATTTTGTCACACAACAAAGTTCGACCGACTATCACTGTAACGAGTGGAAAGACGATTTCACGTCAAAATTCTATTTCACTATTCGCTAATGGCAGCCTCAGTTATTTGCCCAAGTAATGACCGAAGAATTTAATCGTTTCAAAGTTTTCATTTTTAATAAATTAAAAATGCTATCAAGCTCATAATTTTCAATACTTTTATCCAGAATTGTTAAATTTAAAAAAATGCGTATTTTTTTCAAATCAAAGTTAACTTAAAAAATTTTATTATTTTAAACTAAAATTAAATCTATCAGACGGAGATCATGAACGGTGAGTGTCACAAAAAATACTCGAGGGAAAGAAATGAAACAAACTTCACATAATTCAACCGTTTGAAGATTATTTTCTGGGCAAATGAGTGAGTGAAGAATATAATATTTTTCGGTTTCCAACCTTTTAAAAGCTTTAATGGCAATCTGCTGCTGTTTTCAAAATGTATTTGAAGATTTATTTTCAACTCGTCAAATAGACACAAATACAATTGTCTACAATTCAAGGTAAACATACGCGTGCATTTTCAATCGAGACCAAATTCGATACCTTAAAAAGGGAGTTAATAAGGAATGAATGTCACAAAATATGACAAAAGGGGTTGAAAAAGTCTATTCATTATTCAGTAATTCCAGGCTCAACTTATTTCTAAAAATTTAGCGAAGAATTTATAATTTCAAAGTTTATACTTTTTATGCCATTAATCTACCATTATTTCCAAAATTTATAATAAGACATTAATTTTCAACTCGTGAGATATTCATAACAGAGTGCATTTGAAGTTCACATTATACTTGTGAAAATCGACGAACCAATTATAATTTTGAATCCATTGGGAATGTTGCAGGAGGAAAAATGATATGTCGTGACAACACAACAAATGAGAGAGCATAGTTAAATGACATGCGTAGTTACGTTTGCCATGTGACTGTTACGTCACATGAATTTACCCTATTGCAAGACAAATATGTACGTTTTCATTTTGAACCGCATACAGCAAATATAAAAAAGAGAGAAAACCTGGACAATGAATGTCACAAAAAATTGCTACAGTGAGGGAAAAAATCATTTTTCATCATTCAGTAATTCCAAGTTGGAATGAGTGATATCTTTGGATATCATTAGCAGGATAATTCGTTTTTTGTCATTGGTAGTTTCAGCATCATCTCTTCGTCGCCTGTAGTGACAGAATATCATAACAATTGGAGAGAGAGGAATTCGCCGAAATCAATTGCGGAAGAGACTCACCCAATAATGAGAGTGATTTCACGAACTAAATTAACTCGGCCGTTTAAGATAAATATTGAATCAATATATTCGGCAACAACGTGCTAAATTGAAACGGGGGAAATCAATATTAACTTGACGTTGTGCATCTATGAATGCAATTGTCATGTCCTTCTGGCCCCATGGTTTGAAGTCTAATCACGTGAGCTGTGTGTTTAGTCGCAAAGTATATATATATATGCGCAGTATAGGCCTTATGCATATGAATTTGGTTGCCGATTTTACCAACTTCATTTCCATTCAAAACATTCTCGTGATGAAATCGAATTACCTGTTCTAAATTAATAAACTTCATATTCGTTCCATCATTCCCCTAAATGAAACTCGAATCATTATTATTTTCAACAATATTGAAAACGGGAATGCAAATTGCGATCATTTTTCATTTTGGATGCTTGGGGATTCGGACAGATGACCTGAAGCGGGGAAAGATTATAAATGACTCGGCGCTTGCAAGATGAAAGATCCGGAATGTATTAAGATTTTTTTGGAATAAATCATTACATTTTCTTGTAATGAAAATAAATGTTTCTCCGAGATAAAAATGAATGGCTGTATTATGTATTTAAAACATTTCTCATGCTTTCGAGTGGGCAGATATTAAGACGAAAAGGAAGTTGGGATTCTCTTTTAGGGAAGCAGGCTTCAGCTGCAGTTCGAATGTTTATATTATTATAACTTTTTGTGCATAATCCGAACATTTCAAACGAATATAAGCATATAAAAGTTATCAGATTGACTAAATATAATTAAGTTTCTTAAACTTATATTCAAATTGTAGTTCTATTGTGAGAGTCTTAATTCGATTTTTCAGATAAAAGTGTAATTTATAGGATGTAAATTTTCGTGAAAATATTTCAATTTTAATAACTTTACAATCGTAGAATTTAACCATTAGTTTTTGAAAAGAGAACAAAATAATTTCGTTAATAAGAAGAGTCCTGTTTTTCAATACTCGTCAAGAATGATCAAACTTTTATAAAGTTTTAGATCATAAGATTATAATAATTTTTTCTATAGGATTCATTAAAGTTTAAAGAGCTCGCGAAATAAAAGACCACTGAAGTTAAGAGATTTTTGAAAAGTATGTTTGAATTTGTTAGAGTGGAAAACATTATACTAAACCAATTTCTTTTAAAATACATCCAAAATAACATTTTTTACCGTAGAAAGAAACAAAGCAGTAATCCGGTTGAAATGCTTGAGCAGACAGATGAAATGATGATCATTTGCATTTGATCTGTTTTCTACAAAAGTGTGAATAATCGCAATTAAAAAAGAGCTATTTCAAAAAATATACGATGCATCTTAAAAGAATGTTAAGTAAGTCTGGTAAAAACATCGTTTTATCGAAAGAATCGACAGCCATCACTACTTTTGGTCATTTGAATTATGAAATATTGCCGATAAAAGGACTTAAACTTTTGAATTCATTTAACTGAGTTCCATAGAAAAATACGAAATTGTCCAGAATCCTGCTTATTCCAGAAGATTCATTAAAATCAATAAAATCTTTCAACTTTTAACTTTTTAAATTATTAATTGATAAAGCTTATCAAAGAAGTTATTTAATTGTATTTACTATCATTCCAGAAGCAGTTTTCCCATAAATCAATTTTTAATCACGCGTTGATGATAAAATTATGATGAGGACATATCATGAATAAAGGCTGGTTTTCTCGCATGCTAAGCAGAAGATAAAAAAATTTTAAAGGATTTTAATGCTTTTTTTGTTTCATTCTCTGTAGGGATGCGGGGAAATATTCAGCAAATAAAAACAAATGCATTGTAATTATTACACGTATTTTAAATGTTAATTATTTGAAGGTATTTCAATAAAAGTTTTTGAGCTCTCTTTATTCTAATCCTGAAGAAGGTTTTTTGCTTGCCTTATAATCACTTCCTAAGTATTAATTGGTAAAGTTAGCTTTCCCAGTTATTTCGTGATACGTAATAATACGTAATTTTTTTTATACTTTTCGTGTGATGCCCGAAAATAATAAGAAAAATAAAACAGAAAATCTTTGTTACTATTTCTCAAAATTATAATAACATTTATTTTCCTTGCTCCGCTATATTACTCGAATATAATACAAAATAATTTATTATGTTCTATTTACTCTAATTCCAGAAATAATTTACTTTTCTTCTCAATAAATCAATCTTTAAGCAAGAGTTGATGATCTAATAATCATGCGGCATTCTTCGACAAATCATGAACTTATCAATGAAATAAAATCGAACTTTACTACACGGAACATAAAAAAAATGAAAAAAAAAACTTTTACTGCTTAAAAAACTTTTTAATGTGCTATTTCCTGTTGGTAATTTCTGAAATATTTAGCAATTAATGAAAACGTAGTTTCGTAGACACTAATTTTTTTCTTGCTATTCTTATTTTCTCTTTGTTACCAATTTATTATTATAAAATATACTCTACTGTTTTAATTATTTGCAGGCTAAATAGACTTACTCTTAATTCCACAAAAAAGTTTTCCTTTCTTCGCCATAAATCAGTCCCTAAGCAAGAGTTGATGATCTAATAATGATGCTGAATTCCTCGACAAATCATGAACTTAGCACTGAAATAAAGTCGGGCTTCCTCACTTATTGCCTCCATAAAACGGTCACGAAACCTGATTAAAAGCCTTGTCAGAACGGATTAAGAGATCATTTGCTAAATGATTTAGACGGTGGCCAAAAAGATAAGACTATCGTGTAACACTCAATATCGATTCTTACGAACTCTGTATCGATGACAGGACGCGATCTGTAGGCGTAAAGATATGGTCATTAATTGGTCCTCAGGTATCATAGTGGCTCTATAAATAAGACTCACTTTATAAGGTTAAAGGATTGAGAAAGAACAAAAGAAAAGAAGTGTTGTTATATAGTACTTGATTTCTTGCATGATTCCAATTGATAGAACAGTATTGTATTCAGAATATATCGTGGTTGAGCTATGTCTGTTAAAATAAAAGTGAGATTACATAATTGTAATATTTAAAAGTGGTTGAAGTAATTAAGAATTAATATATTACCAAATCGATTAAAGAATAAATGACGAAAAAATGAGTTTTATTTTATTTTATTTGTTTTTTGCAAGACAGAGTAATATTACATTTTGAAAAAGCCTTTTAGAATATTTTTTATAAATTTCAGGCTAAATTATTAAACAGGTAATAGAGAAATCACCCTTATGTACAGATACACTTTCTCTAAAGATATACATGTGTAATAATTAAATTTAAAAGCACGTTTTTGAATAAAATATAAAATAAATGTGTTAGTGCTTTAATTTGCTAAATAAAAAAAGGCACTAGTCTATATACGAAGTGACAGTGAATTAATAATTGACAAGAAAAAACTAAATGATTGTTTTTGCTAATTCTACATATTCACTTAAATGATACATCTCAAAAGCAATCTTATGCAACATTATACAAAAATCAAGGTATAATTTGTTATCACATAAAATAAATTTTCTTAAAACATTTATTAGATTGAATCGGATGCAATATAGTCATATTATTAGACGTACTTTAAAATACTGTGATGAACATTTACAGAATTTGAGTTCTGGAAACAAATTTACATAATCAAATATCTTATAAACACACTTATATATATTAATAATGTAAATGGTATGAATAATTAAAAGTTGTATGATTTTGTATTTCATTTAATTGGCATCTCAATTCGAATCTACACGAAGATTATTAGAACTGCTCCATTCCTCCTGCACCATGATAAGAGGACAAGAGAATACCTGTGCCGGCAAACTACTCTTCTAACATCCAGTCAACAACACTTAAGGATGCTGTATTATCCACATATTTAACGCCCACCACCTCTCGTACACGATAGGATTTCCGCAGGAGCGAAACTCGAAATCGCAATTCCACAAACCGACAACTAATTGTAGCAGATCGAAAACGCACATGTAATTCCGATTTAATGTTAGCGTTATATATAAGTTGCACATTAAGTTTGGTCACATTTGTTGTGGTTTCATACGTAACTTAATGATATTTCTCCTAGAATTATAAAGACTCCTTATCACTGGGGACGGCTTGAGTGAGAGGAAAAGCAAGCAGTCTGGTTTGAGGAGACATGTGGAAAGAAATTAAATTCGAGAAAAGAATTACCAGTCCCGTTGGGGCCTTGAACAAGTATATGCTCGCCCTAAGGACATTTGTTAGCCACACTATAAATGCAAATTGTGTGCAAATAAAAGTACAAAACCAGAATATTAAATGCAAAGTATGTACAAAAAAAGTGAAGTGTATAAAAAATCTGATTACCAAATACCAAATATCGGCTAAATGGGACAATTAAATAGTAAAAGAAGAATCTTTCGAAGCCGAGAGTCCAAAAATATTCGTGGAAAAGTTCAAATGAGAGTAAATAGAAAATGACCATGGAAAAGTTCAAATGAGAGTAAATAGAAAATGACCATGGAAAAGTTCAAATGAGAGTAAATCGAAAATGACCATGGAAAAGTCCAGATGAGAGAAAATAAAAATAAAAAACTAGTCATGAGAGTAAATAAATATTGTCCATAGAAAAGTCTAGAAATAAACTTGTCCTGATTGAAAGAGAATCCATGAAAAAGCCTCATTTAGTGTCTACTTGAGGAGGCAAGTGATCTTGTAATATTAATTTTTGAAGTGGATACCAATTAAGGCAGTGAAAGTAGTTTAAAATGACAGAATCAATGGTCGGAGGTGATTTCATATTCATTAAAACAAATTCGAGAAGTTATCGGCGTTCTTACATAGCGTTACCAATTATCAAACCAATTTATGCCTTTTTTCTGTAATATAGGTATACACTTTTTTCATATCTAATTCTTTCTTCAAAATATCATGGATTTTTAAAGAAAATTCTTTCATTGAAAGTTGTGTGAAAAATAATCGCCCAGAAATGATATTCCAGAGAATAAATACTTTTAAAAAATGGTAAAAAGTGGAATTTGCCGAAAATTGAATTTTAGGATGGATGAAAAAATCATTACAACACATCTACTAAATATCAAGAATATAATGGGAGTGTAAAGTTGTTGTTTTATTATTGTTTGTAAGAATATAATTGCATTTAAGAATATAATGCGTGTGTTAAGTTTTTGTTTAATTATAATTATTTTGGTCATCATGATTATGGCTCTGTAATGTACGATTATTTTTATGATATCGATACTATGACGTGTTTTAATATTTAGCGTACTTATAATTTTTGAAGTGATTTGTAGGAAAAGAAAATTTCGGATTATTTTTTACGAGAAGTCAAGATTAAAATATTACATCATAATTCATAAAATAAATCAATACGAGCAAAGTCAGCTATATGACATTAGGTAGGAAGAAATCTGAAGACTTAAGGCTTGTCATAGCACTTTCGACTGATGAAAATCCATCTACATCGTTTTTAACAGAAATCTAAAAATGTTTTTTCTCTGGATAAGTTAAAAGCCTTTTGAACGATATTGGTCTAAAACTTATTATTTATGTCCGCTTACTACTTGATGAGCTGTACTGCCCTTTTTTCTAAGAATAAAGGACGGTTTTTAAAAGGAAACGAAAAATTATTGAAGAAAAATGTATCCGTGCACTGAAAAAGTTGCTTCTAATTAAAAAGTTGACAGGCTTAATGTGTGAAACTTTTTACGAATGATAGCGATTAGTCAAATTATTTAGAAGCATCCTAAAAATCAACTAAATTGTGAAGCATTGTGTGTACCCAGAAATATAAAATTGTTGTTAAGTAACATAATGCAACCTTAATAGTTATGCACTTAAGTTACTGCTTATTAATTGATATGTAGCAATTCAGTAGTAGCGACTGGGTGGTAAAAGTGAAGGGGGGGGGGGGGGAAAAAATTTAAAACAAAAAAAAAAATCCAAGGAAAGAGAGGGGGTAAACACAAAAATTTAAATATTTAGTTGCAAAATTAGCAGGCTTTCTTGAACACTATTGATTTTTTGCAATTCCTAGTTTTAAGCAGTTAAAATGAAAGAAAAAATTTAATTTTTTCCAGTATAACAATTTTTAAATAAACTTTAAAATTTCGTTTGTGTTTAAGTGCTGAGTTTCATTAAACTCGACGTGCACTAAGTGAGTGTGCATGGCTATAAAAATATTAATGATTTTTTATTTAGTGTTTAGATATGAAGTAATATACCTTATATGCACCAAAGTACCTTTCTTCATATTTGCTACTATTGTTTCAATGTGCTGAAACAAATGCTCAAGGACCGTACAAAAGCAACCCTTAGAAGCTGTTATAATAGGAAATAAAAACCTTTCCTCAGCGCCTTAAGGCTAATAAAAGAATAAGTTAAGTTTTTTTACCATTAAAAAATACTGAATATTTTTTCAAACAATTATTTAGTGAAACCAAATAATGAAACTCATTTGTTGAATTACTTAATGATGTCTCTCAACAAAAACATCTTTCGCAGACTGCAGCATGAAAAATGTGTTAATACGTTTTGCTACAAAACATGATTATCTTAAAAAATGCAAAAAATAATTTTTTGTAATGCATTCAGCTACCTCTTTTATGTAATTCTGAATATTACATAAGTTTTGCTTATTTTATTATGTTATTTTGCAGTGATACTTTTTTGTAATGTTATTTTTTGTGATTATTTCTGTTTATATGTATCATAATGTATGAAACTAACTTGTTAGCATTTTAAATTAATATAAAAGATTTTCGGTTGATTATTTATTTATAAATAATCATATGCCTATAACAAATTTACTTTTTTGCCATGGCTTTCTGATGGAAACTTCATTGTAAATTATTACTTTAAAATTTAATTATACAAAAAGGTCATCATCTTATTTAAGAAATTCTGGCATATTTATAAATTACGTAGCAGGCTTTCACATGTTGTTTTTAAAAGGAGTTATGAATCCCAATTCACATCCTCGATTTCTCGCAATGAAAGTTAAAATGAACTATTATGAGAGTTAAACCGTTTCATTCCGTTTGCGAAACATTTAAAAATAACATATTCGATCTGAAAACACATTACGGAAAATGCCAATAGCACATTTAGTTTTTCGTTTCGGAAAACAGATAGATATCTCCGCCCTTTAAACGAACCATTTACTTTTACTATTTTACAAAGTTAATTTAAAACATTTGACTTCAATATGTATATATCTCTCCAGGAAGATATGCGCCAATACATTTATACGTATCTATTCCTTCTTTAATCAATAAAAGTACGCGAAATAGAAAGGATTGTCTAGACATTAAAGTGAGATTTGCGCATTTTTTTCAAACTTTTCCTTTTTCAGCTTTGTTTACCTCGTGAAAATGCACTCTTTAGTTTCAACGATTCTCGATACATTTATATCTCTCGATGCAGTCCGCTGGTAGCTTTCAAAATCAACAATTCCCTTAGAGGGGTGAAGCAAAAGTTGCCTTCAAATTCATTTCGTACCATTTAGCGATATTTGATAGTCAGAGAAAAATGAAAGCAATTGATTGACTGCTGTTTCTTGAATGAACATACTGTTCTGTGGTAACTTATAGATGAATTCTCAGATCTTGACCAGAATATATACTAATTAAAAAATTAAATCGTGAAATAATTGAAAAACAAATCTAACCACTAAATCTATATTAATTTTCCCATCGAAGTTTTGAAAACATTTCCATCTTGCTATACTGAAATTACTAGTTATTTCTTTTCAATTAAAATTGTTTTACTAATCCTACTCTTATTTTGAATGTATAAAATTTAGGACAAATTTCTCCAGATAAGTAATTAATCAGAATTCGGGGGCTAGACATATGTAATTAATTCGAATTCCTGTAAAACATTTCCAATAG
>BGPR01000053.1:328951-347783 GCA_013235015.1 Araneus ventricosus | reverse complement strand
CAGCATGAATTCATTCCGTTGGCTTACAATAAACTCAATATTAAATTAGGACAGAGCACTTTACGTACGTCAGCATGAATTCATTCCTTACAATAAACTCAATATTAAATTGGGACAGAGCACTTTTCGAACGTCAGCATGAATTCATTCCATTGGCTTACAATAAATTGGATGTATTTGCTGTATCAGTCCGTAATATAAATTCAAATTTTTTAGTCAATTAATAAATTATCTTTCCCATGAAGCAATTCAATTTTTTTTATATTTAAAAATATTTGATTTGAAATTTTGCAACTGTAAAAATAAATAAATAAATAAACTTATTTGAATGCAATGAAAATATTATAAGGTTCTTTGCTTATGAATTAATCCTCGAATTTTGGAACACTTCAAACGAAATATTTAGTTTACCAAAAGTTCATAAAAAATCTTCCCCAAAAAATAATGCAAAGTTTTTCTCAACGATAGTTTTAGTAAAATATTTCATATTTCTCTTGGATGGGAGAATAATTATTTTTCTTGTTATTTTTTTGAGGGGGGGAATAATATTGCAATTTTATTTATTTATTTATTAAGTATTTCTGAATTTTATTATATCTCTGTCATACCCCATGAGGAGATAGATACATCAAGTTCAAAATTATTATCCCATTATTTGATAACTTAAGACTTAAACAACTTTGTCATTACTTCACTTCCATATAAAAGTTACCAATTTATGTGACAAAATTAGATATTTTTAAAATGATAAAATTTAAATATCCACAAATGAAAACGAAAATCTGATTTAAACATCCACAATACCATACTATTATTGAATAATCAAAACTATATCCTATGACATGTAACCCTAACAAAACTGAACGCAGGTGTTTGACCATATAATTTAGGTAAAAGACAGCACGCTAAACCATTTTAAAACATTTATTTATCTAATGAATTATTTTGGATGTCTCTTAAAATTAAAACATTCTTACATTTTAAATGTAATTAAGGATGCCGTGTTAAATTTAGTTGTATTGTTTGCAAAATATTTCAGCAGATACCAAAATATTCAATATCTAAATCAAGAATATAGACATTTATATATAACATTTATTCTTCTTTATCAAAAATCGTCTCAAATGAATTAAAAAGGAACTTTTCGGGCACTTCTTCTTCAGAAGGAACTTCTGATATGCGTAGAAATAAAATCTGTTATGAAAGTTTTAAATAACATGACACTTTATGTAAATAATTTTATTCTATAAATAAAATTTTGTTACATATTTTTTATAAATAACTGAAAATTTGTCTATATTGCTTAAAATTCTGTAATACGCTATTACAATATTTTATAATGTATAAAAACTGCCAAATAATTTAAGAGAAAATAGTTTGTTGGAAAATAAAAAAAGTCCATTATTATCGCTTTGCAATTGTCATGTCTTACAAAATATTTTCCGAGAAAATCCTTTATTTGTGCAATTTACCGAATAAGAAAACATATTAAGCACATAAAATGTTCTAAAAAGTGAAGAGTTCTTCAAGTGCATCTAATATAATTTTAAAAACGTTTCTTTTTTTAACTTTCAAAATAATCAAATAAATTTCAATATCTGACAAGTTTTTATTTTTTGAAATGCAAGGTAATAGCATATGATTCGTTTAAAGAATATATTCCTTGGTATATATCCTAAATTGAAAATTGAAAAATTAAAAATTCTTCTTCATCTGTATTTAAATTCTACATAGCCTTAAAAAAATCATAAATGAAGTACCAGTTCATTGTTCCTGATATTTCATAAATAACAATCTTTATTCCTTCACTGATTTTCCGTCACTAGGAAGGTTTGTAATTACCACGAAAAATCTCTACTAAATACTGAATACGTAAAATTAGTTCAAAGAAAAATGAAAAGGTATGAAATTCGAGTATGGTGGCCACGTAATATTTTTTCTATGTTTTTTGCTTCTTTCATATGATAACGAAAAATAGCATATAATCTTGTGTAAAATATATCACTGGGAACTAAATTAGTGCAGGTTATTGAAATACATTTATAAATGTGTTAGAAAAAAAATATTTTTTAATCTTTCTTCTGTTTTCTTTACTGTACCTTACAAATCTATGTGCAAGAAGCATTTTTGTCTAGATGACGGTTCTCTCATTTTTCTCTTTCTTTTTTTACTAAATTCAAAATCCCATCGTTGAAATATTATTTATACCAAATGTGGCACTATTTATCCCAATAATTATTTGCTTGTAGGGCCTTAAGCACATTTCCTTCAATTTTGGATATCTGGCCTAAATTTCCGAAAGAATGCCTATGAAGTTAGTATGAAACATGAAAAAATAACAAAAGAAATTGAAATGAATCAGAGTAATACCAACACAATAAAAACCAAGAAATTCACAAAATTAACGTAACCATTGTATTAGTAAAACGCCAGCTGCAGCAATGGAAGAAGAAAGAAAGAATAAAAGAAATTCAAAATGGACATAATTCTTTTTTGGTCTCTTGGCAGTGTGTGGTTCTTGAGAAAGTGCATGGCCGAATTCCTCCATTTTGAAATTTTTTATTCTTTCTTTCCGCTATCAACTTAAAGGATATTAGCACTTTTGACAAACATGTAAATGACTCGTTAGAATTAATTTATCAATGTTTTGCTGAAACTAACTTAATTATAGTTTTAGATAACCAATCACGTTCTACAGTTTAAATCTGGAGCGTTAAGAATCAATAAATCAGCTGCTGTTTTAACTATCCTACCTTTCTGAAAGAATGAAGAAGTTTCATTCATACCGAGTGTTATTAAATTATGGAGAAATGGTGAACAGTGGTTGAGTCACTACCTGTTGCGATGAATATTTCAGATGCCAGTAAATGACTGGGTTGGCTCATTTAATTATGCTGTTTAATTCCTACTAGTCACACAACTACCATTTGTCAACCGCTGACGTGTATTAGGATATACTCTACTAAATGTCACGATACGGCAGAAGACTATTAAATTTAAAGATAATTTTACCTGATTAGTGTTTCCACTTTCATGGTCTATAAGGATCAGGAATTTTCGCAAATTGAGTGTTTTCATTATACTGACTATGATGAAATGAGTCTGCCATTCAACCAACATCGATAAAAGCACATTCATTAGTGTCAGTGAAAATTATTAAAGATGAAAATACCATAATAAAAATTGATTTTGCATTGACGCTATTTTAATACACCTTCAAAATAAAATCTTTCTTCGAGTGAATGAAAAGATAGATCGTTAAATGATAAAGCATAATTGTCTTAATAGAAATATGATGGTATTTATAGCAACACATACTGTTTTTTCCCTGAATGCTGGAAGGTTGCAGTTAATAGATGTGTCAAAGTACTTATGATCCAGCATAATTATTTCTGTTGTGATTATTTTATTTTCGAGTATCAATTATGTAGTTATATACAAACTAAAACTCTGAATACAGGAGAAATAATATAAAAATTATTTTTAAGCAATAAATAATTTTATCAAAAATACTACAGATTTTTACTGTGCAACTAATGAACTTTTAAAAACCAAAATAGCATATATTCATTATACATTTCTATAACACCTTTACTAACTAACACTTACACACACTTACTAACTAAAAAATATATATATTAGTATACTTACTTTAGAAATACTTTATACAAATACTTATTATACTTTTGCTTATTTTCTATAATAACTTCACAGAAAGATTCGTCCTTTTGATGCAGAAAAACAATACAAAACGCATACAAAATACAATATATGTTTTATTACACTATTTCTGCTTGAATTTCACGCCATTTAAAGGGAAAATAGGCTTGTTTATGAATCCGAACACATAACTTATTTTATAACTGTGTAAATTTTTAGTTATAAAGCAAACATGTAAGTGATTGATATAGCTTAGAATTTATAAAGGATAATCAAAATGTGCGCTTGTTTTTCTGAGCAATCAATACACTTCTATGTAAAAAATTAAAATTTTCTAACGGTAAAGTTTATCTTAAAATAAAAATTTCTTTGTCAACTATCGTCTTTGCTATGGCTCTTTGAAGGAAAGTAAACAGAAATATTCGACAATTTTTTTATTATTCATCTATACTTTTGAACTTTCTTTCCAAATGCTTTTGAACTGAAATATTAGCATTGAAAAGCTGGAAAAACTGATATGTTTCGATAGACACCAGCTTTAGAAATGTCTTTTGCGCTGGAGGTAAAAATGATATGGAATGCATAAACTTTTCACTATCTTCTCTACAAAATCCACTCAAAATGTTTCGATTTTAAAACATTTCAAAGATTTTACTGAAAAATAGGGGAAGGTGGTGTACCTAGGTCCCATTTTTACTTTTTAATTTTTAATTGGATAATTACTAAAAGAAAGGTAACAGAACAATTTTTCTTTCATATTTTAGGCCTTTATACACAACATATATTTTTATAAAAGTATTTCAGTGCATTATTTACAATTTAAAAAAAAGTGCAAATAGGACCAAGGTACACCATGGGTAGTGTACCTTGGACCAGCTATTTCTAGATTTAAAAAATCTAACCGAATAGTTTGAACATAAACATTTATCGGTATTTTAGCTACAGAAAAATGTTAATGAGCACTTTTACTTAATGAGGTCTTAGATTAGACCGAATATAAAATTATTACAGCAACAGTTTAATTCCTATGAGTAGGCTTAATCAACATTGTAATTAGACAAGTCATTTCCAAATGTTAATTTCCGAAGCTGCCTTTCAGATCCTCCAGTCAACACGGGATGTGGTAACTTCCACATTACATCACATTTTTCCACAACATAAGTGGTAGACCATGTAGTGGTCATGCACCAAGGTACACCACTTGGGCATGGTCCAAGGTACACCACTTGGCCATTTTATGGAAAATGGCTGACTACTAAATTGAGGTTAGAGTTAGCATAATTTCTAACACATGTTATTATAGCTAAAACTGTGCTTTATAAGTTAGGCATTTTACTATAAAGTAATTTATGTATGTTTAGGAACTATTAGCACAAAATTCAACAGGAAAAAAATTACTTTTGATGGGTCAATTTCCTTTTTCAGGATTCATTCATTCAAATGAGCACCTTGACAAATAAGTTCAGGTACACTGGGACCTCTGGTGGCAAGTATATATATATAACTAGATTGCAATTTATATAGTAATATGGCTATGAAAAATAAAAGATCAAACACCCTCTACGAGAAATGTTAGTCCACACATTCAAAGTCATTAAGTAGTTCTTCCGTTTTCATACACATTGGAAAGAAAAGAATCTTTCTTGCATTATATAATAACAAAATATTGCACAAATATGTTTTAAGGAATTATGGTAATGGGTGACACATGGAATATAGTACGTGTTTTAGAGTCAAACAAATATTTGATGAAAATTTCTATAAAGAATTTAAGAGTTTCCAGAAGAAACGATACAATTTTGAGAAAAAATGATCAGGAATTTAACAACAGCTTGTTGAAAACTTTAGAAAGACAAAACACAACTTGTTTCACCTGTATTTATTGAATTTTTACAATTTTATTAAAAACTGCACTTTTCTTTCATTAATTCTTTTAACATTAGTTTCATTACCCATTTATCCAAATTATTTTTCTTCGAATACCTAAGATTACTGTGAATATAAATTGGAATAAACAGAAAGATTGTTATGATGTAGACATTAAAAAATACAGAAAAGGATTTTAACCTAAGTGATACGAAAACGAAGTTGTTTTCGAAATGTTGTCATATGACATCTTTTTAAGATTAGATTTTAAGCGTACTGCTTCGAAAACATTAAAAATTTTGATAGAAAAAAGTGTTTTAGCAAATAAAATTCATTAAAACTTTAAAAAAATTGCAAAAATCGTAAGTTTACTTCAATTTTTAAAAATATAAAAACTACTAGCATTATATACATTCTTCTAGTTCTAATTTCAACTTCAATTCTTACGCAGAGAAAACTTTCAACATTTGTGCAGTTATAAAGAAATAGAGAATTTTTATGTTTCTACGCAACTTCACAATTTTTTGGTGAGAAATGAAAATTTATAGGATTTCATGAAAAGTATATGTGTAATGCCTCATTCATATTTTCATAGAAAACGGTTACATAATTATAATAATAACCAGTATTCTGAATTAAATTTATAAAAACATGCTAAGAAAATTTCATGGAAATCGGATTTAAACTTTTGACCATCATATTTGTAATGCATGAAATCGACAAAAAATATCTTGAAATGACGAAAACGCATTTAAATGCTTTAAAAATTATAAACAAAAAAATCATAATTTTCGCTTAAGTGAATGCCCAAAATTTCTGTTAAAAAGGACCAAGGGAAAGGTTCGAACAGATTAAGAATGTAGAAAGTATATTCTATGAAATTAAATAAAAACATAAAAATTGACGTTTTAGAAAAAAAATAGACCAAATGTAGGTCGAATCATAACTCAACTTTGAAATTCATGCGAAATATTTATAAGATTAAATTTTCGAAAGGTTTTGCACCATTGTTAATAGGTAATGATTGGAAAAATGTTTTACCAATTTTTAAATAACAGAGAAACATGTCAGAAGCAGACAAAATAAAAGCCGTTCTTTCACGTTCCCCTAGATAGAAACCAAATTGCTGCAAAGTGTTTCGATGCAGTCATCCGTCTAGCTTCGATCCGCTTGTCTACTCTTGCTACTTTTCGCCGATCACTTTTCACATCGAATAATCCAATCCACATTTTGCGCTGTCCGTTTTTTATTAGTCAGAAAATTGCTGTTTAATCTCGCCTCTATCAGACAAAACATTATTAGCTGGTTCAATAATAATATTCTAAAAAGTTTTTGATAGAAAACATTTGCGAAGTAAAATAAATTATATACTTTTTAGAGACGAATGGGGATGAGTTTAATTTTTTACAACAAAGCATGTACTAGATATAGGGTGGCCCAGCGAGTAATGTTTGAAACGAATCGAAAATTAAAAACAAATAATGTTGATGAAAAATTTTTAATGATGAGTATTTAATTTACATGCAGGACAATTAACGATGAAGATGTTCAAAGTGACCGCCTTATTTCACGGTTCTGGAATCCATACATTATACGTCAGCAGATATCGCTGTCAATCGAGTCGACAACATTTGTAACGGCAGCTTTCAGTTCAAGAAGAATCTTAGGACTTGTCAGCCACAATTTGCTCTTCAAATAACCAGATAAGTAAAAATCACACAGGTTGAAATCCGGGAAAAATGGAAGCTATCTGTTGAATCTTTATTCATTTTCGCTTGTGGCAATCACAATTGAACAACACAATTAAACTCACCGCTAGGTAACGAAACAAACACCTATACTCATGATCATGCGCACCCAGTTTGATCTCACTTGCTCGCAGCTAGCGCCATCTATTAGATTGTTTTTCAAACATTACCCGCTGGGCCACCCTGTAGAATACCAATGTTACAAATTTGAAATGAATAAATGCACTTCTGTGCAGTGGTATTATTTCGTGCTCACGTAATACGCGTAATGTGCTCTGAGTGACAGTAAGTGTGGAATCCACTGGGTATCTTCAGAGAAGAATTTGTGCTTTAAGTTTATACGGCATAAAACAACACGGAGTTTGATATTGATACAAAAATGCGTGAATGCAGATTAACCAGCAGGATAATAAAAAATAAATGACCATTTATTTTACGAATATTATAGAAAAAAATTAGAACGAATCACAAATTAATAACTCAAACATGCATCAGATCATTAATAACCATCAGTCACAGAACTTTCAATGGCGCTCAGTTTCTCAGTTCACAAGCTTCACTACTGATCAAACTCCAACCACTCTTGGTTTGTGAGCTTGTTTTTATACCTTTACCAACAGGAAGTGAGTCACATAGTAATCTCTAGAAGTTTCTTGATATTTCCCGCCCCTACCAGAGATAGGACCACAATTCTTGAATTTTCTAGAAGATTCGTTTTGTCGCCCAGTCGCCAAAATGGTCACCAAGATCGGAGTTCATCGGCTTGATTCCCAGTAAAACCTTTGTGAAACTCTCGTTCTTGTCCTAAGATTAGCATGTCAGGGGAACAACTTTACAACTTCGTAACAATATTATATGACATAAGCAAGTACGTTTCCATGTGACTGTGATGTCAAATGAAGTGACTCCATTAATGTCAATAAATTGAATGTTATTTGAATCAAATCAGAACGATATTTGAAACATAAGGAATCTTATATGTTGCCTACAGTGGAAAAATCATATATGAAAAATGTGATTTGATTCAAATTTTTAAAGTTATATTGGTTTATTTAGTTGCGGCTGTCTCAATAATAGAATGATTTGATCTATCACTTCATCATGTTCAGCTATGTAGAATTAGAAGAACGAGAGAATTCTAGAGTGGCTGCGTATATGGCTTGAAGTTCAAGTACAAAAGAATCAAGATGATTGTATGCATTTATCTCTATTTTTATTCTACATAAAAGAAAATAAATTTGAAGTGTTTAATATGAAAAATATGCTTTCTCTGACATTTTTGCACACACCGTTGTTGAGACAGAAGAGTTGAAAAATAAATGACAAACAGATTTACTCTTAAAAGTATGATCAGTCCTCTCAAGCTGCTTCTTTAGCCTTGTAAAATCACAGGGGAGTCGGAACCCTTATACCGACAATATCAAATTGGCCATTTCGGTGTACCTGTTCTCAAAATCTGTTATGGATGCATGTTTGAAATTTTTTATACAAGTTAAAGTACACCCTTCTTATTATACTGAAATGGATTTTTTTTTAAAAATAGAAAATTTTTTTACAAATTTTTTTGTGACGAAACCGACAAGTAAAGTATACTTTTCTTATTTTACTGAAATGAGCTTTTTTTAAAAAGACTCAAAAACTTATTTTTTACAAATTTCTTTGTGTCAAAATAGGGTAAAATTTCACTATGTCTAATTAAATATTTTGTAAATTTTTTTAAAAAATTAAAAATTAAACAAAAACTTATTTCAGTATAATAAAAAAGGTGTACTATACAGATTTTGAGAAAAGATACATTGAAATGGCCAATTTAATATTGTCGGTATAAGGGTTCCGACTCCCCTTAAAAAGATTTAATACCTTTGCCTCCAAAAGATTTTAGGAACACAAACAAAGACAACAAACTTGCAATTGGCATGTCCTAAAATTGAAATTATACGGAAATTTATCATGATAAATATAGAAGGCTATAATTCTAACTGTAAAAATAAATATTTCCGGAAGAGCCCAGTTTTCCTTATAGCTTAATGCTAAAGGTCGTCTAAGACTGAAACTTTCAAAAATATTTTTTTTTAAATTTGGTTAAGCTAAGGGAAGTAAATTATAGAATCAGGATGACTTTCACATTAAATTAAATACACTTTACACACTAAACTACATCATGCCATTTTGAGATTGAGTAAAAGAAAAGCTTTGGGCTGTGAAGTGCTACTGTCATTCAGATCAAACAAATAATCCAACAGGGCGTTATTGGGTTATATTAACGCCCAATCTAATTTAAGGCGTAGATTTCAATAAATTTAAAAACCGAGATTAAGTTAACTGTGAAGTAAAATTAATTTCGGAGAAAAAAATCCTTTTTGGCTTTCTTTTTTTAGAAAAAAAATTAAAAAATCTGCAAAAAATCGTATTCAAAACCTTTTTCCTCCTAAATGTTAAAGATTTTTACATTAAAGCAAAGCATCAAAAAATAAAAATCACTTTCTAATTCCCTGCATTACCTCAAAAATAAATCAAAGGAAAATCAAAAAATTTCAGAATGACGACATTTTAACCTCAAAATCTGGCTAGCTGATGGTATATGCCTTTTGAAAATTGTTTTGCAGTTTTGTAATACATATTAATTTCATAAACAACCGTAAATCACAGCCCCCGACCTGCCAAGGCACACGGGTTTTCACTGAATGACAGTCGTGCGATAGCGACGAGTACTGAGGTCGGGTCCTAATGGCCAACACAGCCTCACGGCCCAACCCCTCCCGTAGGAGGTACATACTATCACTGGAGGAGGGCTGCCGCCCCCCAATTCCTGTACCCCGAGGCGGGCGAGTTCCTTCATATACAAACCTGAGCAACTCATCCACACTTAGTGGTGCCCACTTCTATCGGGGATTAATTTCATAAACAAATGAAACTATGGAATACATTTGGTTCTGCCACAGAAGTGAAAGGTAACGTTTTATAAATAGGACGCTGGGCGTTAACGGGTTAATGCAATATATTACAAAGAGGTTTAACATTCGAGTGATCTAGGCTAAAGTGTATAATTATAAGATAAAATCACATATTATTTGTTTTTGAAGTTTACTAACTTTTTGTATGAAGGCTAATGAATAAATTCGTTAAAAATTCATTTAAGCGTACTTTTGGACGTTTTCAGTTACCAAACTCTATTGGAATAAGTTTATATAATCAGTATACATATATTAGCAAAAGAAAGTGATTGCGTTTGCGGTTCTTTGCATGTATGTCAGTTTGCAAAAGCGAAAAAGATGGTCTGATTCTTTTTTCATATTTTCCGAAAGAATTTTTTTAATAAATCATTCGCTTATTCTTTTAAACTAATTTCATAATTATTTTTCAAAGCAATATCTAATAAGTCTTTTATTGAAAAGGAATGTAATCCATTATTAGAACAACAAAGCTGTCTTAGGTGTCGAGAAAATTAACAAACAGAAACACAAAAATTGTTTTGAACATAAAATAAAAATGTTCTAATCATAGTTGAACAAGTTATATTGCACATCCAATAAATACAGATGTAAGTAATCAAATGAAAACCAGAATGATATATTTTCAGTAGTAAGCTATACGATAATAACGGTATGTTTTAAACAATATACGAATAGAGTGAACTAATGTTCACGTGATAGATTTCAACAAAACTGCGCTGTATTATTTGCTGCTGTGTATTGTAACTCGCATTCAAATATTAGATCAGAGGTTCTCAACCTGTGGTACGCGTACCCCTGGGGGTACGCGAAGAAGTAGCTGGGGGTACGGGATATCAAAATTGGTAATGGCGGAAACAGGTAAACATAAAGAATTATAAAAGCTACAGTATTTTGTTTAACCAAGTTAATGCTTGCTATTTAATAACTATACCACTTGAAAAGTTGATTAATACAGAGTGTAATTTTTAGCCATCCTTATAAGTTAATTTGAAATTATTACAATATTGGGTTTCATTTGCTTTGGCGTTGAATTAATACTATTGTAAAAATGCAATAAAATAAAAAAATAAGTCCAGCAAATGTTATTAATTCGAGTCATTTCACTTTTAAGCTAACCTTAACATTATTGATAGAAACTTCTTTGCATAGACGGATGGTTGTTGGGGGGGAGGATATAACAATAGGGGGTACGCGAAAATAAAAAGATTAATCAAGAGGTACGCGAGGGAATAAAGGCTGGTAACCCCTGTTTTAGATGAATGAGAATTAACTACCACGTGACTGCAACGTCATGTGATTTGAACCCATTATTTTTATTGTTTGTAGAGTATAAGTCATTTCTTTTATTTCATCAAAGCACGTTCACCATTAATATATATCATATAAGTAATTGTTTCATGTTGAACGACAAAATATATTGTAGAGATAATCACAATTGTAAATGTTGAATCGCATTCATGGACATGATAATTATTAAATATAAGGGTTTCTCAAAACACATCCATCAAAGATAATCAAAACAAAATAAAATAAAATAAAATTTAAAAAATCAATAAAACTCTCATCGGCAATGGCGGCTACTTACAAGTAGCATAAGAATCAATGAAATCGATAATAAATAATAATGTCAACGCAATTTAATAACATTTATTTCTTATGAAAATTAAATTCAGCATTTTAGTGTCATTGAAAATTTCATTTCTATTTATAGGAAATATAAAAAAAATATTAAAAATCTAGCAAACAAAAAACAAAAAATATGCTGTCATTGAATTTCTAAAATTTCTATCGTAGCTTTTGATTTTCTCTTCAGCGAATTTTATTCCACGTATAAGCGTGCATTCCATTTCGTTTATACAGAATGCACAAATTTAGATAGAAAAATATAAATTTTAAAAATATCCTCTTTAACAAGAAAAAAGGAATGCAATTCAATAATTCTATTTATCAAAGCAAAATGTAAAATTATGGAATATTTCAGTATCTATATATATAAAGAGAGAGAGAGATGCTGACAAATAGTTAAATAATATTTTACTGATTTAAAATCAGTTTACTTTGATATGTGCATATTTACAGATAGCATGTTATATGAATTTAAGAGTAGAGCTTCATCTTGTAAAAAATCGTCCTAGTTCGATATATAGTACCATTTTAATTCGATATGCACATATGTTTATGGATAGAATGTTATGTGTACTTAAAGATAGGCTAATATAAATATTTACTCATAAGAAAATTTCAGTTTATAGGAAATTCAGAAGACGACATACTAAGAACAATTCCATATTTTAGCTCATCCTGTCATCTCTGCTTGAGTAAATAGTGCAGAATTTAACGGCATGTATTCAGTTTTTTTATACATTATAAACAAGTTTTTTAATAAAAATATTACTTGTAAAAATTTTCTCCTTTAGAAAGTATGAAGGATGCAGTTGAATAATTCTATTTATTTAAACAAAATATAATAACTCCGATATGACTGATTTTTAACTCGTAGAAATAATAAATCGAATCAAAAAAGCAAAGAATATAAATAGAATCCTAAGAATTGAAAACGTGAAAGAACTCAATTTAATAATTTTACTTATTTTAGCAAAATATAGCAATAAATAATTCATCTCTATATATTTACTTACGGATAAAATGTTACTGATTTATAATCGTTTTAGTATATTAATAAAGGGTGGTGGAGACTATTAGTACGTTCAAATGAAAATATTTTTAAAAACTGCATTTCAATAATTCCACTTATATAAACAATCTGTAAGAATGTGGAATATTTCAATACCTCTCTATCTATATATTTATTTATACATAAGATGCTGCTGAATTATAACCGTTTTCTTTCAATAAATGCTTGAAGAAATAATAAACACAGACGAACAAAGAAATATGCGGAAACGTGTATAGTCAACGTTCCAAAGCACAAACAGGATGCAGTTCAGTAATTCTAGTTATTTAAACAAAATATAATACGTAATTGATCAATATCTATATATCTCTATATTTATTTACAGATAAGATTTACTGATTTATCACCGTTTCATTTTAACAAATGGTCGTAGAGATTATAAACAGAGACGGTCTAAAAATCTCTCCAAAGGCAACCGATTTAGAGCATCCCCATTAAAATAGGCCTCTACATTACAGTGAAGGGTTGTTACTCAGTCCCTATTCGTTCGAAGCTAGAGACACAATCTGTGCTTATTTGCGGAAGCTATCGGAAATATAATAAAGGGTAAGATAATACGGCAAAAGTAACGCGAGATTTGTATTCTTTGGTACTTTTTTCTTTAGACTAGGGATACTTATTTCCCTTTCCTTTACTTCTCTGTCAAATCGATCTTTGAGTCTTTACCTATTGCTGATGTATGTAACGCATACGATTCACTAGGATAATGCATTATGAATTTATTCCAATATTTCCAACTTCCTCTTGGTTGCAGTCGGAATCTACGGACGACATATTTGTTTCTTCTCAGGATTATTCCTTTTTTATTATTTTTGAATAGAGGAGGCTGCTGTAGTTTTATGAAAAACCCGCTATTGAAAATGTGAAAATAAATTGGGATGCCTAGTGTCACGTTGTTTTATTAATTGGTTTAGACCATTCGTTGGAAATGGAATTGGTAATTTATTTTTACGAAAGGCTTAACAAGATAGTACTTTGAATAAAAATACGGTGATGTGAATAAAAGAGAGTATGCAAAAAGGGGATATTTTTTGACAAATATTATTAGCTAAATTAATTGGAAATTTCAGAAAATTCTTTTGACATCCATGCCAACCAAAATGTTTTGGTCATTCGTCACTAACCTGTTGAATAGCTTAGCACATTAATTCACTTTTTATAGCAATTGGTAAGCAAGACATTTACTTGAATTAATTAATCTTTTTTCGTACAAATAAATAGCGTCCATTTTAGCAAACATTTGCTACTGAAAGCATGAAAATAAAATAAACGTCTCATATCACGTTACCTCATTAATAGGTTGAAACGATTAAACCGAAATATAATTATCAATTTCTTTCACCAGATTGATTAAATAAAATAATACTTAACATATAAATGCATTGGATGCATTGGTGTAAATAAAATTCTTCAGAAAAATTCATTTTTGGTGGATATAAACAGCTTAAATAATTATAAATTTTATAATCTGATTTGCTACAGAAGAAAAATTTATTTTCATCAGTTGAACGATTTTTAATTTAATTTCGATTCAAAATTTATTAAATCGTGTTAATTATTATCTAGATTATTCTATGAATACAATAAATATTTACATTTCAAGTATTTTCATATATGTTATTATTTAGTGGTATCTTAATACAAAAGTGGAAAAGTATATTGGGAAATCTATTGGACTGGTTGCTTCAATATTTTGTTGAGACCATTAAATGAAAAAAATATGTAGTGATGTCCCTTAGCTTTAAGATAAAATAGAATGTTACTTAAAGTAAAAATGTAAACAAAAAGTATATAAAATCCCTTTTTGTTACAAAATTTTTGTGGAAATAATGAGAATTTCTAAAATCGCCTCGTATTATTTGTGTGAACAAAATTTGTTGATGATTAGATATCCACTTCTTGAATAGCTTTGAATTTTTCTTCATCTGAAAATTTTTAGATTAAATAATTTATTTATAGAATTGCTGCATAAGTACATTTTTTACATATATCATATTAAACGGTTATTTTTCTTAACCGTTTTAACAAAGGTTATTTATCAACTGTTTTCCAAACAAGAAATAGAGAAAACCGATAATTAAATAAAAACATCTGCTTTGTGATGCGATTTGTGTTTGCTGCTTTATTTTAAAATGTTTTAGAATTTAAAAGAGTTTCTATGCTAGTTTCATTATTCCCCATCATTTATGGTTCTCCTAATTTTTTACCTATATTTATATGCACATTTTTTTTATTAAGAAATGGTTATTAGATAGCTCAGGTTTCCACAATATTCACTCTCTTCACTGTAACGATACAGGAAACATGTTTTTCTTCATTTAATTTTCATTGATCTTTGATATCGCTTGTGTAGAAGATAAAAAAAGAAAATTCATGCATCAGTGTATGATTTAAATTTTTCAGCTTTCTACTTAAAGGCGAAGCTTAATTTGAAAAGAAATAAAATTTTTCAAAAACTTATAATTTATTAAAATATTCATAAATATTCCTGCAAAGTTTGATTTTTATAAACTTTTAATCCTTACTATATTTTAAACATATTAAAATAAGAATATTATTAGAAATTCCAGAATAAATTGCTGACTAACTATAAGTATTTTCATTTTTTTTCGCATATTTGAAGCAGAACAATTAATATTTGTAAATGCTTGCACAAGCATATAGTCCTAAGAAAGCTCTATATATGATGTTGTGATCAGACAGTTTTATTCGCGGTCCTTTATTAAAGTATTTTTTATTTGTCTAAAATTAAACACAACAAATGTATCCTAAAATTTTATACGAAATATGTATGATAAACATAAAGATATTAATTCAAAATTTTCGAAAGTATTCATAAAAAGATTTGAAACATTTTCAGCAGGAATAGAACTTCTTTAAAAATCATCTCTTACTTTTTATGATTCAAGTTTTCATTGTTTATTTAAAATATTTTATGCAACGAATCGTGAATATATTCTTGCTTCTCTTATGTACATTTTTATTTATGAAGAACTTAGCATTTCTTTTATTTCTAACAAAAGAAAAAAAGTGATGTCATAGAAATAATTTAAAAATGGTTTTGTGTTAAAAATGTTCTAAACACATCCAAACTGCAAACAAAATACACTTCAGACAGAATGAAAAGAATCCGAAATCTATCACTGTTTAGTTATCAATTATCGATAGAGTGGGTCTTGAGGCAAAGTTTACTCCAAAGTTTTTGGCTTGGAGTAAACTCTGCCTTAGGAGTTTGCATACTCCAAGTTATTCAAGATTCACAACCATCGAACATTCTCCCTTGTATGTGGTTAAACTAACTAATCATACTGTGTAACTTATCTGTGTATAAACTAATCTAGCGTTCTAGGGTTAAACGTCCTTACGTTGGTACGGCAGGGAAGTCTAGGATATGAGGTGTTGTGAGTTATATTTAAACCATCTGTTCAAAAATATAAGGTTACTTTCCAATAGCTACGGGTATCTTTTCCTCGAGTCTTAATTCGAGACAAACAAAGGGATATATGGATAGTTGTGTGAATTAGTGTTCCAATTTGGAAGTACACTAGGGCTACTTCAGACAGTCGTCATTTTTAACCTGTATTTAAATGACAAAGATATCTAAGAACAGTCATGCTCTTCAACACCACATCAGTGGGAGGACGTTTAGCTCCTATAAACTCAATGTACACCTCGGCGGATCCTTGATAGAATTGGGTCTCGAAGCTGAGTCCCTACCACCAGGTCACTTGGCCCTAAAAATAGACCGGAAAGACGTCTGTTGCAATGCATTCATGGATGCACATATATTTCAAACTTCAATATCACATCAGTGGGAAGACCTTTGGATTCTATATATTTAATGTAAGCCACGGCGGACACTCTCGACTCGCGACCTCTCAGTCTCAAAGCTTAGACTCTACCATTAGACCACTGTAGCTCTATGGATAGAATGAAAAGACGTATGTTGTTCATGGATGCATATACTATCTAACTCTTCTCTAATGTCATTTTATGGTCGAAAAGTGAATAACCTTATGGTTTACATTTTGGGTTAAACGTCCTTACGTTGGTATGGCAGCGAAGTCTAGGATCTGAAGTGTTATAAGATACATTTCGGGCATCTGTTCAAAAAGACGAGGTTACTCCCCAATAGCTACCGAGATCATTTCCCCGGGTCTTAATTCGGGACAGACGAAGGAATCATATGGATAGTTGTGTGAATTAGTGTCCCAATTTGGAAGTACACTAGGGCTACTTCAGACAGTCGTCATTTTGAACCTGTATTCAAATGACAAAGATATCTGAGAAGAGACATGCTCTTCAATTCCACATAAGTGGGAGGATATAGATTCAATATACACCTCGGCGGATCCTTGATAGAATTGGGTCTCGACGCCGCGACCCCTATGTCTCAAAGCTGAGTCCTACCACCAGGTCACTGTGGCCCTATGGATAGACCGGAAAGACGTCTGTTGCAATTCATTCATGGATGCACATGCTAGCTAATTCTTCTCTACCGTCTTTTTTATGGTCGAAAAATGAATAACCTTATGCTTTTCTATATACGGTTATTTCACATTTAAATTTAAATATATAAATATATTGCCCAATTATTTTCATTTTGCAGTAGCTCTCTAATTGGCTGTGCTTAAACACCATGAGTATAAATCAGCCCTCTTTCTTAGGCTATGAGTGTGAAATCGGAATTTTTAAAATTTTTCCAAGCATAAAAGCGTGACTAATATAGTCAAGATGCAATTCAGGTCAATGTCTTGCTCGTCCCATATAGTTACCATACTATTATTCCACTAAATATTCGAAACGTGAAGTTAATCTCACAAATCCATCAGCGAAAACATGTTTTATTACCCCTGTCTTGACAAATGGCTGTCGAAAATATATATAACCCCTAAAATTAATATATTATGTATTCCAAAATATAATTACGATGGATGTGAAAGCGAATTTTCAAAATATAACTAATACAAACGATTTATCAGATATATACCAACCTCTATTCATACAATAAGAAGCATAAAAGATTCCAATTTCTTATAAATAAATAATTTTAAGGACAAACCTTTCATTTAAACTCAAAAAATGATAAATATTCTGTGTGATTTTTGAATATTTACGCGATTTTAATAAAAACCCAAAATACAGGAAAATTTCCGAGAAATACTTATTTTAGTTCGGTTTTTGCCTATTTGTTTGTGTGGATGTATTTTTGGATAAAACGAACTGCACATAAAAACCTTCGGCTATAGAAATGCTTTCTTTAGAAAACGTGTATTATTTCATCGTAACGATAAGGCGAAGGATTACTGAAATATAATAAATGTGAAAGATGACTCCAATTTATTTAGTGTTGCTTCACAGAAGGAAAAGCTCTTGGAATCTATGAAAGATGAGTTTTATTTATAGGGCATCCTAACTATTATTTTTAATAAACTCTTTGAATTTATTTTTGTTTCTTACAAATCCCTTGCTTTTTGTAAAGAAAGCAAATTTCAAAATATTGTTCGCTCATCGTAAAATCAAGAACTATCGAACAAAAAATTAAAAGAATTTCTGAATCATTAGGTTACAGTATTGTTTCGCCAAGGAAAATAAATTTATTTTTTGTAGATTTTAACGGTTGAATTACAGTTTGTAGGAAACATAATATCGTATAGTTTTTTATGACAGTTTTGTAAAAATAAAGCAAAAAATAAGTTAACCTTTCTTTCTAGATAATTTATTCTATTAATTGCTTCTTGAAACATATAATAAACATTTAATTTTTCATTTGCTATAAAAAAATTGCAGATTTCTCCTTGGAACATTGCAGGGACGCGATGGCCTGATGATTGAGTTTCGGCTTCAGGGCAAGAAGGGACGGTTTCCAGACCCGATTCCGCCGAATATACACCAAGTATGCAGACCTG
>BGPR01000053.1:292931-318715 GCA_013235015.1 Araneus ventricosus | reverse complement strand
AAAATGCAAAAATTCTTCAAATTACAACACTCTGAACTAATTGCATAAGACCCAAATTCAAATGTATTTCTATAGATTTACTTGAAATATTTTTTCACAAAAAAGTACTTATAAAAATATATTTAACAATATCAAACTAGAAAAGTTTCTCATTGCAGTAAAGGACATTTTATCAAATATTGATAATCAAATGAGTCCCCATAATGCATTTTCCAAAATAGCAATAAGCAATAAAATCATTGCACTATTTTAAAAAGTATCTCATTTTTTTGTTTCAAAAATAAGATAGGTGAACTACTGTCTTGGTATGAGTGGTGTTCAAACATTGAATCTTTTGAAGTCCCGTCCAGCATTACATATTTAAAAGATCATAACAGCTTATAAGCGCTTATTATCTTCTCATATTAATTACTTCACCATAACCCCTTCTGTTTGTTTATAAAACTAACAATATGCAAAAATATTAAAAATACCGTACTAGCTAAAATATTTTTGATATATTCTTATATATTTATTTTATTTTATTATATTCTTGATATATTATTTCTGGGGAACACAATAACAGGAAGGACGGAATAAGTTCTTGTCCCCCTACCACCTGGTCTTTCCGGCTCCTCGTACCATTTTTTAAATGAAAATATATAATAATTATGTTTTTCGAAATAAATTTTCACGATCGATTATAATATCTTTATTTTAAATTTTTGTTAGTTTTGTTTATTTTGAACTACAATAATTAAGCAAATTTTAGCTATTATTACTACTAGCTATTATTCCTTAGATATACATTTTTTATAACTTTTCTGTTGCATTAAATCGAATACGTCAGTAACAATTCATTCTACCATATGTTTTAATTTGTGATATCAAGGAAACTTTAAAGAAAAATATTACTATGTTACTACTTTTCTTTACTTTATTATAAAGTTAAAAGATTCGGCGAGTGAACGGCTCATATATCTGTCAGTAACAGCTTCCATGACGTAAAACTTCCATACGAATAATATTAGACTCATTTATTTCTGAAATACAGATATCGTTACTACTAAACTTCAGCAAAGTAGCTTGGAATATAATAAATTCTTCACACCACTTTCTTTGTAAAGTGCTGTTTTATGACTGGGAAAATTACTCGAGTTAAATTGATGCCTTATCATAAATCACGTTCTTATTGTGATTGAAATGGTTTGGAGTTAGTTAACAGCGCATTCCTTCTTTGCATCGAATTTATTACGGACCAATAAATACGATGTATTGCAAATATGTATCGGAATAAGCTACAAAATCTTTAGTTTTCATGTTAAATGTTTTGGAAATAAAGATTTAGAGTTCAGTCTTTACAACATCGATATGTATTTTATTTTCAGATACGAGTTTATTTTCAAAGAAGAACTCAAGATGGGTTAAATAAAGTTAATGAATAAACTTTAATGTTTTCTAAAATCTTTAATTAAGATTAATTACTTCTGAATGACTCAAATTAAACGCTCCAAAACTTACGTGTAATTTTAAAAAATAAACAAAAATATTTTTATAAATACGTGTTTACCAGTAAAAAACAATCTATCAATCTTTTAAGTATTTATTACGTTATAAATGGTCATACTTTCACTACTTTTGAGTTGCTTTTTCATTTCACCCCTTTATGTCACGGTGTTGCATATATGCAAAAAACCCAAAAAGCGTTGTCTTTTCCACAGTAAGCTCTTCAAGTCGATTTCAATGGTTGTTTCATTACTACCACATTGTAGTTAACACAATATGCCCATATATTCCCAAACAGATGGTGATACTGTGGTGTTTTTTAAAAACAAAGTTCCAGTTGACACTTAAACATTTTCACGATTTTCCTGAAACTTCTGGACAATTTAGTGAAGTTAAAAAGAGTGGGAATATCCATTTCTAAGAAACGTGGCGAAGGTCTTTGTTAAAACAAAACTATCAACTGTTTTAAACACTGAAATTTTGAATTTTTGATGCCATTTTGCATTATGTTACAAAAATGACAAAAACCTTTTTTGTCAATAAATTTTATTTTAACGTGATAAATTTATTAAATCATTTTTTCCATACTTACAATGATGTATTGTAACGTCTGAGTCATTTTTTAAAATCCTTGTTGAGACACAAAGTGTTAAAATCTTAAAGCCTCTTAACCCTTTTAGTGCCTAGCAAAAGTATCTTAAGTATGAGAAGAATGCCGGACCAATTTGACGAATTTGCTAAGGTTTGGTGAAAAGCTCATAAAGAACAAAATAAGAATGATGTTTAAAAAATACAATAAGTACAATATTACGAAACAAAGGGAGAATAAATTAATACCAAATGTATTTCAATAGTTGTTGATAATCATACGAATAACATAAATATAAAACGTTATGAAAAACAGAAAAATCGAATATTAACTTATAATATTAATCGAATATTATTAATATTAATATATAATATTAATCTAGTGTTATTAATAAATCAAATATATTAATAAAACTGTTTATAATGTTTTATAAATTTATTTTGAGATAGAGTAGTAAGGCGCCATCACCTACACAACGATATATCGTCGTTGGCAATTTTCGCAAGTGTTGCGAGCGACGATATATCTTCAATCGGCGCTGAAAAGGTTAATTAATTAATGTTGTTGTTTGAAAGCTATACGAGAGTCTTTAGAGACAAGAAACTGCGTCATTTTAAACCGACGTCTAATGATAAATACAACACTCGATATCTTCACACTCATTTAATATGAAGACGCAAGAAATTTTATAGATTGCAAATGCAAGAGCAAAACGCACTTTATTTATCTTCCTTGAAATCAAAATCTTTTGGGAGCATATTTTTAAATTTCTGAAATGTAACGATTTGCACAAAATTATGGGACATTAAATAAATTTTACATTTTTTGCCTCATTTTACTAAAAAGAATTTTCTTCCATTTCTGTCTGCACAACATGTTCCACGAAGATCCTATGCCAGTAAGAAAGAAATCATATCAAACCTCAAACCTGTAAACCTTCAATGACAAAACTGTAACAGCCAGCGTCTAATATCTGTTTGCTAAAGATTAGTCTCCACAACTTATAAAAACTACTCATGAGTTCCAATTTTAATTAATTAAAAGAACAACAAGAAGAAAATCTTGTTCGACAAATGCACTTTCGTAAACAACATCCATGCTGAAATTTTTTACAATACGGTGATATGGTATTAGATAGGTTAAAACACTAAAACACTGGTTCCAAAGACTTTTATATATATTTAAATTAATTTTTAATCACTAATAAAGGAAAGATGTTAGATAACTATTTAGATATGTATTGCAAAAAACATAATGGAACCAAAAGTACTTACCAGAAATGTTTTGTTGTTAACGTCAACTCTTCTACACGCGTCTATCGTAATAAAGAAAGCTCAAAATTTTCTTTATTTGTCTTAGAGATAATTGCTCGTGATACACACATTCATTTCAAAGTTTTAGCGCTGAAACTTTTAAATTATGGTAGCTTAATATACCAATAAAACACAAAATACAGAATTTTATTACTAAAAGGAGTGCAAGAGAATTTTTACCACAAATTTTTGAAATTGTTGAGTACAACTTTAATCTCCCAGCTTGAGCTTTTTCTTCAGACTTCAAATAAGCAAAAGTTGAAAATGGTTTTGAAATAAATGTGTTTTGTTAAGAAGATTAATTTTTCATTTATTTATTTATATAACGAAAGAGTTTAATTTTGTAAAAGTTTAAAAAAGGTATATATTTTACCAACATTTATTTTCATTCTTAGATGTTTCAATAATGTCCTTTTTAAGTCCCAAAGTAATTTTCTTGAATTTTTAATATATATTAATTATTTAAATCTTTCAAAATTTCTTATGTAAGTTCAGATTATGGATTGTCTTGCTAATTGAATTTATAATGTGCTTTAAGATCGATGAAGACAAATAATTGTTTGCTTCAATACTGAAGAATCAAACAATCATTGAAAGAGAAATTTTTCTTTAATATTTACGAAAGAAATATTTAAGCAATAAAACCATTTATTTTCATACCATTAACATTGTATTAACATAGCTATTTTAAAGTATATGAGGAAATATCTCTTCATTATTATACAGGGTGTACACAAATGAAGTGACACTTTTCAAAAATTAATAAAACAAAAACTAAAAATTTTGGAACTACGAATTTTTTTTAAATGAGAGCGCATCTCAAAAAGTTTTTTCAGATAGGTAACATGCCATTTCGGTGGATTAGGGGGACGTAAATTACTGGAAATCAAAAATTTGTTTAAAGCCATTATCTGAGAAAATATTCAAATTAGAAAAAAAATAAAAGCATGTATTTGTAGCGAATTTTACGCTCTTGAATTTGTTAGTTCACATGTAGTGTGAAAATGAAGAGTTTTCGTGATATTCAAGAAAAACTAAAAAAGAAACCAGAAAACACGCATCGGTTTATGCTGATCGGTAGTCATTGCATACGGAATTTTCTTGCTGTAAGAAATTTAGAACGGCGTAACGCCGCGTTACCTATCTGAAAAAAACTTTTTGAGATGCGCTCTTATTTTTAAAAAAACCCGTAGTTCCAACACTTTTAGTTGTTTTTTTATTAATTTGTTAAATGTGTCACTTCATTTGTGTACACCTTGTAAATTCTTAGTTGAATTTCCAATGGAATTTAACTTCAAGGAAAATTTCAAGGACAGTTTCAAGGAAACTTAATAAAAGCTTTATAATAGAGCCAATTCACATATTTGCATGATAGGCTTCAAATGCGTCGCACTTGAGTGGCTGTCACATATTTGATAAATCGTCGTGCCCAGCTTCATTCAATTTCGCCAACAAAAATTAAAATAACATTCGATCTATCCATTCACTTATGATAAGTTACCGATAATGTAATTACTAACTAATAACAATTATAGTTAATTTATTAATATTATACTTAGTATTTAGTTCACTATAATGATCAAAAACGTTGAACTGTTTCATTCAGATTTCATTTTGAAAATCATGAAATATGTATACAAGTGAGTTAAGTGGTCACCGGGTAAGTGTTCGCAACCGGGAAACATTATGCCCATCAACCGGGAAACATTACATCCATCCCAATAAAACGTACCTATTGCCTTAGGAACACCATGTTAAAATTGCATTCGGTTTACCCATTCACTTGCGACGAGTTACCGATGAGGTAATTATTAACTATTACATTTACATACAGCAGTTATAATTAATCTATTAATATTATAATTAGTATTTAGATCATTATAACGATAAAGATGTGGAACTGTTTTATATAGATTTAATTTTAAAAACCATGAAATATGAATACGAAAGTTAGTTAAATGTCACCAACTATAAAGTAAGTGTCATCTAAAAATACTACTGATTAAAGTGATTACAGACTAAGAGTTCGCTACCGGCACATCCATCTCAACGAAACGTACCTATTGCCTTAGGAACAACATGATCTGCAACCATCTGTAAGTTTATTATAACACACTACTGTTCAATTTATTTTCCAAAGAATCCAGGCCTTCTTTGATGCTTTATTGCGACTTGCAAGAATATAAATTGATTGAAACCGTAGAACGATTTACGAGTTGATCAAGACTAACATAATTCTCACTCTTCGTTTCTATGTCAATATATATAATGAGCAATTTTTTATTTCTGAATGAAATAACTATTACAAACTGTTGTAAGAAAATTCGGCTATGAAGAAACCAAAGAAAAAAAACCGTTGAAGTCGGGAATCAGTAATTTACTTTCTTCAAATGACGATTCATAGAATCTGTTATATAAAGCAAGTATCCTATATTATTCATGGTTTTCTTGTATTGTTTTTGTTTCATCAGTATATTCATGTGATTCAACGTGACGTAAATCAACTTATAACTACTACCCATAAGTAATTTATCTCATCTTTATACCAGTTCTTTTATCCACTAATTCCCCAACCTTTCGTGACGCTAACTTTATAATGTCAAATCTACAATTTTAAATGAAAAAGTTCAGACCTTTTTTCAGTTTATAATTTATATTTCAACTTTCAGAAGTAACTTATCGGAGGATTCCCAATATCATTTATTAGGAATGAGAGCTGCAAAACACAAATAATTATTTTTTCTAAAATATAAAGCTCTTTGCGTATATCAAGAACAATTTAGCATTCCTTTATTTCTGAAAATATAAATATTTATATCATGTTTAACAGAAATTGACAAAGTTAACCATTAACATTAAGAAGCTACTTAATGATATCATTTAAAAGAACGAGTCAATTTCATTATGTTCTATTTCGTCTACAGAAGCATTTATTATTTATTCAAATTTATATTATTAGCACTGATTTCTTATATGTATTTGTTATTTTACGTTGTTGTATTGTCATTTGTAATTCCTCATACTTTGGCTGGACGGAATTCCCAATTTATGTATATATTTATTCAAAATTACAGTAAAAAAGTCTTTAAGAGCCAAAACATTTTCTTTCAACAGTATGGCCTAGATAAATTTGATACAGTCAATGATCTTACAGCACAGCTTTTGTAAATACGGTTTCCTTATCACACGGCGCAAATATTACAGGGTATCCGAGAATTGTGGGACACATTTCAAAAATTAATTTTAAAAACCTAATAATGTTAGAACTACGCTTTTTTAAAAGAGAGCGCATTTCAAAAAGTTTTTTTTCAGATGGGAAACGCGCCGTTATGGTGGTCTAGGTGGCTGTAAATTATTGAATATCTCCTCTCTTTGAGAGCCGTTATCTGCAAAAATATTAAAGCGGGAAGGAAAATAAAAGCATGTATTTGTAGGGAATTTTACTCTCTTTAATTTGGTAATTCACATATAGTGTGGAAACTGAATATTTTTTGAATATTCAAGAAAGGCTAAAAACGGAAACCAGAAAACACGCATCGTCTTCTGCCGATTGGTAGCCATTCGGAATTCTCTCGCTGTAGCAAATTTAGAACACCGTAACGCCGCGTTACCTATTTGAAAAAAAAACTTTTTTATTTGCTCTCTCATTTTGACAAAAACCGTAGTTGTAACATTATTACGTTTTTCCATCAATTTTTTAAATGTGTCCCACAATTCCCGGACACTCTGTATAAGAGCCTTACTACATTACGGCATTCTGAAAACACGTAATCTAACATGCTGTAAAAAATAAGACATTATTACTACCTCCGTCAACCAATAGAATGATCTGAAAGCTCTCCTATAGTGCGGTTCCAGAGCAACACGAAAAAAATAAAAAGTTTATAGGAGTTCTGAAAGCCTATGAATTTATTTGTGTTGTTAAGCAGATAGGAAAAATAAATAAAATATGCAGAAATAATAATTAAAATTCAAATTTAGTTATTTTCAGGCAATGCATTTTTTTATAATGCCAGAGCATATCTACTTTTCAACTATATATAAACATATTTTCCTCTCTCCTATCAAAAAAGATAAACATCGTGCCCGTTTTTAGAAATATCGTAATCTTATCAAAGAGAATGTTTTTAAAAAAAAAGTAAACAAAGCTGAACAATTTTCTTCTTCCCCTTCAGCCTCTCTTTGTACTCAATCTATGGTAATTTAAAGTCACATCTGAGAAAGCTGCTTCGAAAACACACTGAATAACTTTATCCGAAAATCGGTACAAAAACCTAAATTTGTTTTTCTTTGATTAGACTCGGTAAAGGACTTAATGGTTCGAACACGACTTAACAAAATCACTTCAAAATATTTCAAATTTCAAACATCTTGCGGCGACACAACTATAAATAACATTTTCCCTAAAGTAATTGCATCCGACTTCGGCATTGCTTAAAACTTTTCAGTACACTGAATATTGATTTTCGTGTTTAAAGTTACATAAAACCGAGGAATTTTTTCTCCATCATTTTTGTATAAAGTATTTTTTTTCTTGAAAAGAAATTCGCTTTACGCAGTTTGTGTCTATTCTAATAGTGAACAAGAACACCGCAACTTTCTTTCCTCCTCTTTACTAAACTTTTTATGTTGACTTTAGGGATTTTTATGCGTTTTTATGTTTCAAGTAGTTTCTATTTCGCTTTGTCAAGTTTATTTTATATATTTTTTTCTTCTTCTGAAAGACCTGTCCATTTTGTGTGAAGTCACTCAAAATGTTTGTGTGTGTGCGGCCAAAACTGAAAACGGCGCGGTTTTGATATTTTAAGTTTTTTTTTCTTTATTTTTTACCGTTCATTTTCTTTTCGTGTTTCCTTTATTTAAAGTATGAGTAGGAGGAGGGGAAGAAAAAAATTTGGGGAGGCTTCGCTAGGAGAAAAAGAGAGAGAAGTAGAAACAAGCAAGAGGGGAAGAACTTTCGAATTGCTACGAAGAAGGGAAAGAAAAGAAAAGGAACAAAAAATGAAAGAAAGTCAAAAAAAATTGTGAGAAAAAATATTCGAAGACTACCATTTATTTTAGTTGCCACGCACGGGAACACGGGGGAAAAAATGAAAAAAATTGAAACATAAATTCTCTTGTTTCACGGTTTTTCTCTTGTTACTACTCTATCCTGCTTTTGAACTTTTAAAAAATTACTTTTTGTTCTTATTCAGGAAGTTTCTGCCGTCTTTTTTCTTAACCCCACAATAAAGCAGTTAAATGCGATAAAAATAGATTGAGGTATTTTTTTTTTTTGTAAGTAACTTTAGTAGAATTTGAATTTCTCTTCAACGGAATCCATGAATGAAAGAGGGTTTCAGACATTAAATTACAAGGAAGGTTTAGTTTGGTAGGAAATTGATTGAAACAGTTGTATTATGACCTTATACTCTTGAACACGGTAATTTATCATACGGAAAGAAAAAAACTGTTAATGCAAACGTTTTTGATCTCATTCCCTCCAGGATTGTTTAATTCTTCTTGCGATGCTCTTTCATTACCTTTTAGTGCTGAAAATGATTTCGATAAAAATAACATAAAAAAAGTTTGTACCAGTTTATTTAGAAGGCATTAACTTAAAGGATATTTCCAACGAAGACGCAAGGAATTGTAGAACACAATTTAGCAATAAAGTAGATTTATTAGCTCGAAGCAACTCATCCCGTAACAAAATAGAACAGAGAACTTGGGGGACTCATTATTTATATATAAGGTACCAGACTAGGTTCGATGAAAAAATTTAAAAAAACCTTCATAAAAAAGACTTGCAGAGCTAAATAACATTAATACACTTAAATAGTCACAATAATAAATAAAAATTCATATTCCATCAGTGGTTTTTAAAAATAATATTTTTTCAAGAATTTTAATAAAAATTTCAATGTTAAGAAAAACAGCATAATTGGAAAATTATGGGACATGTTTAATTTCAATTTCGCATTCGTACTTCTCAAACTATCACGAATGTAAAAGACCTCAAGATAAAATTTATTTTAATAAATAAATATTTTATGAACATTCCAAAGTTGGCGCCATTGATTTTTGGCCAAAATTATCCTATGTTTCGAACTGAAAGTGACTGTAAAACATGATGAAAGAAAGCTATCATAAAATCTGAGGTCTATTACACCCTCAAGGGTTTTTGACACATGTGTAACAAATTTCAATGAATTTTAATGAATTGTTTTGGAGATATCACGTTTTTCGTGGACTAATTTTGGTGAAATTTTCACTTTTCAGAAAGCGCATTTAAAAAAATATAATAACACATTAGTTCAAATGAATATCAAGGAATAAAATAGTCAAGGAATGCAAATAAAAACTAAGACTGTTTTAGAATCTTAAAAGTTGTGGCTTTATTTTTAGATCGTAAAAAAGATTTTTGGATTTTTCTTGGAAAATCGCTTTTTCAACCTAGTCGGATACCTTAAGGAATATTCCAGAATCATTCATACAGAATTTAAAGAAAGTTATAGAGTTCTAGAATTCCTAGAACATAAATAAAAAAAACATTTTGAATTAAAATACCAGTCCTTGAATTAAAATACCGAGGTATCGAAACTTCTACCAACCGAGCCACGGTGACTGATAGTAAGGATTCTTTGAGCGGCAATATTTACTATTTATCCCTATATATCAGTCTCAGTTTTTATTTTACGAGATAATGCAATCTTTAAACAGGGTGGTTCCAATTAAAGTGCACCTACTCTACTCAGACCTAGGGAGAGCCCGTTCTGTTTTACGTATTTCTTTTATACGATATATACGATATACGTACCATGGGCAAAAGAAATCTGCATTAAAAAATACCAGTTCAAATTTCGACCATCAGACGACACTTTTCATTCAAATTAGGATATTCAATGTCGGAAAATCATTCTTGACGTTGTCTAAATAGCAGAAAGTTAAAAATGTATTGTTCAAGTTGTTTAACTCTCTGAGTGTTTCACACGTATTTCTACGTTGACCTTGGACTACCCCAAAAGCGTAAAACACGCATTTCAACGTGTAGTCGAAAACACCCCGAAATCGGTTTGCACTGAATTTTACGTTCATTGTGAAGTGTCTCTAAACTGTAACACACGTATTTTTCCGAATTTCTTACCCCCTTTCTTGGTTTGACATCTTGATTGATTATCTGGGGAGAGCAACGGTCAGCACAATCAAGACTGATAAGGATGTACTTACTGCAAATTAGGGATGTCATAGGATCCAAAACCCCACTCTCCCCTGTGGTGTGGGGAATTTTAATGCTATTTGCATTGAGGTTATCTTTCCGGAAGAATTGCAGGGTCGGATTTTTTTTTGCATTGTGTGTGTCGGAATTTGGAATCGCATTCCGGATTAGTTCGGTTTAATGTCAGCCTGGTTTGATGCTGTATTATGTTTCAAGTGCTATTCTTTTAATACAATTTATGTGATATAAGATTTTTTTCAATGCCTCAATGTTTTAAAGATCCACATCGAATGGTTACGTAAAATAGATATTGTGGTATAAGTAAAATAGATTTTGTTCCAATACCGCATTCAAGCATAAAAAATTTAAAGCCTGGGGGGTTGCTAAGAAAATCTGCTATTTATATATAGTTGAACAGTGTTCTTGAATCAACACATTTTACCCACGTTCAACTAGTTTTATGATATTAATGTAAACTTCTTTCATATTAATAATCTCCATCTACTCATTTTTCCTTTATAAAAATAGAGTAAAATTAAATTTTTGTCAAAAAATAGAGCAAATTTTAAGGTATATGAAAATGATGCATTATTTTTATTGTTTTATCTTTCAGAACAAATCGAAAATTTCAGTTTTACAATGATTATTTCATTATATAGATTTAATTTTTATTAAAAAATTAATTTTCAGGTTTAAGTGTAATTTTTTTAGACTAGAACAGTTTTTAACTTCATTATTGCACTATTTTGAAAAATATCTTTTAAATTCGTAAAAATTACAATGAAAAAATTCATTCCGAAAAATAATTATTATTTTATTAAATAATTATTAGTCGGAAATTTATTTTTAGGTCACTCTGAACTGAAAAAATAACGTACATGGAAATAAAAGTTAAAGAAAGTGGAAGAAAATTTTATTTTTTACATTGTAAAATATTTTCTTTTTGTTAAAGGCAGGGGAAAATATAGTTTAGATGAAAACGTTATCGACTAAATTTAATGTTTGGGTGTGTGATCTTATCAGACTTTTAATAATCTTATTATGAGACTCATAATATCTGCAGCCTAACTCTCTTACGTTTATTTCAATAATCAATGAAAATGTTTATTTCTTGCTTAAAATAAAAGAAGACAAAAATATTTGTCAGAAAATATTATACGAATACTGTATTTGCGCATTAGTTCCTTGAAGCACAATTTTTTTCCTGATGTGTTATTAAGCATTCTTCTATAAATGATTAAATCTATATAGCTAAATTGAATTGCTTTCGGTAAATGCCATGCCAACTGCAAGTTAAATTTTCATTAATGCTCTGAGAAAAGAAATCCACTAATATATGTTACAAACCTTTGATACATCCAGATCCACTAATAACAACTTTGAAGACTGTTCTTCCAGTAATAATAGCAGTCTCTGGCTTTGGATTACTTCAAAATATTACTGTCACATGCCAGATCATGTGTTTTATCGCAATATCTTGTGTGAGTGCTGTAATTTGTAAAGTATAATTTTTTTAATAAAATTCTGATTTATATATACGTTTTTATTTTCATTCTGAACTGTAATGGATAATAATGAGACTGTTATTTATTTTCCAAGTTGTATGATATATTTGAATTAGATCTATAATTTTATTTTTTTTAAAAAAAGAGTAAAGTGTCAGTTTTAGTTAGTTAAATTTCCTTTATATTTGGCATGAAAAGGCCCAAAAATATTTTTGAATACCACACCGACAACGTCCAAGACATCTATAAATTGTGAAAAGGCACCTGAATAATTTCGAATAGGTGTTAGATTTTTCTCCTTATTCTTTGATTTTGCCAAGTTTGCAAAAAATTGTCTGTAGAAAAAAAAATTCAATAATTTTTTTTTATTTCGTAGCTAGCGCATTTTCGTAAAATTGATAGAAAAAAAGTTTGATCGTTTTTTCTTTCTAGTAAACGAAGTATAATACAAAGAGAAAGTATTATAATCGTCGGTCGTAAATTTCAACACAAGATTTTAATTAATCTCCACGTTTTAGACCTCCCTGAGTCCGAAAAACACAATTTTGGAATTTTGTTTGTGAACATGGTAACTCAAAAACGGTTAAAGCTAGAAAGACGAAATCTGGTGTATGGACTTTATACAAAATTAGTATATTTTAATCAATTTTTGGATAAAGTCCGTAAAAGGGAAATTTGTCTGTTAGGGTTCATATGAACACGATAACTCAAAATCTTAAATAGCTAGATAGATAAAATTTGGTACACAGTTTCAAAAATTAGGAATGTAGGTCCGTATTAAATTTTGGACGAAATTCCTCGAAACGTTGACTGTCTGTCGGTTTCTGTAATCGCATGCTTGTGAACACTATAATTCCCAAACGCAACGACTTAGATAAATGAAATTTGGTATGTGGTCTTTTAACCCTAATTGTCCAATTTTCCTTTCAATCGGGTAAAAAAAACCTCTAATGCCCCTGAAACTCAATATGCCATTACTTTTCGAAAAAAAAAATTATAAATAAAGAATTAAATTTAATTTTGAAAAATTCGCGACTGCATGCTCTAGTACTTGGAATATATTATCAAAGTTTCAAATTTCAGGTGAATTAAATTTCTGTTTATTATAATAGAAGATAATATCTTGCGTACTAAACAAAGGTATATGAATAAGCTATTTCTTCCAACATCTAGTGCATTGGTTTTCTAAATGTAATCTTTAGTTTGAGGATTATTAACTCGCCCTCTTAAAAAGCATATATAACAAGTTTCAGTACAAAAGGCTTGTAGTGTATTGTTTTATTTAAAACATTATTCAGGGGTTAAGAAGGTTATTTATAATCCTTCATATGTATTAATTATTACTGGCTATTTTGGAATATAGATTATTATGAGACTATCTATATAATAAATGTTTATGTGCATACAAAACGGATTAAGCCAGTTAAGCTCCGTTTATATTTGTGATCGGCTCTAAATTTTTTACCTTTTATCGAATACTAAATCAAGAAACAATATGAAAAGTTTTATAGTGCCATCAGAGATTAGTAAAATATATATAAATGGCATTGTTGTTGATCCTTAAAATTAAGGAAATAATTTTTACATTTGTAGACTAAATGCTGACGTGTAAACTGAAAATAAATTGAAGTCAAGAATATAAAAAAGACAACTAATAATATGAAGTACAGCCAATATCTAAAATACAACTATTAATAAACATCAAATAAATTGAAGTCACAGACATAAAAAGAATATCAACTTTCATGCAACTTCGATGATGTTCATATTTTTAGAAACTCACAACATGAAAAATAAGCAATATAGCCTTCATTTTTTGGCCCAACGGTCTAGAATTTGTCTAGTCTAACGGTGTTTATTTTTGTCATCTGGTGTTATGGACACGGGCAGAATGAGGCATCTCGAAGACATGAAGTGCAATTTTGTCACACGACAAGTGGGATCTCCGAAAGCAGTAAAACCTAGTTTCAATAGGTTCCAAGCTGAATAGAACGGATTCTTGCTGTTAGCCCGCCCTCGACGGGGGTTGCTGATTGTCCACAGTTCAGAAGGGGGGAAGAGACTTGATCTGCTGCGCTTTTGGGAACATCTTCTGTTGGGAGGAAGACACACTTTTAAAACAGATAAAGGTTCTGCAGCCGCTCGCTTTTCGAATCGCTCTAGAAAGAAGACCGAACCATTCAGAGGGTTAATCAGAACTGTAGCAGCAATTCAGTTGCTCTGTGAGAATATTGAAGTTTGAAAGTAGGGATAGCGGTTATTGCGAAAATAACCGGTTTTCGGTTTTTCAGGTGTTTTTTTCACCTCCGGTTTATCCTGGCGGTTATAACCGCTCAAAATAACCGGTTTTAGGGGTTTTTTTAATAAAAAAAAACAAGCGCCGTTTGTAGACAATTTTTTTTATTAATATTGTTTTTACAGGAAAATAATCCATTGGCCAATATTTATCAATTCATAAAGACTCTTTCAGTAATCCGCCAACCAACAGACGCCTCGAGGAAGCGGTTATTGGTGATTGGCTAAGATGATGAAATTCAAAGCTTCATAACTTGGTAAATATTAGTCTAATCGAACCTAAAATCGAGCCTATCTTCCGATCCCGTTTTTACCCGGTTTTTGAATTTAAAAAAATAACCGGTTATAACCGGGACAAAAATAACCGAAATAACCGGCTAACTAAAACAAAAAAACCGGTAGGATTTTCCCCTCCCTATTTGAAAGGCTTGTGAAAACAGCCTATGCCGAAGAATAATTGAAACCAGAAGTAACGTTTTCCCCTCGACTTTCTCATATACTTATACAATATGTCATTTTATGTTTATTTTTGTAGTGTATCCAAGAAAATCAAGTATCTGCTTTGGACATCCTCATATTGACCTACTGATTCGAAATTTGATCAAGTTCTACAATTATGGTGCAAAATTCATACACTAAAATTCATCTAGTTTGCTGCATTATTTAGTTATTGCGTTCACATATATACGAACAGATATACCGAAATAAATTCAACTCGTTGACCGATTTGATTCGAAATTTGATAAAAATCTACCATTTTGACAATAAAACAAAATACAAAATTTCTTCCATATAGCTTTTTCAAGCTCAAATGCACATGGACAGAAAACCTTTCCTCTCACGTATTTCATCCAAAATTTTATACGGATCTACAGTTTTGGTGTAAAGATCACATACCAAACTTCATTCATCTAGATTGCTCCGTTTTTCGAGTCATCGTGTCAAATCGACAGACAGAATTTCAAATATAGTATTTTCGGAATCAAGTAAGTCTGAAATTGGGAGATTCATCCCAATCTCGAGATGGAATTTTTCAAGATTACATTACCTTCTCATTGTACATTTTGTGTACGAGAAATTAAAAAATTGTGTACTAAATTCGAAGGGACTGGGCTGTTCTATCAGGAAGAGGACGGAAAAAGATTTTAAATGGAACTATAGAAAAAATCGCTGTTGCTATGGTTGACAAAGCGGCTTGTATCCAAAATGTTTTGACATATGCTCGTGTGTTGTCACATGAATGTTGCATACCTTGGTCTACGGTACAGTTCTCCATTTTTTAAGTAGTACTCGCACAAGGTTCTACATGGTGCAGGAGCTAGAACCTAAAGACCCGTATTAAACCACAGATTTCGCTTGGTGGCTTTTTTTGCCCTTAAAAATGCATGTACTTGTAAACTTTTGTCGTCAGACGAGTTGCATTTAAATGAACAGTATGATACTTAGTTGACTAACCTATCAGTTTTGTCGATGAAGTGAAATCCTAATATCTTAATGTTATAGCATCTGTACCAGTCAGTACGCAGAGGAAGCATTCTACTGATATAGAAACTGCACCATCCTTGAGGTAAAATTTAAAGTGTGTACGGATCTTGAGACATTTTTTATTGTAAATTAGAGAATTCAGTATTACTTTTAAGTCACGAAAATTGTAATTTTAATTTCAGTGTAAACCTATATGACTCATCTCTGCTTTACTTTGAGATGAAATATCCACCAACAATAAAGAATATCAGAGATACACATTTTCAAACGATTAGTCAGACACTTGTCAAAACACATTTCATTCTGTAAATTAGTGTCTGCATTTATGGATGGAACTAAAAGACGCAGAAACTGCATGAGTAGGGTCTGCTGATAGTGTTTCATATTTGATATTATGAATGCTATTTTTTTCTTTAGACTAAAATTATTTCATTTTATTTTATTTAAGTAAACAATTTTGCTTTTAAATCATTCTGTTATTAAGAATTTGAGATTTCTTTCTTTTGAATAAATTTCGGAACATGCTTATTTCTTGTAAATAATAATTTCTGCATCACTAATGCTACAAATTGATTTTAAGAATTGTCTTTATTAGGTATATTCCTTATAGGAAGTCTATCTATTGCAATGGTTCTCATGACACGACTTCCGGAAAATTTCTGTAGATCTTCACCGATCATGACCCCTATAACCCAAATCCGCCCTCCATTCAAAAGTTTATATTATATATATATATATATATAGTTTTAATTGTAACAGAGTTCATATGTTAAGTTCAAAGTTTAATAAGTTCTTTTGGCATTTATTTAGTAATTTTAATTATTAGAGAAAAATTAGTTATAGTTTAATAAAAATTGAAAAAAACTTTTGTAGGGGGTTATTCATGTGTTTGTATTTTCCTTGTGAAAATGTTATGACATTTTTGTCTAAAATTAGTTATTATTATTTATACATATATATATATATAGGTTCGAGTTCGTAGATGGGCTATCCAGCTCAAAGGAGGTGGAAATGGTGGAGGTGGAAATTTTCATTCCCCCATAATCCCTTTAGAATTGAAAATAGAAAGAAAATTCAAATTATGCGAATTATTGTCTTATCGTAACGAACAACTTTTGAATTTAAACATTTTCGATAGCTGCAATTGCTTAGAAATTATGAGCTGAAAAGTGATTTTCCCTCCTCTCCCCTTTAACTTAAAGTATCTTTCATCCTATGCACGTTACCTCTTGTTGGAAAGCTCTTGTCATTTGCAGTCTCTTCTACTCTCTTGCAGCTATAATTCTTATTAAAATAGAGGGCGAAATGTTCTTTCCCTTATATCTCCAGATTAAAGGAATCCGCCTTTGCTTTCCGGCTTGCCCGCTGGGATTTTTTCTTATTTTCTTTCTCCAATATATGAAATGATTTTTCTCATACGGAACAGAATCTTTCGTATGAGTTTCCAGTGATTAATGATTAATTTTGTTTAAAAATCCAAGATTATTTCTCAGTTTTGAATATTTTCAATATTTTACTAAGAATTTTGCCTATTTATTACGATATTATAAATAGCTGAAGATACTCTCATTTTCTGATAATATAAAGTTGTATAGTCTGCAGAACATCTCATGAAAACTTGGAATACCCTTTTAATAAATTATATTTCTGCTTGATATTACACACAAATAGCACTACATATGTCAATCAATTTTAGCCAGGAGCAGCTTATTCATGTTTGGATTTTATTAAAATCAATATATCTACTCATTTTAAATGTTTACAATTTAAACAATAGCCATCAGCTTCAAATTTTGCAGATGCAAGTATCTTTCTTATGCATACATGACGGGAACTTTATCCAATACCATTCTGTGCATAAAGATAAGTAATTTGACTCTTTGTGCACTTATCTATTCTTGTCTCCATGAAGAGTAGTGCTTCTCATTATGCTTTTTTGACTCCTACATAAAACAGTTTTTCTTGAATATGAAATCTTCTTCTATTCTTGTATTTTGAATGCACACACATTCCTGTAATTTATGTATATTCAACTTCTTAAATTTTAGACGTCCTTTAGTAAAAAACACACTTATTCAATAATAATGATAGTCAAAGTTTCATAAATTAATTCCTTTTTTCAGTATAAAAATGTTAAATATCTACTTTCTCAGAATAAAAAATTCTCGTTACTCTTATTTTATTGCATTAATTATTTATTTATTTTCTTACATTAAGTAGATATATCCTATTTAATACATTTTTTTCAAAACCATTTAATTTTTTTCTACAATCTGTGTTCAGTGTAGAAAATTAAAAGTTAATTGATGTCATTTTCCGTAATGAAAGGTTGCGAATGCAATTCTTCCGAACGAATATTATCAAAATAACTGCAGCACATTCCAGAAATTAATGGAGAGACTTTTAGAAATAAATGATGCAAAAATAATTGAATAAATCTATCTGTAAGGTATATATAAATGAATTTTATGCGACTCACATGGGAAAATACACAGATATATACATGTAATTGGATGGTACAATATTTTTAGCTCAACAATTTTTCATATTGTTTTTGAAAAATATTCCTTTAAATTCCCCGAACATGAGTTAGAAGTTTAAAGCCATGAATCCATTAATGCCAAACGGAAGAAATGCATTAAATATTAGCCTGAAAAAAGATAAATGATTGTCTGCATTTGATAAATGATGATATAATATGTTTGTAATGCTTAGTGAAAGCAATTTACATAAACGACTGCTTTTTTTCCTTTACCAGTGATATCTTTAGATAGATGAGATAATCATTCAAGCAGAACTAGAATCTAGAGTTTCTTTTTCTTACAGTGCGTACGTTTTACACTAACAATTAAGTACAAATAAAATAAAAAGCATATATCAAACTATCAAGGTAAGAGCCGAAGAAGAAAAAAGATTCGGAATAAAATAAATCTCAAAAGAAAGCTTTAAAAACCTTTTAAAAAAAGAATAACGTAATAATTCTTTGAGCTTTTTATACAACATTAACGGAAAGGAAAAACTGCCTTTTTGGATCATGTTTTATCACTCTTTTAATGCTTAGAACATAGAGAACTTCTTTTTAAAATTCTAAGACATTTCTGAGCCTTTTAACGCATTTCTCCAGATTTCTAAAGTATCATTTTTTGTGTTAAATGATGCTTTAACTATCTACTCGCGCTTTGAGTTTCAGTGTTAAATATCTCGTTTACACGCTTCCTTTTTCCAGTTCCAAATTAAAAGTACCTCCAAGTTAGGTAATGAATATTCGGCATGTAAATCCCTCTTAATTAGGCAACCTATAAATAATCTCACTGTAGATTTGTGAACCTTTACTTTTAAATGAGCCTTTTTTAAATAATTGTCTCGTAAATAATCCTTAATATTTCATTGCAAGTTTCTTTTCGGAAGAGACAACAGGGTGCTTATTTTTAAAATCCAGAACCCATATTTGCAGTAATATGAGAGTCTACGTTTCGGTAATGTCTTAAATGTGATATAAACTTCAAGAAATTATCTTAGGCTACGTATTAAGCAATTATTTTAATTTTCTACATTATATTAATGTCTTAAAATATTATACAAAATTTTCTGATATTAATCTTATGCAACGTAATTGTTTCAATTTTTATATATTGTGATATTATTTTAGCAATGTTTATTTATTTAGTTAAATGCTTCCCTTTTCGATTGAGCCTGCTAAAAGAATTAGTACAACTGAAGAATTCCTTTTTAATTCAAAAGCAGTAATATGAATGTATTGAAATAATTTCATTAACAAAACTACGTTTTGCTTTCAGATACTTATCCTAACTTGCACATTCCTTTAATTTCTTGTTTCTATCTTTTTTTTCCTCCTTTCCTGTGACCAAACCTGGTAAAAATGCTTTATTATAGATTAACATTCTTTCCAGTTATGAGATTTAATTACTGGTTAATATTAAACGACGCTTTTATGCAACGGGTAACCATCACAAAAGTAAAAAATTTTTGATAATGTTGTTTTCGCAAAATATTACAGAAAAATTGTAATGGTGTATTTTTCTAAAATTAATTATCATATTACAAGCCACATGGAACATCGCCTCGCCCTGCCTAAGCATCCGGGTAAACAACTGAAAATCCGGCCGCCGCAACAGATAGACAGGCACTGTGGTTCCTGCTTAATAGCCCTCATTACGAGCGGCTCATGCAGCAACCCCCCGTTTTACCGGGGTACGACCCGCCATCGGAAGTGGGCCCAAAGAGCCACACCACCATTATTGTGCCATCGGGTTGACGAGAGCCTGCTTACTTATACGGCAGACTCTCCTTCGCGAACTCACGGTGTCCCCCCGATGGGGCGATGGGGTTAATAACCGGAAATACAGCACCCCGACCTGCCTAGGCACACCGGAAATCTGAATGATGGCCGTTGCAATAGAAACGAGTACTGAGGTCGGGTCCTAATGGCCAACACAGCCTCACGGTCCAGCCCCTCCCGTAGGAGGTACGTACTATCACTGGAAGGGGGACGGCTCCCCCGCATTTTTGTAACCCTAGCGGGCGAGTTCCTTCATATGAAACCTGAGCAACTCATCCACATTTAGTGGTGCCCACATCAGTAGGGTAATCGATGGGGTTAATAAGTAATCCTTTACTCAACAGATTAGAGTTTCTTCTGTTTTTCATAACAAACTCTACACGCTTAGGTTCAGTTTAAAATAATCCACAGCAATCGATAAAATGATGTTGGTTTACGACTTCATCTAATTACATAGCACATAACTTTAATAAGTACCCGAATTTATAGTTTTTAACGGAGATAATTTAATACTATACTAATGGTTTCTTTATACCTATGTGCAATGAGATTGAACAGTAGCATCCAAATGCCAGTGGTCAGTCTGCTTTGGTGACTGCAAGTACGACTCTAATGCTTAAAATCGTCTCATTCTTACCGAATTTATTTTCACGAATTAAATACGGCGTTTTCTCCATGAAATTTTTTAGTCTGTTTCCACAAGCTGCCTGAAATATAAGCATGATTTATTAAGTATAAATTTTAAATGTAGGTAGGGGTTAACTTTCAATTAAACAGATACTACAATTTCAAATTCTATTTTTTCCGCATTTCTTTTATGTACCTCAAAAAATCAGCTTCCCTAAGATGTCATGGTTTGGATTATGAAGTTGACCTGAATAATTTAGGTTCGTTTTGATGTTATATTTTTGTAAAACAATTTTGTAAATGTTTCTGAATAGTTTCACTTATATTTGTTGATGCTTACATTTCTATTTGTTTGATTTGATTTGAAAAAGGGGGTTTGGGGGATTTTGGTCTACAAAGGCTGTCATTCTTTATTCATTCCAAAGTTCTTTTCAATCCGTAATCCAAAAAGAAAAAAAATTGCCGTCAAAAGATGGTCTAGAACTATTGCCGATCTGATTCGGTCAAGACAAAAAAAAATGGCGCCCTCCTAGAAGGGATTCCAAATTTCCTTTTTCTCTATTTGTTTTCATCTCAATGGCTTCTAATTTATGTCTTTTTCTACTGCAAAGTTACTGTTCAGGGCTTTTCAAGAAGTAATTGAAATTTAAACTAGCATAGCATTGAGGGAAATGTTTGAAGAATAAAACACTTACCAAATAGTCTAATGATCGAATTCTACTATGCACGTCATTTTGCTCTAAGTCTCGGATATTGTTCATATGATCATGCTGTCTGAAGCTTCTTTGAACACTTTTACACTTTGCGATGTGCCATATTCGGAGTGATCACGGTACATCATAAATAAATAAATGACATTTGCAATATTTTGACTGGTTCTTAAATGTATCTGTTTTAGCTTGCAACAAACTGTGTATGATATTGATTTTCTAATGTTACAAGAGATGTTAGTAAGTTATCTTAGCATGTTTTGACCAAGCAGGTCGTGATTTGATGGATATATGCTTCGAAATGTAAATAAAATGCTCTTCATCTTATTACTGCGTATGTTTTCTTCTACTGCTTCCTCTAGTAACTCTATCTGCTTTTTACGAAGACTTCATAGCCGAAGGTATAGCTTGTATTCGCAGTACGTTATAGTGATGCTTGCATTTTTAATTATTTAGTTCCATTTTAATAGTTAATAACATTTTTCTTCTTGGCTTTCAAATTTGTTATTTATGTTCTTTTTCCAAGCAATAACTGAAAAGGGAACTTCCGCATATGTTAGGTAATATTCAATTAACTTAGATCTATCGTTCACCATTTCCGCTTTTATATTATAGGTCAAATTTTAGAGGACGTCATAGATTTTTCATTAGAAAGGTGCATGAACAGAAGGAACAGAACAGGCACGAGGCTCCAAAAGTTCTGCGGGTTAAATTCCTTTCATAACCTGAGGTTACGAATACCTGGCTAAGTGAAACTTAAAGAACAGGAATAGTGCAAGAGGATTAATTGATATGAAACTCAATCAATATTCCCGGCAAAGAAGCTAGTTGCAAATTGCGACGTGTGTATATAATATATTGTTATGAAAATCGTCCGGCGAAAACAGTCCAACAAGCTGGATAATGGAGAATGACGCTTTCGTCATTCTCCATTATTCTGCGTTCCTGCGGAATTTCGTTCGAATATTCCAGTAAACACGAAACGCAGGTAACAGTAAAAATAGCACTTGCACAGAATTACAAGCAGACAGCAAATCACTCACAATAACAGTAATAGCGCGAACAATAGGGCTCAGAGTATAACAGCAAAACGAACAAGTCCCCAAAGAGATTCTTCGAACTCCGTAGACGTTCAAAGATTCATCTCAGCAACTCCCGGGTTTTTATACTTTTCCAGACAGGATGTGATGTCATATAGAATCATCTAGTAAATTATGTATATATCCGCCCCTAATAGAGATATCCAGAAAATTCCAGCATTTTTGAGGTCCTTCATTTTGTCGCCAAAATGGTCGCGAAAGTCGAGGTCGTTGGCCTGCATTCCCGATAGGTAGTAAGAACCTCTGAAAATGTCTCTTTCCAACCATAAGATTAACATTGTGGGAAAGAGACATTACATTCTCGTAACAATATATAGCGACAGAAGCATCAAGTCAGTTGTGAATTAGACTCTGCTTGCAGACTCTTTAAGAGCCTGCTGACGTTGTTTATTATATTGCAGCTGGCATAAATAACTGCGAAAAAATTTTCTTAGTTTTAACTGCCTGTAATTATTTTTTCACGGCGTGGCGTGACGCAGTTCAGTGCAACCCCCGTGCTTTCCCAATTTTGATTCGCAAGAAATTATATTTGAGCTTTGACAGGGCACATTATTTGTCAGGTTTACCATTATATTTTAATCTTTACAATAGGATTGACTGATTTTCTAATTCCTTATAGCGCAATATCGCTAAGCTAATCATTAATGATAAATAAAATCAGAAACCCATACCATTAAAAGGTAAAAAAAATCTATTAAATACCATCTATTAAAAATTATCACTCTTAATTTCAAATAATATTATTTTAACGATAATTAAAGGTTGTCTTATTTTAGCAACTCTTGCCTTAACTACTTTTTTGGTGAATAGAAAATTTATGATGATCGAGATTTTCGAAGGTAAAAAATTCGTAGGTTATATTAATTTTGTGTAAATTGTTCACCTAACTGACTCGGAAAATTTAAACTTATCATTTTCAGTTTTTACAAGAAGTATCTAGTTATCCATAGGTGTTTATTATCTACAATTATTACAAAAATTTTGCTGTAAATATATTTACATTTATTAAAAATTTTCCTTTTTCAGTTTTTGAAAAAATACTTTTAAAATAACTTATTTTCAGATTTGTTTGCTTCAGAAATAAGTGAACAACTTCATTTTTAAACGATTACTTAGAAAGTAAAAAAATTAATGGCTTCAGTGACAAAACTCAATGTATTTTTCACAATTTTTCACGAAATTTAAATGTTAAGCACAATTATTTATTAAAATTTTTATTATCAACAAGATGAAGAAGAAAATCAACTGCAATAGTGTTGAATTTTGACCATTATTGATTTTTAGCAGCCCGAGTGTGAGACCGGCCTCCGTCAGTTAATGTTTCTAAAAGGGGAATCTAAATTTAGATGCCGAATTGGATATCAAGTAAAGTGGTGTAGAAAAACATGTAAAAAGGAAAAATTGGAGTGAAAACTTGATATTGCATTAGATGTAATTCGACAGATGGAAGCCAGATGGCTAAGTGAGGTCTCTGGACTGGGCAATATATTTCAATTTTGTTAGCTTTATACAAGGAGGGTGCACACCGCTGTCAGGAAACATTTACTTTTGAAAACAACTGTTAGAGAATTTGACGTTGCCATAGAAGCACTGGAGACTTTGTTGCGGTGGACGACAGAACTATGCAACAGCCAATAACTCTTTAATAAAAGGAACTCGAAGTTATTTCATGTATTGCTCTTTCTTTCCTATGATATTTTAATGAATTTAAGCTTTGCAAAATTAAGACAGCCAGTTTATCTTGTAAAAAAGTTAGAGAGAATATTCAAGAAATAATTTTTTCTAGAAATTTACGAATTAAACAAACAATAATCTTTAAAAATATTTCTTCAGAAGGTATTTCATACTTTTGAAAATTAATTAACAATTTATTTCATGGCATTTATTTTTTTAAAAAATATTTGTCCAGTATGTTTAATTATTTCCATAATTAAGGGACTTTTGATTGCAAAATATTCTCCACATGTAGTATAAAAGTTTCGAATCAAATTCAATATTATAGAGGTGAATTTTAAAACAAATGAATTATATATAAGACTTGAAATTAAATTTATTTAAAAAATAGGCTTTTATACAAGGTAATGATGTTTATAAATTATTTTAAAAATTTTTAAAAAATTTAAATTTTTTGGAAAATATATGCTTTTTTTATAAATAGCTAAATACAAGATAGCATTTCATAAGATACTTTGACATAAGGTTAACTCAATAGAAATCCCTCAGTGGATGTATATAAACTTCACAGTAAATTTGCGAAAAACATTTTATCTCTAATCCTTTTGTTTTCGTTTTTGTAATGATTTTAGGAATTTATCTTTAAAAATTTTAAAATTAAAAATCCTGACACTTTATTAAGTACATAATCTGTATTGTTTGCAGCATAAATGGGTTTGAGATTATATCATCTTTCGCATTCCGGAAACAGGAATCCAGCATTAAAACTACTGGCTTCCCATTATCATACTTGAGGTGGACCATAGGTTGGCGACAAGATTCAATAAGAAACAAAGTAAATTTCATTATATTTACGTCTAACAAAGTCGAATCAGCACCAAGTTCTTAAGCTCCTTAGGGAGTTGCTCTCGATCTTGTATTACGTATTTATCACTTCTTTACGTCACTACTAATGGAAAAAAAATATTTCACTACGAGGGAGTGAAAATAAGTGGGATAATTAAAATTATCCAGGCTATGGACAAAAATATTTTCAAATTGATGATAAATTCACTTGATGAAGTCTTAAATTTTGTCTTCGCTAAATATGTCTTCCAAATATTTTCGAAAGACTCGTAGACACTTTGGAATTCCTACGATATGAACCGTAACAAGTATCTATATATATAATTCTCTTACGTGGCGACAAAAAAGGGTCGAATTTCTTAATCGCCGTTTGGCAACACTCGCGAGTTTAGATTGTTTACATTCGAATCCGCGATTGATTTGATCTGGGACAGCAAAATTTTTCAAAATGAGTTTAACTTGGACAGTTTCAATTATAAATGGAAATCGTCAAGATAGGTCTAATGAAACTATTGAGGAATCTTTCATAATACGATCCAATTGGAATGAACAAAATAGAATCAAGCGTTTTTGTGTACGGAGCGAAGTTCCCGAGCTACAGGAACATAGTTGTGGGACTTTAGCACGAGTCTGTTCTTTTATACATGTGGCGAAGCT
>BGPR01000053.1:266755-285640 GCA_013235015.1 Araneus ventricosus | reverse complement strand
TAGGTTTCTTGTGAAAAAATTGCATGATATATGTAAAAATATTTTCATTTTTAGAGTACTTTTATTAATAATTAATTGAAGTATTACTTATGATTGCTTCAATGGAAAATTTCTTATTTTTTTAAAAATACAGTTATCTTTTTTGACTAAAGTAACATTTTTACATAGATTTGATTGAGCTTCCGAAGTAAACTGGGATAAGATTCGATTCCGAGACAATTTCACAAGCTTTCTTTCAATATTAAATTCCTCAAACAATTTCCAAATACTAACAATAAAATTTGTAAGGCAGTGTTTTTCAAATATTCACAATATCTAGTGTGAGTTTTTAATTTTTTTGGTTCTTTCAAGACAAAAAATTATGCATTAATTACATCTAGGTAATTTTATATAATGTAATGAACTCTAAAGCATTTCATTTAATATCATATCTAAATTTATTAAAATTTATTTTATTTGCAGATGGACGAAACAGGCGTCAAACTTGCAGCTGGGATTCTGGAATTTCTGAAAAATGTTTGGAGTGGATGAAGTCTGGCAGATCAGTTGCAACTATTTATATCAGGAACAAAGCAAGGATCATGAACTTTAATTTCAATAAAAGTTTTCTAAATTTTGGAAAAGCAAGGCTATAAACCAATTTCAAATATAGATCATTGCATTATTTAACACCTTGACCTACGAGTTTCTATAACCTCCTAATTAGATGACACATCCTGAGTGGAACATTTATTGTTATTTAAATTCATATCAGAACGTAAAGGACACTTAAGATATTTATGTGTGTCCAAGTGATATTTTTTAAATTGTTTGTTAATTGGACTTAATTGCAGTATTAAATATCAAAACTTCTGTAATATGCACGATTCATAAACTTCATTGAATGCGAAGGGGTAAATTTGTGAAGTCAAAACACAGTCTTGATTTTATTTAGTCTATATTAACTGTGAAATTTCTATTAATTAAACTGTATTGTCACTTAATGTTAATTATAATTCGTATATTCATTTCTACACACATATACAGGGTGTTGCCGAATTCGACTAACAAATTCAGAGGTGTGATACTAGGCATCAAGAGGATGAAAAATTACCATAGAATATAGGGTCGCAAACGAGGTTTAGTCGGTAAAAATCCCAAAAATACAGGGTGTCCGAGAATTGTTGCACACTGTTCAAAAATTAATAAAAAAAACTAGTGATGTTTCAACTACGAATTTTTTAAAAATGAAAGCGCTTTTTTAAACTTTTTTGTTCAGATAGGTAACATGCCGTTTTGGTGGTGCATGGGGTCGTAATTTAGTGCAAATCGAAAATTAGTATAGAGCCATTATCTGCAAAAATATTAAAACTGGAAGAAAAACAAAAGCATGTACTTGTAGGGAATTTTACGCTCTTTAATTTGTTAATTCACATGTAGTGTGAAAACTGAAGAGTTTTCGAGATATTCTTTAAAAACTGAAAAAAGTGACCCGAAAACACAGATTGGCTTCTTCTGATCGCACAATCGTAGTTGAAACATTATTAATTTTTTTTATTGAATTTTTGAACAGTGTCCAACAATTCTCGTACACCCTGTATTTTTGCGATTTTCAACGACTAAACGTCATTTGCGACCTTATGTTCTATGGTAATTTTTCATCCTCTTGATGCCTACTATCACCACTCTGAATTTGTCGGTCGAATTCGGCGACATCCTATATACTATATCCTTTATTAAAATTTCCAGAAGAGTGAGTATAAAAACAAACATGAGCCGCGTGTATTATTCGATAAATATTTAAACAGGGATGAACTTTATCCTGTATTAGGGATATTCTTGATCTCTTTGACCTTTACTTATTCTTGAAGCAAAGGAGTTTCAGACCAAATAGCGAGACAGGCAGATAAATCTCATATATATTTTCTCGGTTATTTTTTATCTTCAATGATTTTAAATATATCTCATTTTAGAAAATCAACATTAATTACATTATTAGTAATAGTCGACACGGAAAGGATGGCATGCCTTTCCAAAAGTAGTATAACTGCGATAATTACAGCATGAAAATTTGCTTTAAAATTATTCTTTACATAAATAAATCCCCGAAAATTCATATTCAACAAATGAATAGTTTATGTACCGGAACATAATTAAATTATTCTTAAGATCATTGCCTTCTCTTCAATCCTTCGTGTATTTCTCAAAACATATTGGGTGCCAAAAATTATTCTTTCTGTTATATAGACATTCACTTTATTTCGTTCAAAATCCAAAGTAATAATAACATCAGTTTACAAAATCAATTATACAAACACGCATGTAGTTTCATGGGATCTTAAAGCAACTATATGAAATCACTGTTTAGGTTGAGAAAAAAACGGCACTGCGAAAATATTCTCATTTAAATATGAATAAAAAGGTAAAAACTGGATTGAAAACTTCACTGCTCTTTTCTTTTACTGTAAACTCAATTTTCACTGATCAAACACTGGAGTTCCAGATTTCAAAATTTCAAAAAAGTGTTCGCTCTCGTAATCTAACTTCATTTTCACGGAAACAGGGTTTGCAGGCGAAAAAGTTTTTCTATTATATCGGAATTTAGAATGTTATATAGTGTGTAATTTAATTGGAGACTTCCTACGCTGTGATATTCGTAATTAAAGAGGCGGCGTTCCAACTTCGTACTAAACATAATTTTCTTGATTTCTAAAGGCGAATAGCAGTCTTTTGCTACACAGCTGCAATTTTATTCAATAATATGCAGTCAAAATGCATTAAAATAAGCGTCTGTTGAGTCAAAGAGGATATCGTTGATTAAATATACAGATATTATTGGATTAAAAAACTTTTCCATAATTTTTTGCTTTAAATTATGTTACTTATTTTACATTAATATTATTTCCCCCTTCTTTAAATATGTTGCCTACCATTTCTTTTTTGTTCAAATTGAGATTCATATATTCAGAATAGAAATTCAGTTTAAAATTTTAATAATCAAGAATTAATAGTAATATTTAAAAAGAGATTTTATAAAAACGTATAGGCATCTTTATTGAAAATATATTTCATTTCAATTGAATTTCCAGTTTCTTAAAAACTGTTTCGATATGGACAAACTAGATTATAGTAAACTGATTTTAAAATAAGATTTATACAAAATCTCATTTGTCTGCATTAAAATTTAACACATTCCTTAAATAATCATTTTACGAATGTACTTCAGAAATGAGAATTGAGTTGAAGGCTGCTGTGCTTAAATGAAGTTGTTACATGTTTGGGAAAGAAGAAAATATTGTGAAATAATGAAACAGAAGAAAAGGTTTTTCCTGAATTATTCTTGATTTTAATGAATAAATATATCATAAACATATATTTAGCCACTATATAAACTGCAGATTCAAAACTTTCCTATTCCAAATGGCATTTGCATCGTTCTAAACCATTTGGGACTAGAACTGAAAGGTCTGTTTTAAGTTTGGTCGGATAATAGGGGGAGATTGATACGCGGGAACATTGATACAGTTCTTAAATTTTGATGATTGGAATGGCTCAAGATGTTCATATCCCCTCATATATATGTCACTGTAACCCTTAGCATACGGTATATTTTTCGGCCATGTTAAGACAAAAGTTAATTTACAAATGAATAAAACCGCTAATCTTCTAATCGAAGTAAATTTTACTCTAAGTACATGTTGTGTGATTTCTTTCACTAATTACGTTTTCCTGACAGGGAATCTACTCCAAAGGTAGGAAAAAACATTTATTTTTCAGAACTATATCAAGTTTTCAGAATTTTTAGCGTTGATTTTGCGTGCCCCCTTGTTTTAAGTAAGAACGTCTCTTGGGCAGATTGATACAGTTGACTCCAGGGCACACTGAAACGCAACTTCTGTGTGTATCAATGCGCCTTAACAGCAACTACTTTGCAAAATCGTCTTCAGAAATGGAAAAACAAAAAATGAACTATCTTAAAGAAACGCACAATTAAGTATTTGTATTAAACAATGAACACGGTTTGAATTTCATTGCAAAAATGAAAAGTATTGTTATAAATTTGGTTTAAGATATTTTTACGAATTTATTAAAATTGGGGGAAAAAGGACGGAAACTTCATTAATATCATCGAAAAGATAAATTTTTTTGTATTTTCAGATAGTGTGAAAGTTATTTTGTCATCACGGAAGAACGCTAAAATTTCCCTTAATAAAATTTCCAAAAACGGCTTCGAAGCTCACATTCCCTCCTTCCAAAATATTTTTAGACACACACACATTCTCCTTTATTATTTATAGAGAAAATTTATTTTCTGAGGCATTATTTTTTCATTTTTCCAATCTCCTTAAAAGTGTTGAATTTTGATTAAAATAAAAGTTTGTTACTTTGTTAAACTTTTAAACCTTGATTTGGAATATAAAGTTTATTCATAAAACACCTTTTGTTTTGATCCAAGACCTATTGACCATCATTATTTTCGTTATTTCCGTGTGTATAAATGTACCCGTCGTATGGGGCAGATTGATACAAATCCCTTTTTTGGAAAAAAATGTACTAAATATTTTTTTATTTCATTTATGACCAAACCTCGAATGAAATCCTATATTAGATTAACAAATGCATAAATATAGTGTATTAGTTCTAATTATTTCCTTTGGAAAAATCATTTTTTAGCTTTCCAAAGAAAGTGTATCAATGTCCCCATATTCCCCCCACTGCAAGAACATAATTCGAACTTAGTTCTATAAGGTCAGAATTCCACTTCAAACATTCCCAGTTTAAATTATGGAAAGTGTTCATATCTGTGCCTATTTCTGTTTCTAAATTAGCGTAAGAAGAAAAAAGGAATACGATAAGAAGGCAATTGAATTTTCCAAGCTTACTGATGTTTGAGTATTTTGATCTCTCATTTTTATACCGAACAATTTTTTCTTATCATTTTCGCTATTTAAAGTATACATTTAGAACAGTATACGTAAAGTTACTACTAAAGCATTGCAGTAGTAACAGTTCATTACATGAAAAATAGACACGCATTAAGGCAGAATTTTACGTCAGAGATGTTAATATGAAAGCATGTTAGTATGATTTTACTAAATGTGAGAAATGGGCTCAAGTGAAAACACTTGCCATGTACCCTGAGTGCAAATGATAAGCAAAACTCAGCAATAACTTTTTATAGAAATCCGCGAAAGCATAGTTAATAACTTAGACGCTGAGAACCAGAAGCGACCAACCAACAAATGCTGAGTTGGATATCGAATTTTATAAACATTGAAAGTGAACCATTTGACAAATCCTGCTATCTAGTGCAGGGCCAATGAAGCTCTTTTGATACACTAAGATTTTGAAAGAAATCGTATTTTTTTAATTTCAAAATATGATGCCTATATATCGGTTAGCCTCCATCATACACTCCTGCTCAAAAAATAAGCAACAAAGGCAATACTAGAATAAAACAAAAGCTATTTAATGGATATGCGTTAAAGTTGTACACGAGGTAGGTGTGGTATTACTAGACCACATATCAAACAATAAAGCGAAGACAAACAAAAACACATATATTACGGCCGTCGCGGCGCGACAACCCAAATTGGTAGGAAGAAAGTGCAATGGGAACCACACACTAATAACGGGTATGATACCCTCTAGCTGAAATGCTTGCTTGACAACGGCGAGGCAAGCTGGCAATAGTGTCGTTGATCGCTTGTTGTGGCAGTAATGCCCATTCCTGTAGTAAGGCTTGTTGGAGCTCTTGGAGGGTGCCTGGCGGCACACTGAGACCTGCAATCCGTCTTCCCAACATATCCCACACTTGCTTAAGTGTCAAGATGCTGGAACTATGGAACATTTAACGGGCACCATGTCAATTTTACATTAAAACAAATTTTATATTCATGATTTTTCCTTAAAGAACCAATTTTTTATCAACCAAGGTATCAAAAACTAGTAATCTAAAATTGTAACTGATTCAAAGTAAATCAAAGTAGATCAAAGTAAAGCAATTGTAACTGATTGATTCAAAGATATAAATCACCAGAAAATATCAGATACCATTTTCAAGAATTTTAATTCATTCCAGTGGTTTCTTTTAATGAAAGAATGAAAAATATTTCATATTTGATTAAAGCATTTCAGCTTTTTAAAAAATTAAAATGATTTCATTCATTGAGCAAATCTACGGAAATAGATGCTATCATTAGCAAGAAAACCGTTTAAAGATATATATTTGTATGAAATGATAATTAAGTAGATTGTAGAAATTTGTGGCTGCTTCTATCGAGCTTTGAAAAATTTCTTAAATAAAGAAGTACCATACAGTATTTTGTTTTACTTTTATTACCATATTTGAAAAAATAATTACATTCATAAAATCATGCTTCAAAGTGCTAAATATAGATAATAAAACGTAACTTTTCAGAGTAAGTATCGGTACATTATCTAAGATAGTAAGTTAGAATATAATCTTTACGTAAATGTACAGAATGCTAATCTTTTCAGTTTCAAATGCCTTTTCGGTAAAATTTATGAATAAATTCATTTTACTCTGGTATTTTTTCCAAAATGCATTTAGAAATACATTTTGCTTTTCTTCTTTATAAAAAAATTATAAAAATTATAAAATTCTATTAAGTTGTGAAGCTTCTGAAAATTAAACTAATTTATCTCGCATTAAATTATCCTGACAAATGTAATTGTGCGTGTCATAAAACATCTAAATGCACGACGTCTTACGTTTGCTGTGATGTCATATTCAGTTTCCTCCTCCGAGATACGCATGCGTCGAGTTTGTTAGGTGTCACGTGAGCATGAGCAGAATCTATTTTCTATGCAACAGTTACATCAAGCAATTATAATTTATAATCGATTATAAACTTTATTACTTTCACACGAAAGAATTAAGGTATCCAGAACGTTATTTTAAAATAATGTACTATGAATTGTTGGATTCATATGAAAAGTATTAGATTTAAGAATAACTTTTTTAAAATTCCCGTGTAATGTTGAATTTACTTTTGCAATTTTGCTATCCGATCTTTCTAGTACATAGATCAGTTAAATGTCTTTATGAAGTTCCCTTACATCTTTTAATTGATTATCATCTTTAATTATTTACAGAACGACTCATTAATCTATGAGTATTAATTGGAAAAAATCCCGTAATTATCTTATGCCTGAAAATTATAGCAGAAGCAGGCTTGAAGATTAAATTTGTTACAAATTTATTTTTGTTTGTAAAAATGAAACGGAGGGAGAAAAATCTTCTACTTCATTTCATCAATATTTCACTTTTTTGCACAGTTCTCCGCTGAGTAAAATTAAAAACATTTTTCATCGTATCTCTCCTTTCAAAGTGATCGCTCGTTTTGACGTAATTTGCAATATTCTTCTTTTACGTCTAGAGAATGAATATATTAGTGTCAGAAAAGTAAACCTTATCTCTGATTAAATTGCATCATATAAAAAGTATTTTATATCCTTAATTACTTTATGGCGTGTTAAATTCATATAAAAGTCTTGTTAATATTAATTAAGAAATAACGTTAGACCTACATTTAGCAGACAAAATCTGTTACCCTTAATTTAAAGTCACATTAAATGTTCCCTCCTAATTACATGTCTAATTTGAAATTCAAATTGCTTTAAACATTCTTTGTGACATAAATAAGAAAAATAACACGCAACTTGAAAAATTATCTTTATTTTTTTCCTCATCGTAATGATTTTAACAATTACCAGTTATTTCATCGGAATTCATATTTTAAGAGCCATGTTCGTTTTTTTCCTAAGCCGTAGAGAAAGCCTACATTTAAAATTCCTTCTTTAAAATTTTAAATAAATAATTGAGTGTAGCTATTACATTTTGCACGATTAAAAATGATACTGATTGTTTGATGAAAACGAATGCTTTTTCCTACGAATTTTTAATGCTTTTTAAATAAGATGTGAGATGATAAACTCATATTTTTACACAATTTATGGAAACTCAAAATTCAAGTAATGCATGAAAGCGTATCTATAAAAATTGACCAAAGAGATATTTGAATAACAATATCGCTCCAGGTGATATTTTTTAAGTTAAAGTTAGGCTAAAAATAGCACTGAAATTATGTTTCATAAATGTAAATAAATAAATAAATGAATCTGGCATATAACATCGTCACGTAACAGATTGCTATATGTTTGTGATTGAGCTCGAATAAAATAATTTACAACACTTTTATTCACCACAAAAAGTGAATAAAAATTTAATATTTTCTTTATATTGTATTACTTTTATTATTTATTTCAAAACTATAGGTATAGTAGATTGTATAATAATATAAAATTCTTATTATTTATTTTTAATATATGATTTTAATGCAAATTTTTCAAATATTTCTTAAACAATCTATACAGTTAAATAGATATGTATATTTGGTCATCTATCAAAAAAAATCTTTTAAGTATCTTTTACTTTTAAAGAAGTAATCTTTTAACGATATGCAGCATATAATTAAAAAGCATAAAGCATATAATTTCTGTCAAGATCTTAAAAACATAATAAAACTCAGTAATTCAAAATTATCTTAGTGAATATGACAAAAATTAAAGTGAAATCTAAAGGCTTAAATGTAAAATAAATACATCGTCAAGGTTAAAACTAAATTATTTGTATTGTTTTCTGAGTTATGCTTCTGCTATAAGACTAGGTAACGAAAGAAATTTTTAATTTACTTTTATTATAGTCGATTTTTAATATTTTGAAAATTTATTTTCATGCATAACAGTAAAAACAGAAAAATATATAGAAATTTCAAAGATACATTAATAATTGAGAAAATTAATTTAATGTGCATTTCTATATTCCTCTCCATACGTATTTTATGCCAATTTAAGAATGCTAAGGAAGTTATAAATTAAGAGGCTATATTGAAATTCTTAATAATTACCTTAAAATTTACTACCTTAGCTATAATTTGCTAAAAGACTCAACATTCTTATCATCAGATAAATCCCATTGCACATTAGTGTAATTATATGTACTAGTTCGATAGTATTTTCAATACCATGAAGCACTAATCCCTTCTGACATTTCTTGATATTCCACTTTATTATAATTAGTTTTCCGATATTTTCATTTTTGTTCCATTATACACCATTTATTTTGTCACATTTTATTTTTCTGTTTTCCCCCTTCAGTTTTTCCCCTATTCAGTTTTGATTAAATATTAACTTTTGTATTTTTTTATTACTGTAATCTCTTCTTTTTATTATGCATTTTTGAAATGCATTTTAATTATTACATATATTTATACATATGCAACCGCAAAATTGATAAAAATTGAATGAAATCTCATATTAAGTGAAATATATCATATTTAAGTAGAGAAAGACTATTACTATTAACCCTCTGACTGCTTATCCCGCGATTTTCGTGGGTTGGAAGTAAGTTTATTTTCGCAAGCTAATGGGTTTCCTTAGTACTTTTAAAACGTTCAATCATATTAAACTAATAAAGCCTTGCATACAAATAACAAGTCGTTTGATTCAACGGTATTTGAAAATGTTTTAAAACATTGCATATTAGTAATTTTATAAAATTCGTCAGTCAGAGGGTTGAACAGAATAATTTAAGTCGTGACTATTCAACTTTTTATTTCAGAAAGTTATGTTACAAGATAACTATTCAATTATATTACAAGATTATATTTCATATTTTAGCTATTATAAACATATCTCCAAGAGTTTTAATTTCTGTCGATGTTTTTGTAAAGGTAGTAGAGGAAACTTTCTATTGTAATTCTATCGCTGGTTTTAAGAAAATATTAATGTACAAATGTGGAAATATACCTAAGTTTTCAGAAATATTTTAAAATTGAGTTTCGTCCACCCAAATATTTTTTTTTCAAAATGGACAAAGCTTCAAGAATGATCTATATCCTAGATAAATTACTTTCATCGAAATTTCAGCTGATTTATATTATTAATAATTTTTCATATTTTTCTCCGAAGATAACAAAAATTTTAATTTTCAAAAAATAAGAAATGTCGGAAAAAAGTCGAACTGAGACTTCTTCGGAAAACATGTTTAAAATAGTCGTAACAATGAAAAATCCCAAAACAGGGAAAATTGTTTATTTACGTTTGATTACGGTTTCTTATGCAGCAATTTAACCAACAGCAAACAAAAATTATTTGTAAATACTACAGCATATAAATGTCATTAAAATAAAACACGTTTTTCTTACTGCTGATATGTATTAATATTTAGAGCCAATTCGTTGAAAAACCCTTAACAGTTGTTATATAATCGTTTCTTCAAAAACATCCTTTCTGTTCTCGTATTTGTTTGTCATCCATACGTTCACTAAAGTATTTGTTTCTTGAACATTGGCGACATTTTCCTACTGATAAAATAGGAAAGTGTCGTCAGTTACTGCTCAGCAACGGATTCCGAGACTACCACTTTTGGACGATTTTACACCGGAAAGGGGTGTCAGGCAATGAGTCATATGAGCGCATTTCCGGAGTTCTTTGTTAGATCACGCTCAGTAAAATGTAAACATCACAATTCTATTCTTCACTCCCCCCTATTTTGATGAAAATAACTCCGCCCGGCGCATGCCGCAATAAAAGAGGCCGCAATGTCCTAGTGGTAAAGTCTCGGCTTCAGGGCCGGAGGGTTTCCAGGTTCGAAACCCGATTTCACTGAAGATCCGTCATGTATTGGGCCTATTTCAAACTAAATCATACGTAGGAGGCCAAAAGTCTTCTTCCGGGTGTGATGTGAAAATTTTGAGAGGGGGTGCTAGTCCGGGTGCCATCGTCGTCATCTCACAGTTGTTCAAAATTACGAGTTCCCTCAGAAAAATATCCCTCGTGTTGCTTCAAAACGGACGTTAAAATAACTAAACTAAACCCTCAAAGTAAAATGTATTTCTTACAATTTCCCCATGATTATTTTTTATTACGTCGTATGTTGAAAATACCCTACTTTCAGTGAGTTAAATTCAAAGTAATTGGAGTAATACTTGTCATTTTGAGATGGAAAAAGACCTCGTATTAAAAAAGTTACAAATGCTCTTTCAATAATCTTATCAAAGCAGCAATCAACTCCATATGTGCATGAGAAACGGTTTTGTATTTTCTATGAGTTAGGAAATTTTATGCTCAGGGCATTTTTCTATTCCTGACTGAGAAGAGATCGTAAGAAACTACCCTAAGATAGGTATCAGTCGAATGTATCAGGTCAGTTTCTCAAAAATATTTAATATAATTTTATTTTAACCTCAAACTTACTCATACTAGAAGTAATAAGCAAAGTATTACATAAGCTTCATCATTATGGAATTTTGCTATCTTGATGGTTTATGTTATCTTTACTCCGTATTAACAAGAGAAAGTATTTAGCATTGACTATTTAGTGTTTATATATAAATTGATCTCTTTTTTGAGGTCTTTTAAGCCTTAAGTCTAATGTATGATCAATGCATATATTGAAGTTTTCAACTAAGTATTGAACTGGGTTTTTGTCTTTTTTTATTTTGCGTATAACAAGTATAAAAAGTATTGTTATCGTCATAAAATTGCAACTCGATATTTTGATCTCCATCTCTTAGACTATCCTGAATATAAAAGCCATTTTTGGAATAATATCTGTCTGCCTGTCTTTGAATACGATAACTCAAAAAAGCAAAGAGCTAGAAAAATGGAACTTAGTACGTGTTCATTTGACCAAAATTGTAGATTTTTATCCAATGTTTGACGAATCCGTCAAGGAAATTAAGATGTCTATCTGTCCTTCATTGAGCACGCAAACACAGTTAACCAAAAATGCAGCGAACTAGATGGATGAAAATTAGCATATGAACGAGTTTTCTGTTTTGTTTAATTTAGATTCACATACCGCCTTCCCGTAACCCTCCGATTTAAGGAATCACCAAATCCGTTTGGATACTGTATCAAGCGCCAAGTTTGAACCAATTCTTTCTTACACAAAGCGTTGAATTCTGTGGGGTTTTTTCAGTTCTATAATTCTTATCATTTAACCTTTGACGGGCACAATACAAATGCTAACACGTTCCGGCGCAACTCGTCTGTGAGTTAAAAGTTAAATTTTTTCTTAGGCTTAAGGAAAAGCTTATCAAACTAAACTAAACATACAAAGCTATATGTGGCGTTTTTAAATAACTTGTTTGCATTTCCTTGCAATTTCAACTAACAAATTGTCCAGGAATTCAGGAGGGAGTTGAAGTTTGTTTTCGCGTAAAGTTCCTTTGCAAGACAACTGTTGTCTTTCAAAGTCTCAAATAATTCGGCCTTTTTGAAACAATATATTAGACATAACGATCAATATCATTGGATTAGGGGCTGGGACACAGATATACGACCTTTTGCATTTATATAAAAAGAAATGTTGAGGAAAATTTGGGAAATCAAAAATACAAACGTAATCGGGCGCACCTCATCTACCAGATTAACGTGCTCCTCATATACATCAAAAAAGCACTAGAGGAAAAACACGACGCCCTAGTGTGCATGGTAGGGAGCCAGGAAGCGAATAGAGGTCCCACAACTTCCTCGGCAAAACTCGCGCTTACGGATAAAAGAATTAGGTGCATCTTCTTATAGATTAGATGCGCAAGACGGAAGGTTAAAACGACTAAAAAAACGGAACAATTTGCACAGACGGAACAATCCAAATGGAACAATTGTTATTAGCTAAGTTAATTTTAATTAAATAACTCTGTTAAAAATTTAACCGAGAGTGATTATCTAAATCGTTTGGCTAAAAATTGAACACCCAACAAGTCTTAAAACTTGCCAAAAAAAGCGATAACTGCAAACTTTTCACAAACTGAGCCTCTTGTTTTAAGTAAACCTTGAGAACTACAGCAATAGGAACAACAAGTTTAATGTTTTCAATGTATCCTTAAACCATTAAAAAACTCTACTTTAAACGTTAATCAATTTTTTTTCAAACAGAGTGCTGAAATTTTGAAGATTCCCATTGACGAAACATTACACCTGAAGTCGTTCGGTGTAGCGGATGGTTTAATCTACACCAAATAAACGGAACATAAAACTCGTCCATAGTTCTTTCACCAAGAGTGTAAATCTGTATCAAATTTTAGATCAAATCCATCAAAATATTGACTATCTGTCAGTATTCTTGAGTATATGAACTCGATAAATCAAAAACGGAACAAGCTACATTGGTGCATTGACTTTCTATCCTAGTGGTAGATCTGTATCAAATTTTGGAAGCGCAAACGTTGTCAGTTCTCTTAACTATACTACGAAGCTCAAAGAATGCGCCATCTTATTTACGTATACGTAGGATTGCCATACGCGTCCTGTATATACGGGATTGTCACTGTATTTCACTACGCAGTACCGTATTACTATTTGTCGCGTCTTCTCCCTAAACTCAGGCAGCAGAGACAATTGAGGCAATTTTGATTTGTCACTATAATCTTAAAATGATTTGCGGCCAATTTTATAATTATGTAAAAGAAGAAAACGATATAATTAAGAAAGTAAAATCAACTTTAAAACATGACTGGGCAAAAAAAGGATTGCTTCGTATCTTTTTTTCATTATTCTACGTGTTCATGTTATTAGATTGCTTAAAAACATTATTGATTTTTTAACAGAGTAAAATACACCATTACCTACCCACTTTTTTCATGTTTTATTTATTTAGCACCTAAACGTCCCGTATGAATACTTAACAATTATGGCAATCCTACGTAAACCAGAAAGTCGAGAGGAGAACACGCCTGTTAATTACAATTATTTTTTAACATCAGTAATCCTTAATACAATGTTTCTTTTACCAAATGTCTGAAAAATAACTACTATTACATTTTGAAGATTTTACGATGAGATCTTGCTTAAGGGAATGCTCTTAACGATAAATTAAAATTATTGTTATTGTCCAAATACTCTAACAAAAAACAGTGACAACTCAAAATCACTGTACAGGGAAAGTTGCTTAGTGTCCCGGCACGCTCAGTAAAATAGTGCGGAATATCAGTCAAATATACTTAAAACGAATTTACATCTCTGAACAGGATTTCGTTTAGGCCACCAATAATGGTATTCTGTTTAACAAATCTCAATGATTACAATAAAAATTCTTTAGTTTCATAGAAGTCTTTCTACAGTCTTATGATGCGTAGAAACATATTATTATGCCATTCAAAACTGATCTTGTCACTCGCTGATTTCTATGTGCTATTAACTTGAGTTGATTACTGACCATAAATAATGTACGAAAAAAAGCAAATCATTAATATTGTTACAAATGTCTTTCTGTGCGTGTATGGTGTAAACACTCCATCACGCAGTGTAATGGAGAATGAAGGTTTGTTCAAAAATGTGCAGGAAAACACATAGCACAGGTAACAGGAAACGATAGATCTTGCACAGATTAGCAACGTAAACAGACAACCATTCACAGGTAATAACAGTTCAAAACTTTGAGATTTAGCAACACAAACAGTCAGCAAAGCACTAATAACGACAATAACAGCACTTTCAATAGCGCTCAGCTCACCGGTTTCTAGCTTGCACTTCAGAAGAAACTCCAAAGTCGTTCCAGTGGATCAACACACACCTCTCTGATCCAAGTGCGGCCCTTATATATTCTCCCCGACAGGTTGTGACGCCACATGGAGTTTTCTCGTACATTCGAGTGTATTTTCTTTCCTAATAGAGATATCGAGAAAAGGATCGCATTTTCTGGAATCATGGATTTGTCGCCAAGGTCAGGGGTCCGGAAAGGCCACTGCCCGTTACTCCATGCTTACCCCTATAAAACTCCCTCCCCAACTATAAGACTAGCGAGGCAGGAAAGCGACATTACATCTTTGTAACAATGTCCTTTAAAATGACTATAAATTCAATGTTGTCTTAGGGTTTTTAGACAAAAGAATGTATAAGCAGTGATAAGTTTTCATGCTTTCGCCAATCCAGTATTTTTTACAGGAGCAAAAAATACTTTATTCGTAATTAGTAGCTTTTTTTCAAATATTATTTGCTTTTAAAGGTTGAGATATATGAATATTTTTTCGAACCGTTTTGGATCAATTTCAACTTTCTTTCCTTAACAATTACATTTGGAAATTGATGATGTAACCGGAAGTTTGAACGACTGGTTACGCATTTATTTGTTTTATTATTTTCATTATTAATTTTATTAGTCTCATCATACATTTTATTATTTTTATTTGTTTTGATTTCTACTAATCCTACCACATTTACCTTTTTATTTCTCATAAATACGAGTCAATATCATTTTTTAATCGCCCTCTTTGGTAAACAAAAAATGCGCATGCGGAAATCGTTTTATTCAATATCAGGAAATTAAATATAAAAACAAAATGCAAAAAGACTTATAATAAACACAAAGTTCTTCTTAATTAAATTTTTTTCCTGTGAAATCCAAAATGATAGATTTAATCTTATTTATTTATTTGTTTTATTTCTGTTTATTTATTTACGCTATTTTTATCGATTTGAAATTTATATGTGATTATTTATTTATGGAAATTCTGAAAAATAGCTTTTAGAATGCTTCTTACAATGTAAATTTGTTTTCCGCTCCATTTTTGTCGTTCTAATTATTTGCCTGAGATTTTCTTATATATTTATGTATTTATATATTACCGGTAATGTATGAAAGCCGGCATTCTATAGAATACCTAGGCATTTTATAGAATGCCGAAAACTAAACTGCAGTGTATGAAATGATTAATTTCACACATTTCTTAGGCAATCTATAGAATGCCAGTCGACAAACCGGCAAAGTATGAAATACAACGCTGATTCGATAGTATAAGAAATAAAATTAAGTGCTATTCAAAATAAAATTATTTCTTTGCTTGATGCAAGAAGCAAATTCATATGTCATTTTGTTTTCTTTAATAAGGTAGGCATAAATTTTGTTTCGTACAACTTTAATTATTTTTTACGTATTTTGAGTAAATTTTTTTAATGGCATTCATTATTTTTTCAAAATAACATTTGTATTTTTGAGGAATGCACGTCTTTTAAATAATAGCCTATCATGGCTTCTTTTTCATTCTTTGCCTAAATAGCATTTGTCATTATAGAGAATACCTAGGAATTATATACAATTCCTAGGGAAAGATCATAATAATTCTCATATTTCATACTTTGCCTAAAAACATCTAGGTATTCTATAAAATGCTGGCTTTTCATACATTGCAGCTAACATATATATTTGTTTATTGCACATATCATCAACATAAATAAAGAAAATGAATGAAATAGTAACTTGTTTGTACATTTTTAATTCGTTACTGAAATAATTTATAAAAAACAAAATATTTTCATTTTAAATAGTTTCAAATGTACCAAGAGTAGCGAGCAATACATTTTTAAACTGGAAAATTAATTTAATTTAATTTTCACACAAATTTAAAAGAAAAACATTTTGAACAATTTATTTATCTCTATTCTAAAATTAGAAACACCGATATTTTAACAAGTAAATATTTGACTAATACAACGTTTGTAAGTTTGGGGAAATTTTCTTCCATAATATCGACTTATGGATTTTTATTACATTAATCGAATAGATTTTTTATATCGTAAATCAGTTATGTTGCCCTTTTAATAAATAAATTATGAAATACAAGATAAAATACATTGCTGTGTCTAACTTTTGAATTTTTTGTTTAGTATGAGATTTTTTAATGTTCAAAATTGTTATAAATATGATATATGAGCATTATATACTATTACAAAATATCGTTTAATTCAAATTTTCTGCCCACATTATTATACAGTTATTATAAGGAATAAAATATCTATTATTAGAATTATATAACTGCTTTCTAAAATTACTATTAATATTTTCGAGATATTTTTAAATTTTGAGTCTAGACTGTCACAACAATTTTTAGGAAATTACACCAGACAGAATCTGGATTTTGAGTTTAAAGTAATTTTTTCAATGTTTTATGACTTAAAAAAACAAACACAAGTACAATTTTGTTTTTACAGATAATATTTACTGTTTCAAAGAAAGTTTGCTACAAAAAATTGTTAAACAATTGCTATATAAGAAATAATAGAAAAACAAAACAAAAATTAAAATTAAAAAAGAAAAAAATATAAATAAGAAACAGAAGAATTAAACAATAACGATAACAATACACCTTTATGCGCGCTCTACGCAGCAGCATCTAGTGATTGCATCAACAAAATATTGCAACGATTAATAATTAAAACACATAAAATAGAATTTAGAAAGTAAAAGAAAAATAGTCAAAATGGAAGAAATGGATGAGAACTCGAATGACGAACTTTTTCAAAGCCCACTCGCCATAGAAGTTCTAAAATGGACAAGATTTTCTTTCCTTTACTTTCTAAATTTTATTTTATGTGTTTTTTCGTTGCAAAATTTTGTTGATGCAATCACTAGATGCTGCTGCGTAGAGCGCGCAAAAAGGTGTATTGTTATCGTTCATGTTTAATTCTTCTGTTTCTTATTTATACTTTTTTCTTTTTTAACTTTTTAATTTTTGTTTTGTTTTTCTATTATTTGTATCTGTATTTTATTAGAAATAGCTGCATATGCGCCATTCTATATAATAGAAAGAGTTTTAAGTAATTTTAAATGATTAATTTAATTAATTTAAATTTAATAACTTTGTTAAATCTTGTTAATTGTAACTGTTTTATAAGGAACGTTCTTAAAAAAGATACCGCCCTAAGTTTTCGTATTCCTTCTAAAATAACAATGGTTTTTTTTTTGCCAAATAAAGAAATAATTATAATATAACACGATTCCATTCCTTTAATTCGAAAGACATCTCTAGCCATACTGGTATTCCAAATGTATCCCAAGCACCTAGGACAAAGATACATTTAAACAGCATTTCTGTTTTATCCCTTGGAAGGGACCTACTTGATCTCACCTCGCGAAATACCTTCCTTTGAAAGGGAAAAAATATCTGCAGTGATCAGCAAAAATTTCACCGACGAAATGTGACACTGATACGCAATTTCATCCCGTCAAAGGGAAAAGCGAGGGAAAAGAAAAACAATAAGGACAGGAAGTGAGAAGGAAAGAAAAATCAATTCTGCGAGAGGAATCGCCTACATTATTTGCAAATCTTTCACATATGACAGATTCCTTATCTTTCTCAAAATCTTAGATGTATCTACAAATAAGGGAAAAGGGATTTAGCTCGGGAGATCCAAGCCCTCAAAATTGATGACCAAGGGGAAGAAATGTCGTGTTATCGCTCAAAGAATCCTACACTACTGCATCGCCTTTAACGGCTTTTTCGATTTATTGTGCTGTAACCGTGTCTCTATTAGTATGCCAAAACGGTTAATTAGCAAGGAGATTTATCAAGGGCGTTTAAAAGAAATGTCACCTAAACTACTGTGTATTATTCTAACAAACTATTCGGATGTCGAGATCAGCTAATAGTAAAAACAGCTTACATAAAATTGACAAAAATTCACAGAAAAATTCGAATTAATGGTTACACATGGGTTTTATGTCATTTGTGACTTTATCATTAAATTGCAAAGAAACACCACAAATAATTTTCCTCAGCAAAATTGCTGTAACACTATTTTATCAGTTAATAATAAAAACGATGTTGACCTAAATTTGACCAAGCATCTCTCAAAAATCTGCAAAAAATATTTTATGCATGAATATTCAATAATTTATTATTTTATCGTCAAATTTAAAGGAAACAAAAGCAATAATGTAGCCGAAAAAGCAAGTTATATAGCGATTTTTATTAGTTAATAGTAAAAATGCTATTTCCCGAAAATCTAAAAATAATAATATTTAAATTGTGAAATAGAAAAAATAACTATGTGAGAATACTACATTACAAATGATTTTACTGAAAATAAAAATGAAAC
>BGPR01000053.1:182957-266745 GCA_013235015.1 Araneus ventricosus | reverse complement strand
GCAAGCACGAAAGAAATTGACTGACTCGGTAGGACCTATTGAAGAAGTGTCAGGAAAAAGGTAAAGACAAACAATCGATATATTTCTTTGCGAAGGTTCTAAAATAAATGCTAACATAGAAACGTCTAGCCAAATTTTGGATTAATGGAAGGAAAGAACTCTAAAAGGAAGATAAGGTCATCCCCTCTTTTGGTGAATAGATCTTGAGTGTACCTTATAGATGACTTACCTTCACATTTGACTCTTCCTTAGCAGAAACTTTTTGGATGAACACTAGAGTGTTTCTTCCGTCACCCCGATTATTCTTTTTGCTTAATCTCTTATATCAATTTTCTGTTCGATAATTAACACTGTCTTTCAGAACTATTTTTACGTATTTGTAAAGTGTTTTTATTATGTGCCTTTTACTAAAAATCAAATAAATACGGCTCTATAAATGTAGGTGCAGGTGGTGTAAGTGCCATTGACTAATCCAAGAAAATAAACAGAATCTTTTAGAATGTCTCCAATGGCTGATCTTGGTAAGATTTCCCATTCCTCATCTGACTGTGAAAATACTCCCCAGAAATATCATATGCTGATATATATGTTATGTGAATTGCAAATCATGAATATTTTTAATGCAATTTCAATATTTTTGTGAACTCTACGCGTGTAATATTTTTATCAAACAATGTTTCCTTTTAAAAATTTATTTTTGTAAATTCGGAAATGTGATTTCTTCCATCGGTATTTTAGAAAAATAAATATGTTACTTAATCTCTTTAATATTTCAAATAAACCTGTCAAGTAGAATAACTCCCTGTGTTCAGTAATAATAAGTTGTAAGTTTAGTAAATTATAAGTCTAAGTAAATGTCAGTAAGTATAATTTAATAAATAAGTCACACGTATAGAATCTCCATCCAAGCACATCAGGTGTCGTACCAAGCGAGGTTCAAAATTACGAGGTCCGTCCCAAAATAGCCCTCGTTTTGCTTCAAAACGGAACGTTAATATAACTAAACTAAACCATCCAAGCACTATGAGATATGCAAGCTATTGTAAACAAAAAATTCATTAACCGCTATATTATACTCTGTACTATAGTAGCAGCAATAAAAATTTGTATTATAAAATAAAAGTTCGCTGATACAATTTAATATTTATTTTTACAGCGTTTATAAAGCTTTTTGCGTTTTAGTAATTAAATCAGTGATGTAAGAATTTCATTTATAATGCAAAAATAAAAATGCATGATAGAGTTTATTTAGAAAATTTTAATAAAATATTTAGATATCAATTCTGAGATGTACTTGTGGTGCTTAACCACTCTATCTAAATTCTGAAGTTTGATTTATTGTTATTTCTAAAATAAAGGCTCACTTAAAATAAATAAAGAAAGGCTCAATCATCTACACGACACAGCAATTTATTTGTGTTGGAAACCGTTTGGTTTAATCGAAAGGAATGGATGAATTTTCATCTGATAAGTAAAGAAATGACGTAAACTAAAAATACTTAAAGGAAGAGAAATGTTCCCGTGATGATTGCATTATTATTACTATCACGATTTTTACTTACCGAAACTAATAGATAAAAAGTCCACTAAATTATGCAAAACGTGAAAGTTTATGTAGTAATTGAATCGTAGAATAATTTGAATTTAAAGTATTTTCATAACTGTTTCTGTCACATACAAATGAGAAGATCAAAAGAGCAGAGAAAAGCTTTTGAAAGCTAACTTTATGCTTTTGCTTTACATTCTGTGTGTTTTCTTTCTATTAGAAAATTGAATATTCTATAGACTTTAGATTCGAAACTTTTGTTGGAGGCTCCGAAACACAGCTAAAAAAACGCAGAATGATTCATGTAGAATTTAAAATGAGTTTTATCTATAGATGAGCAAGATAAACTAAACCGCTTGCAATCATTAAAGATAATAAAGCTTTTTTTGTTGAAAAGACATTTAACTAATCTTGTTAACCGACAATGGGAGTAGCGACATTCTAGTTTGCGTATTCATTATATACAATGAAACTTATGAATAAAACTTTCATTTAAAGTAATTAATAGTAAATTTTGCTAGTTAATCGAATAGAATTTTTCGACTGGTGCATTAAAAGACATCTTGATTGTATCTATTTGATAAATTGAGAATTGCAATTTCGGATTAAAACATTTTTCATATCCTTCACTCTGAAAATAAAAAAAAAATGTGTTAAACGAGTAGTGCGAAATGTATAAATTATTTTTCTTTCAGAAATAAAAGCTTTTAACGAGCTTTAATATGAAGTAAACTTAAACTGTTCGGATTACATAAAGCTCATATTTTATACGACGGGTATATCGTAGTCATATAACAAAGAGCAATTCCGTTGTTATGAATTCTGAATTTCCTTACAAATGAATGCTCCGTATTATACTATTATAAATTAATTTATTTAGATGCTCTTTATTATATTTTTAATTTTTATTTTTTCTTCAGGATTTTTTCGTTATTTTTAAGTTTGAAAATTTAAGTTTCCTTGCATTTTAAAATCTACTTTTATTTGCCAGCTAATTTGTCAAAATTTTTAAAAATTGCAAAACCGATTACCAAAGGCTAAATGTGATGAAAATTCTATACATATGAAAGTTATTCACTTCATTTTTACGTATTATGAAGCATCAAGCATATTGATTGCTACTTTGTCATTGATAGAACAGTTACATAGCGTTAAGAAATTATAATGAATTGATGCATTTCTGAAGAAGACGTAATATGCAAATTTTAAGTTTATGTATTTAAAATTGATCGTGAAACACTTTCTGTAGTAATTCCAACTTTAAAATTAACTCAAATTTTATTATAATCTATTCAATTTTCTAAAAATTTAATAAGCGTCTGTTAAGAAATTATAATACTACCAGGGAATATCAGCATATTAAACATCACATCAGAGTCATTATAAAACGAATGTGTTAGTATTTCAGGGATAGGATTACCTAAAAAGCATAGGTGAAAATTTTGATTGTGGTATCGACGATTTGTTCGAAGAAGAAGTGGAGTAAAGAGTTATCTCAATGCGAATTGAGGAAATTTTTATTTTATAAGTGTGCTAGTAAATCTGAAAGAGAAATAACTAGGTTAATGAAGCGTTCTAAACCTACCATTCAGAACGACATAAATACAAAAAATGATTCTAACAAAAAAAAAAAAAAACCGATCTGGAAGAAAAAGGATTTCAGCAAGCTATGAACACATTTTTCGCCTTTCAACGAACAAAAATCTTTCGACTCTTGAAATTTAGAAACGTTTCAGTAAAAAAGCTTGTATAATAGTTTGGAACACTCTTACATCAAATACTAACACAAGATTTATGAAAATGAAGAAAACACCCAAAGTTATTGAAACATCATAGAGAAGAAAGATTGAGATATGATAAAAATGCCATGTCATATAACGATGAGTGGTAACAAATTTTATTCTCTGATGAAAAGAAATTTAACCTTGACGGTCCTGATGGCTGCAAACAATACTGGCATAATTTGAGGAAGAACCGAAAGAATGCTTCAGGCGATCAGTAATTGTTTGGAGACACTATACTCATGATGGATTGTACGAATTACAGCAAATTTCTGGACATATGGGCTCTTCACAATATCAAGGTGTGCTATATGGTCATTTGATACCGTTTGAGCCATTATTAGGTGGTGCAAACTTGATATTTCATCTGGACAATGTTTCTTGGCATACATCTAAACACAGCCAAGAATAGTTTTAAAAAGAAAAAGTTAATATTTTGCCATGGCTAAGTGCAAGTCCAGACTTGAACCCCGTGGAAAATCTTTGGGGAATATTATGGAGCAAAGTTCATTCTAATAATAAACAGTTTTCAACTGCCAAAGAACTGAAAGTAGCCTTTATAAAAGAATGGCACAATGTTTCTGAAATTGAACTTAACCACCTCGTCATTTCAATGGAAAACAGTGTTTGTGGTTATTAGGAATAATGGAGGACCAATATCATATTAATTCTCATACTTTTAGGGGCTTTTAGACAAGTGGCCTTATAAATTGTTAATAGTGCATTTTTCATTTATTTCTGCTATTTTTGTTAAATTAATCATTTATTGCATTATTCAAATTATTAAAACTTAATTATAATCAATATTTTGTAGTATCATATATCATGTGTTTAAACTATAATTAGAACCCTTTTTTTTCACAATTTCTAAAATTAAAGTGGTTTTATAATTTCTTAACATACTGTAATTTTATTATCAAACTTTTTGAACAATAGCAACTTTGTTCTAGAAAATTAAATTGCAATTTTACAAATAGATCACAATTCTATTCTAGGAAAATTAGTATTTTTCTCTATTAATAAACTCTCTCTAACTCTCAAGATTTTATATCGCAAGGTAAACATATTTCATAAGTACTTAAAAGGGTATAGAATTGTGATATATGGCCTACAATACCATAATAAAAAACTAATAACAGTTTAAAATCATTAAATGTAATTCTTTAAATCTTTTTAATTAAAGTATTTTGTATTCTTATGGAATATTTGCATCTATTTATGTATAAAAAATAGTTTATTCTTCGAAGGCGGGTGATTAACTCTAACAATGTTGCAAATATGACATCCCTATAGAATTTGGTGACGGGAATGCATAAAATATTATTATTATTTTACATTCATTTCATTGCCAGTAATTTGAGAGTTAGGAATTATTTATAAAAACTGAAAATTTGTTATTTTTGTAGGTAAACATAATAATATAACTATGAATATAAACTAGGGGCATCCTTTCTCGACCTTAATTTTCTTTGAATACTTAAGTACTAGAAATGTGTCTTTTATTGCTTCATTTTTTTAAGTTTTCGAATAGAGTTGATATTCTGAAAAGCTATTAATTGAAAATTTCTTGGAGTAGAATGATATTTTGGAGAATCTTAGATGCGGATTCTATGTTAGAATAACAAACATGTCGTCATTCTCGCCAATATACGGTTCAAGATAACTATTTTCGCCCCCCCCCCCATTAGTTTTCGCTTAGTTTCGAAATGGAGTATTAAAGATGATTGGAATCTCAAGATAACCGCCTAAAATCGAGATTCTGGCAGGAATTGTTTTCTCTCTTTTTTAAGCCATAGGAAGACAGGCAATTCCTGCAGATAATGTATAGGGTTAACTGCTCATTTCTCCCCTTATTAGCAATAAACCGGAATATCAGACATGGAGTGATAAAGTATTAAGATGACCCTCCAGCCAACGTAAAGGCTTTACACCCTTCCGGTTAGGCTGGGTCGGAGTGGGTGTTAAATAAAGTAGAAAGATGGGGTGGGGCTAAAACTCTCTACAAGTTGATTACAGAAAAGAGAGACCAGTTCCGAAAGAGGTGGATGGTGGAAATCTTAATTGATCAGTGGCACAGTACTTGTATCAACCTGTAATCAGAAGAAAAAAAAATATTTATTGGTATAGCCTCTGTACCAGTCAGTATGCAAAGAAAAGTTCTACTGGTCCAGCATCAGTTCTACCTGTTATAAAAAAGTTTAATCAAATAATTCAAACAATTAAAAAAAGCAGGCCAAATGGATTTTCGAGAAATTTTAAAGAAATTGTTAATAAGTGTGGAATACTCGTATAAATTTTGAATAAAAATAGAATACATGAAATCAAAAATGGTCACAGTATTAAAGCTGCTATAATATTCATCATAAATGAGAGACCGTCAGAAGAATCCAACGAATTGGGGTTCTCCTATCTGAAATCGTCTTGCGCAGCTTTATTTGAATAAAAATAATTCATGTTATGCTCTGTGCGATGCATTAAAAATCGCATTTCTCTAATTTGTACGCCACCCCAAGGAGAAGCAATCAAAACAAAAGAAACGCCCCAGGTTTTAAAAAAGCCGTAGTAACCCCGGGCAGCTATTTTCTCTTTCAAAAAGACGTTTTCGGCTCTGACTCTACAATAATAACATGTCTTCAAACGTGTTTCCGCACTTAAGTTGAATTTCCTTTTGGACTCATTGTTGACTGAGTCGGTACATTTGGCTTTCAGACATGGACGAAAGAATCATAAAAAGGCGGATACATTGGGAGTTAAGAGGGTGTTTACATTCATTCCTTCACTCTTTTATGTTGTTTCTGGACTTTTTTCATGCGAATAACATTGCTTATATTTCGAAGCTTCCTGAAAATCATGACAGTTTTCTTCAATTTCCGAAAGTACTTTATGATTTTCTAATGCATAAGATACTGATGAATACCACAAAATATACTCTTTCCAAAATACTAACCAGTTTTAACCAGCCTTTGTGCGCATTGTTATGGGTGACCAAATAGAAACTATATACTCTGTATAAATTTAGAAAGATTTTAAATTCAATTTTATTTTTTACCTCTAGGTGGGAAATTTATCATTTTATGGATCAATTCTTTTAGACATTTCAGCGTTTAAAATTCGAATAAAACTAGTGCACAAGAACGCAAAACAGTCATTCAGTTACTTTTTAAGTTTACTTATTCAAGTTTACTTTTTTGCTTTGAATGAAGTTACTTTTCAAGCAAAATATTTTAAAACTGGGTGTTTGGTGGCTTTCTTTCAATAAGTGGATTTTGGAAATGGGGATTGAAACCATGAACATAAATATTCGAAGTCTACAAGTTGGTTAACTTCACCTGATATTTATGACAAAAAAAGAAAATAGTAATTGAAAACCAATTATTTAGCTTGCATTAACTCTTTAAATGTTTCATTTCATTTGTTCTCAAGACATTTCCGATTTACACATTTAAATATATTAAAATAAACAGATTAAAGAAATTGTCTAAAGTTTCATAATTATTACAAAATTGTACAGATACTGTCTGCGAATCCACAGTCATGAATAAACTCCAAATATTTTAAAACTTCTTTAAATTAAAATGTTGATAAATATTTAATCAAAATGTCGATATATATTTTAATTTAAAACTAATCTAGAAAATTACTAGAAAAATTTATCCTGCCTCTTATTCATGATATCTAAGTAGCTAGTGTTATTTTTTACATTTTCTTATAATTTTGAAAGGCTTTATCTTTATTTTGTTATAAATCGCTTTTATACAATATCGAGATTTACAGTGAATTTAACTAAGAAATAAAGAACTAATTTTTAGAGATAATTTAATTCATATGGAAATTAGTTTATTATTTTTGTGTCTGATGTAAAAAATTTGGTTAGGTATTCTGATCTTATCAGCATCCCCCCTTACTGCGTAATTTATAACAACAAAAAATAACCATAACTGAAAACGATAGAGTAACATATAAGATAGCAAAAACTTTCATAGATAAATAAATAGCTCATATGTATTTCTCCCTTAAGTTGACTTTTCTTTGTAGTATATAGTGCAAACTTTTTTGAGAGAATTTTCAAAAATGAAACTGAGCCATGTTACAATAATTTACGCCATGAAATTATCCATGATGAAACGTTAATTAGCTAAGAACGAGGATCCAGTTCATTACTTTTCACTCACAAAACTAGAGTTCTGATACTTAATTGAGAGTGATTCACAAGGGTGAGCAAAAAGAATTTGTGATTCAATTTATGTCTAGTTAAAGATTTATGGTCAGTTCAGATTTGATCAACTGAAATGAAATCAAAACTTTAAAAAAAATTCTAGACATTCTACTTATTTACAATATGAAATGTTCCATATTGTTAAATATGTATTCTGAAAATTGGCAGACATCAGTTATTATTTAACGAAAATTTATTTCTGAAACATCTGAATAGCAAGCAAAATTTTACACTTATAAAATTTACACAATTACATTTCGAAGCAAAACTTCCTACAATTTGCATTTCTAAGAATAAAAGATCATTTATCCGCATTTCAATCCTCAATTCAACTCGAACATATCCCAAAATTTCTACGTAATAAAAATATTTAAGTAGCCAACTAACAACCAATCACTAAAAAATTACATTTCATATAAAGAGTTGGAATATCACATTTTGTAACAATAGTCTACATTGTACCAGTTTTTCTTGCTTTAAATCTCTACTCAAATGCAGGTAAACCCCCTTATAACGTGCTTGTTATATGGGGTTTACCTGCTATTATATTTCTAAAAATGTCATTAGATAAAATTCTGCGATATACGAAACAAATAACTAGCTCAAAAAAGACATTAGATTCCAAAAGTTGAAACAAATTTACTAACATTTTTAAGAAAAATAGTTTTATTAAAGCAAATTTCACAAAACTATGGCTTATTAGTAAATATCAAGGACTTTTTCTTTATCATTACTACTAAGCACTATTAAATGAGACCGTTTTATTACTGACAGTGGGTCTTCATCTTCTGAGCTTTATGGGAATTGAATAAGTTATTTCTGATTGCTAATTTTTAAATTAAAAAACATCAGAAGTTTCATAATGAAGTGCTTAGCACTTGAAAGATATGTGCTTCGTTCAGTAGAAGGATTTTCGTTTAACAAATGCAGCTCCAACTGTTCGGCTAAGTCTAAGCCTTTTTACAAAATTTTACTTGTCTTGTTTTATGTATGTAAAGAAGGAATTTTGTAATATATATTTCACTCGCTTCCTTATATGCTAGAGTTTTGAAATTGTGCACATTTATGTGCTCTCGTTGATAAAAAAATATTTTATTATTTTCAGAACTTATATATTATTTAATCGATTATTAAATTAAATTTTGGTTCCATGCTATTTGAGTCACCTCATGCTGAATTTAAGAAAAATTCATTTCAAGATTCCATAATATTTATAACAATGAATTATAAATTAAATAATAATAAATAGAAAATAATTAAAATAAAAATAATCTACTTTATACATAAATAAGCATGTACTTTTTAAAAACGAAACTGATTTCATTAAATTTATTTTACGTTTTTATAGAAAAGTATTTAAATAATTCGTTTCCATTACTGTTCTCTGAATTGTGGATTTTACGGGGTTTCCTCGACTCAAATAAGAAATTTTTCGCTCTTAAAAACTCTAATTAAGCTCCACGTTGTCCGGAGAGTTTTCTTATTATCGACCATGTTAGAGAAAAACCGTGTTGAACGAGGGATTACTCCTTTTCCGGAATCATATCAGAACGAAACCGTGTTGAACGAGGGATTACTCCTTTTCTAAAACCATATCAGAACGAAACCGTGTTTTACAAGAATAACTTTTAATTATAGAATGTTGTTAAAATAAATAGCCATATATAATTTTTAATAGATTTTCAAAATGGGAATGCTGTTTTTTTCTTTATTTGTATGTGGGAGGGGGTAACTTCTGTTTCTGAAACACCCTTTGTGCAAATCTTAATCCTTTTGAATTTTTGTTCCTCCTTAAAGTCGTGTTTGGCCATGTCTTTTTATCCTTTTATACTTGAATCAGGTTATTTCTGCTGAAATTAACAACCACACTGTTCCGCATAAAGAATGACGAATACGTTAAGAAAAAGTTTGATTTATACAAATTCAATGGATTAAAATAAATTCATTATGTATTCTATAACAAAGAAGGTAATTAATGGACTAGTGATGAATTTTTGCAGGTTAAAAGAATAGCAATGTAGTGGAATGAAAATGAAACAAATATGCAATAAAAATCATCTCAAATGCACAAATACTATTTCTATAGAACATTGATTAATTTTCGCGACAGAAATTTTTGAAATTAAATTGTAATAATATACCAGAGACAAGAGCCAATGTAAGCTAGGGAGTAACTTTATCACCCATAACTTTATGAAAACCATATCATAAAAATACAATTATCCTATGCTAGGTTAACATTTAGTAAATATATGATTTTTTGCAAAGCACATTAAAATTCGAAAACTGCAAAGAATGTTCTATCTAAAAACACAGATTCTGTGCTATTAAATACAGATATTTTATTTTGTTTTAAGCTAATTTATATAGTTGTAGCATGAACAAACGTTAATGACCTTAGAGCTTCTGGTGCACTTGAGCATTCCAGTTCAACTCAGAACTATTCAAGGTAGTCAGGGAAAGTTGTAATTCATCGTAATTTTAAAACATTTAATTCCCCAGTGAATTCTGTATTTCCCTTTCATTTAACAGTGCGTAATTATCGCTTTCTTGTTCGTTAAGAAACAACTGTATTGCATTATATAATAGTATTATTTATATGTAAATTATATTGTGCTTATCCTAGCACAGTTAATTACATTTTTAGTATTATTTTTGAAGATAAAAGGTTTATTTATACTTCTTCTTTACTACGATTATTTTTCATTATAATGATTAAAGGAGGAAGCATTTGTAATTTATAATACATTTGAATATATTCATTTATATAAAACATATTTCATAAGCATATATTTCATTCGATTAATTACTATTTTTTATTGATTTTTTTACTGAATCGTTATTCTGGTAAATAATTTTTAAATTCGATTACTATCTAAAAATTGTTGCATTGTAAAGAGTAAATAACTCGGTACATTAAAATATTTTAGAGACTTTAATAGCAGAACTGTGTAAAATATCAATTTACTGAACTTTTAATTAAAAACTCAGTTTACGGTATTAAACTGAATTTTCTACACAAACCTTGGTTTCCATGTTTACACTGTCAAACGACAATTCTAATCAATAAGAAAAGTTGCTTGTCTGTTATTTATTGTGATAAATAATTTTTGAATTCAATTCTCTACAGAACTGTGTAAAAGATCAATTTACTGAACTTTTAATCAAATACTCAGTTTACGGTATTAAACTGAATTTTATAGACAAACCTAGATTTCCAGGTTTACACTGGCAGACGACAACCCTAATCAATAAGAAAAGTTGCTTGTCTGTTATTTATTGTGATAAATAATTTTTGAATTCATTTCTCTATAGAACTGTGTAAAATATCAATTTATTGAACTTTTAACCAAAAACTCTGTTTACGGTATTAAACTGAATTTTCTACACAAACCTTGGTTTCCATGTTTACACTGTCAAACGACAATTCTAATCAATAAGAAAAGTTGCTTGTCTGTTATTTATTGTGATAAATAATTTTTGAATTCAATTCTCTACAGAACTGTGTAAAAGATCATTTTACTGATCTTTTAGTTAAAAACTCAGTTTACGGTATTAAACTGAATTTTCTAGACAAACCTAGATTTCCAGGTTTGCACTGGCAGACGACAACTCTAATCAATAAGAAAAATTTGCTTGTCTCTTATTTGTTGATGAAAACATTTGGCTGTGATATAAATAGATCAAAAGAAAGGGGAAAAGTTTCTTAAAAAAGGGGCTGTCTGAAGTAGCCCAGTAATCAGACAACAGAGATTAAAACGAAACTTGAGAGTCTACTTAGAAGGAAGCGTAAGAAAATCTTGCTCGACTGGGATTAAAATCAATTCGCCTATTAACGGTTTTAAATTCATTCAAATGGGTATAATACACCGGCACGGGATAGTTTGAAGTAGTTCTTGAGCTACTTAATGGCCTCGGGCGCTTTTGTAGAATATCTCTCGTTGGGGTCCACAATTTTAAATACATTTTATCCATGTTCAGCTCGTACGAAATTTTTACCACTAATTGTTTTAGAAATGTTCATCCTTTGTGATGGAGATTTGATAACTAGAATGCATAAAAATGATGTTTTGGGCAGAACCAAATCGGAGTTGTTTGAGGATTTATAAATTTCCAATTAGTACTCCACAAATTTCGTTATATTGTTTTATTTCCTACAGCTTTTAAACGCAAAAATTATTTTTCTATATTTGTTATTTCACAATAAAAACGGATTATGACGAAGAACATTGCTGATATGCTACTGGCATTGTGCGAAACAGCTCTTTCGAATTTTAATATTAATTCTGCATGATGAGACTCTGGTTCTTAATTATAACGATGAGTTATGAAAGAAATGGAAGAATTTAGAGATTTAAAACATATAAACAAATTTAATATAAAATTTGAGGCACTTTTGAAATAAATTGTATTGTTGTTTTAATAATTATGAATCTCATAGTTACTCTTACTACAAAAGGTTAAATTTTATGATTTTTTATGTTTCGTTTCTTGCATAAGTTGATTTTTAACTTTAAATTAAATTATGTCCTTTTCGCAATACTTAAAACCATTATTAATAATGTATATAATATATACTTCAGAATTTGAAATAGCAGAATTTGTTTCGATCTTTATGGAGATAAAACTTGTGCACTTTAGGTAGGGTTATTTTCTCATAGCTTTCTTATTGACCAGAAATGTGAAATCTTTAGTAAACGTACAGTGATAATGGAAAATATATGACTACTCCCATACTGCTTTAGTGTTTAAATAATGAATGCATCTTCTTGAAATCTATTAGGCGCATTATATTTCGCATTTTTAAACAAACAAGTAATTTTTTAAAAAAATCTCTCCGGCTAAGTGTAAAATACCAGTATAAATTTTTCCGGAACAAGTTAAACAACAGGTATCGACGAGTTAATGCCATACATGATTTAAACACTTGGATCGTGTAAATATACTCAGCGAGTTTTGTGCGAAAATATATTACACGTCCCGAACGTTTTATCATTACATAAAATATATTTGTCAATTACTATACAATATGTTGGTACATGCGTCCTTCCCTGACACAATCTATCCAAAAACTCGTCTCGCAAAGAATTTTCCGGCCTGTACGTATATTTATGAGGTATAAAAATAAACATATAAATATATAAAATAAAATAAAAACATGCCGATAACGTTTATTATGTGTCTTCACTTTCGAAAAATCCGAGACATTTTATGGCCCGTTGCTTATCGCCTTTTATCACTTTTACAGTTCATAGCTAGGCGATAAAAATCTTCCGTTATCTCTGTAAATCACAGGTTTTCTGTTCAAACAATCCATAGAAAATGGCCGTTTCACGGTCGAACTTCCTGACTCAAAATGGTAATTTTAAGTACAGATTGTTTTATTTCTTTTGTTCCTCCCTGTTTCGTTTGAAAGCTTTCAGCATGCCTATTTATACAATTTTTATGTTCGTTTGGTACAAAACATAATTCGCAGAAAGGGTTCATTTACCTATTATTTAACGAAGGAATTTTATAGCTCATTTTGTAATAATGTTCAACATAAACAACTAATCTTCCAATATTGTGTCATATTTCCTTTGTTCGGCTGTAAAATACGCATTAAAAGTAATTAAATTATTTTTCTCATAATTTTAATGTTTGCGACTGTTTAGTTCAGACATTGCTCTATGTCATTCAATATAAAACGAGCGGATAATTTGCCAAAATATACGTCACAATTCGGCTACCTTAAATGAAGTTCAAAACATACTTATTTCATTTGACACAGCAGATGTTTTTCTTACTTGAATAAGATTCTACCCTAACAGCTACAACTCTTTGTTTAAATTATATTTTAGGAAAGGATGAGAGTGAAATTACAACTAATATATTTTAAGATAATTTATAATTAATGTGATTCAGCATCGGTATTCGAAGACTTTTTATTTTAAGTAAATTATAAAGTCAAAAAATAAAGCAGCAATAATACGAAAACTGATATCTTTTTAATAGACATGTGTCTACATTTTTGTAGGCTGAGGAATTAATTTTTTAAAATTTACTTGAATGAATTAAAGAGGTCTCTTAATTTTTAAAAATTAATAATACTTTTTAATAAGGTTTTTAATTGTTTATAAAACGAAAAGAGTAGCTCAATAAATTTCAGTAGACAATGGTAAATGTAGAAGAAAAAAATATTTACTATTAAAAGTATAGCACGATGTAATATGCAAAGAAATTGAATTGTGCTTCAAATTGTGCTCTTAAAATATGTACATAAATGTACTAAATATTTTAAAATGTCAGTTTTTAACAGAAACCGTTAGCATATAAAAGAGTAATTCTCTTAAGATATCCGACTGGTTTAAAATCGTCTTTTTGATGAAATTATCAAAAAACTGTTTATGACTTAATTTTGTAGCATGTTTAATCAGCTTTCTAAAACTGTCACTAAACAGCTTTCTAAAACAGCTTCTAAATTCTAAAATTAATTTGAAAGAAACACGTTTTTAATTTAACATAGTTTTTTAATAATCAGACATTCAATAATAATTTTTAATATTATATTTCTCAATTTCATTCATATATTGTATTTGCTTTCATATTCCACGTGAAAGCCTTGATTTAGTTTGTATAATCATGAAAGACCTTCTCTGGAATGACAACGTTTTAAACAATTATTTCCTTAAACCTTTAAAAAATGCATTGGCTCTTCTCGGCTGAAACAATACGCTAACTCAATTTCTGCCGAAACTTTCTCACTCAACTCTGAAAGCAAAATATAATACTCCTTTAACACATAATACCCTCCTAAATATTATCCATTTATAAACTTAGATGAAAAACTAAATCTCCGGAAAATCAAACAAAGCTATATCAAAGTAAGTAAAGCCGTAAAAAATTCAATCTGCCTCACAAAAAGTCCGCTGGAGTAAAAGCTGACATCTGATAGCATTTCTCCATGGCACGCCTGTGAGGTTTTAGTACGGGAGTTGAGTTGTTAGTACCCTGAGGTTAAGAACAATAGTCTGATTTCGCGATAAATCTGCCATTCGTGAAATATGAAAAAGGGAGTAAAACGCTCTTCCTGGAAAAGCTGAAAAGAAAGTAACTTTTCAATGCATTATGTTTATTTTTAAAGCAATAACTGGAACGGGAACTCTTCTTTAAAAAATATTTAAAAAGGTTGGAATTTTACTGAGTTCTTTTATCGATTTTGATGTCTAAAATGCGTAAAGAAACAATTCACTCATGAAAGTTTAGAAAAAACGTGGGTTTATAAATTATTCAGTGGTTTAAATATTAATCTTTCGGCTTCCAATGTATGATAAAATTGTCACTTTTAATCGTGCTGATAAAAAATAAAGCATCTACCACGTAAACCGTAATCTAGTGATTGCATTTAAATTAAGATATAAGAAGAAGCAAAGTGAGATTGTTGAAATATTGTATCCTGAAAAAAATATATTATATCCTGAAGCAAAATGCATCTGTCTATTGAATCTAACTCTGTTTTTGGGGTAGAATTTGCTGTAAAAAGGTACAAAAAGGTGTTTGAAACTTTCTTTAAGATGAAACATATTTCGCATTTTTGGTTCGTTCTGCTTTTGTTGATAAGAAATAATCACAACCTTTTGCTCAAAAAGCACAATTTATACCATTTTTAGTTTTAAAGTGGTCTTATGTTGATTTCAAAATTCAGATAATCATTTAATCAGTAAGAGCAGCAAGAAATTGAACATAAATCTATAGTACCGTGCTATAAATGCAAGCAGTTGTGTGGTAACGACATTAAGCAATTCCGTGATGTGAATCTCGCATCCTAAGTTTTCAGTTTCTGCGTCCAGCGATGCTTAGGGGCAGGGCCTGATTAACCCCTGTAGAGGCCTGTAGGCAATGTAAGTTTCGTGGTCCCCTCAAGTGAACTTGCAAAATCAAAATTGTGTTTATTAATTTTAATTTAATCTCTATATAAGCAGTTTCATAATAACAAATACTATGACAACCTGTAATAAAAAATACTTTATTTTGCACGTCATCCCCCCAAAATTGGTTTAGTATCTCGAGTATAAAATATTAAAATTTAAAAGTCATTTTAAATAAAATAGTTGAAAAATTACAAAATATTTTTTAACACAATTTCTAATGCAAAATTTGTCAGGACTGCTGGCATATGACACATTGATCTGCTAACGAATTTGAAAACATGAAAAAATCTGAAATGTAAACGATATTTCATTTTAATTTCAGTATGTCCGAGTGCACAGTTCATATAAATCAAGTGAAAAACCTGAAAATTAATTTTTAAAAATAACCATCTCGGGGCACCCGAAAGTTTCGGGGCCCATAGGCAGTTGACTACATTGCCTGTTCAGTAATCTGGCCGTGCTTAGGGAAACGAGAATAGGTTTTCACATCTTAATTGTGATTATAGAATACGACTGGCGAACGGTTTAATAGATATTCACTCAAGATCATAAATTATCGGAAAGAAAAGGTTAATAAATGATACGAAATATATTAATTAATAAATAAGGCTTTGAAATAATGCAAGAAATGCTGCAGTTCCAATGAAAGAGCCGCTACTGCATCGGGTAGGAAATCATTGAAAAATTCCATAACGAACTGTGAAATATATTAGATTAAAAGAAAAAATAATAAAACTAAAAAAAGCTTAAAAATCACTATTTAATTAGCATTCTATAATGTAGAAAATATTTTTTCATCAAAAATGTTGTGTCCAAAACCAAATCTTGAAAGCGTGAGGCTTTGAAAACAATACTGTAAGGAAACTAAGCCTCAATGAATATCATGAAAAAGAAAATTATCAAATAGCATTAAAAATTAAAGTTTTATCGTAAATGTCATTAAAATTCCAATTTATTTACAGAATCACTTAAAAATTTATGATAGCTCCATGCTTTTGTGATCTTATTTTGACCGTCACATTTTCAACAAAATAGAGTATATTTCTATTTTTCACTCCTCTAATAAAAGTGTGTTTTCAAAGGATTATTTTAATTTTCATTATTTGATTCAATATTGTTCACGGAGCTTTTAAAATTAATTTTTGTTACCATTTCCTATGATATCTTATAAATAAATTAAAGTATAAAATGCATACAGAAGTATGTTTGGGTAGGCGGATACAATTGTCTAAAATTGCGCTTACATACTACCATAGGTCTGAAGCATACAGATAAAACGATTCAATTATTGCTAACAAGGTTATTATTCAGCCGGAATATTTTTTCCCCAATTAGTTCCTTCTCGTAACTTAAGCTGTATTGTATAGCAACGGATTCGGAAACCCTCGGCGCTTTTGCGCATGCGCCGGGCGGAGTTATTTTCATCAAAATAGGGAAGTGAAGAATGGAAGGGTGGTGTTGGCATTTTACTGAGCGTGATCTAACAAAGAACTCCGGAAATGCGCTTATATGACTCATTGCCTGACACCCCTTTCCGGTGTAAAAACGTCCAAAAGTTGTATTCTCGGAATCAGTTGCTGGACAGTATTGAATAAAGAGAATTTGTATAAACACAAACACAACCTAAATAAGGATAAATTGAACTTACAAATACGCTGAAAATAAATAAAAAAACTAATTACATAATGTTTCAGCATTCGATTCAGCACCCTACAACCTTACTGGACATATCGTATCACGTGACCTAGTTATCGTCCTCTCTGACCTTGACTGAACTTATCTGCTTATGCAAAACACGTTCGATTACTTTTCATGATTTTTTTATGTCGTGTCCTGTTTAATTAATAATATATTGTGCAAGTTTTTACGTATAATTAAGGGAAAACAGAATCGGGTCATATTGACCCGAACGACACATTAATACAATTTCAAAAAATAGACAGAAAATACATACAACATGTCACTAGGGTTGCCATACGTCTAGTATATACGGGACAGTCACCGTATTTCATTACTCAGTCCCGTATCACTATTTGTCCCGATTTTGTCCTGTTTTTTCCCTAAACTCAGTCTGTAGAGTCAATTAAAGCAATTTTGATTTGTCATTATAATTTTAAATAGACGTGCACCCAATTTTATAATTATGTGAAAGAAGAATATGATATAATTAAGAGTAAAATTAACTTTAAAATATGACTGGGTTAAAAAAGATTATATCCGCATCTTTTTTGTTATTCTACTTATTCATTCTACTACATTGCTTAACTTTATTGATTTTTTATCTGAGTAAAATAAACCATTACATACTCACTTTTTCATGTTTCATTTATTTAGAACTTAAATGCCTCGTAGTAGCGCTTGGCAATTATGGCTACCCTACGTATCACCCTCACTAACAAAGTCACGAAAACTCTGTAGTATATCTGTATATTGTCGTGTTTTTATAAGAAATTGATAAACGTTTCAAGTCAAATAGACCCGGACAGAACAGCAGGGATAACCAACCTTCCATATTGAGAATAAATAACAGCTAAATAGTACAAATAAACAGTAACAAATTACCGAAGTATAAATTGAATAAGAGTTGCGTTTAAATAACATGTGACGTCTTCGATTTAAAAATGTAAAGTCACAAGTAATGGTACTATCAACTGATTCATTCACTCAGCTATACCACAGCTAAAGGTGTTAAAGGAATCTTTTTTATTTTAGAAAATTTAATACATATAAAAATGTAAACAGTTATAAATTGTAGCAAGATGGCAAGTAAAGTGTGTGCATTTATGTTAGTAAGATAAGGTAAATATCATTTCATGTTTCTACACGGGTAGAAAATTTCTAACATTGATTCATTTATCTGGAGTTACTTACCAAGGTTCCTACGGTTTAAGTATGGTTGGTTGGTTGAGATTTAATGGCGCAAGAGCCAATCCTGGCTACACTGCGCCAGGTTTAAGTATGGAAAACGTAGGATAAATATTTAATGGCAATACCTATACGAAAAATATAAAACATGCCTTATGTGTCACTTGATTCTTGTGGATTCAAGTTAATTAATGGCAGTTCAGTTTGCGACATGGATACTATTTCCGACATATTACAACTGGATATATCTTGATATCTGAATAAGTCATTCCCTGCTGAAGGATACTTCGAAAGTTCCTATGTTGATCATGCTGTCATATGCGAAAGTATCAGTGTTACACTTAAAATGTATTAAAGTAAAATCCAGAATTTTCAATTTAAATCTTACTTATTTCCAAATATATGGAAGTGAAAAAATTATCGCCTTTGGAAGACCAAGCAATCCTAATTGCTATCAAATAAATGTAAAGTAAAAGGACTCTTTTCTCTCGAGATAATAATTTTTAAAGTTTTTCTTAAAATTAACTGCTATAATGCGAAAACGGAAGGTATATTCTCAAGATCAACATATGATAGGATTTATTTTATGGAGTAAATATCATGTTTGAAGACTTTTATATTCGTTTAGATGACTTACCTTACATGCTGCATATCGGTTAGCTCTAGAATAAATTGCTATTCTGAGTGGGTAGTTCAGGGAAAAGATCATTGTCATTTATGAAAAAATGCGTATAAAGAATGCTTTTAAAATCTGTAATGGCCATTTAGAAGATCTATATAAGGCACTGTTTTCTGAGTGAAACAACCACAGAACAATCGATGTTTAAGATTTAACCAGATCCAATTTTCTAAAATATTCAGACAATTTAAGCAACATCGAATGTTATTTTAGTAAATATCGTAAGTTTCAATAGCTTCCTTTTTTACTTGAAATGTTCCGCATCTGTCTCCGAAATCGTTGTTAAAGTTGAAATAAGTCAGAACATGTAGCACAACATACTTTCGTTAAAAACAGAAAAGTCTATTTAAATTATCATCAAATAAGTCATTGGAATAAAAACCAATTTAAAAAACACACTAGTATCCTTTTCTGTATCTTTTCTTTCTTGCCATCTTATCACACAAGCTAAGATTTAAAAAAAACACAGCAGTAAAAATTTTAGCCAATAAGAAATCTGAAGTCTTCATTTAAAATTTTCAATTGATTTAAAGGAATCGAGATTGTGTGGCATAACATTTCATTATGGTACATTTTCCATTTAACCCTACCCAGCACTATGCATGATCTCTAGAGTTCCAAAGAAAATAAACTGTTAAAATACTACATTAAGCTCTAATGTAGTATTACCGAAACTGAGTTCGTGTGGTCATTTAGAAAGGAAATACAGCCGAAGGAAGCACTGAAGATATCAATTGTTTTGCCGAAAACGATCTCTTAAGTGACAAATGCGTCATTTAAAAAGATCAGGACCCGAAGAGAAAATGTTCCTAAAGAGCCTTGTTGAAAGGAGCAAATCAGGCGCCAAATGTAACCACTTCAGGGATCTCCCTGCGCAGATATCTCTCGGTTTAAGAGTAGAGGATCGTTTTGACGATTTGATTTTCTTTACTCGGTGTGTTTTCTAGCTTCCAGAGACTAGAGAAAGTGGTGTAAGAAGTTTACCGACTTACTCGATTCAATGCCGCCAACCAAATTGAATCCTACGCTTCGTTTATTATATACGAGATGTAGTAGTGGCTGATATTCGTAATTTATTTGTCATTGTTTAATTTATTTTCCCTCTGTGTTGCTACTTGTTACGAATTCCTGTTATGTATATCGTAGTTAGTATTAAAGCGTCCATCGTCGGAGTATTGCAGTAAGAACGCTAGTCGTCTAGTGTCTTGCTGATATGCATATCAAAACATGAGGGAAAAAATGACGCAAAAAAGTCTGTAAAATATGACTATTTTTTATCTTAGAACTCATTACATTATCTAATCTTGGGATGCATTAGTTAAACGATTATGACAATTCTCTAGCACTCCTATAGAACTTTCAATTCATAATTAATATACATCATGAATGTGGTAGCCTTGTCATGCGAAGATCATTATGATAGGGAAGATACGGGGGAGAGATACGCCTACCTCCATTGTTCAATTTAGACATTTTTAATTATTATTTTCCATATACCACCGATATTTGGTGTTTTCATTACAAATAGTTTTCCCTTTACATAACATAACACACCTCCTGTCCCCGTGCCTAGTGTCCTTATAACTATTTATAAGCAGTTTGAATGGACTGTAAATGGAAGCTTAGTGAGACCACCAAGCAACTATACTGAAAGCAAAGGAATGGAAACGCAAGGGATGCAATACAAGGTCAGGACCTTTGAGGTATACTGTATGAGATGGATGACAAACACAATTTGGAAAACAGTTACAGAACAAGAACATGGTAAAATAGCTAAAGTATGAAAATGAGCATAGAAAGTGATAATATATAAGAAACTGTTATACAAGAAGGGAAAAAAGCATTCTAAATCCTCGAATACATGAACAAGTATTTACAAATATATACAAGACTGCGAAACATATTGCACTGTAGATTTTTTTGGTACTTTATAAAAGGAGAGAACTCCAAAACGCGCATCACTTTGGAGAACTGTTAAAGTTACGGAGGATTTGAATCACTTCACTGAGAGGTGAGAAAAGAAAACGTCTGAGAACATACAATGATTCAGTAATTTGAAAGCACTGTGTACTGGATGAGCGAGATGATGCAGTGATGAAGGCGCTGAATGGACATTGACGAGGCCTGCTTCAAGTAATCTTAATCTGTAGTAAAACGCTGACTGTTGGTGTGTATTAATCTGATAATATTGAAGATTTTATTCCTGGAAAGCTGGTTGGTTGCGACCTTATGGAGCCTTTTCAGCTGCGGCTGTGGTCTTTGAAGGTGCCACGATTCTGTGAGGAGGCATTTAGTGGTGCAGTGAAAGTAAGATCCTACTCCTCCACAGATGCAGTGAGGGGGTGAGGCCAAGTTAAATCTTTTAATTTCATTACATTGAGAAATAAGTTTTATATTGCTATCTTCTGTCATCGAATTTATCATTTACTTTCAAAATGGAGCACTAACAGATGAGCAAGGAATTAAAGTCGTCATCATGGCAGCCAAAATTGAAAGAGGGAGCACCGACAATTAACACGAATATTATCGGAAATGTTATAATCTTGTCACAAGTTTAATACCTAAAAGCATGGGGGCAGCAATGTACGAGTTTTAAAATCATGAGAAGAAAACAATTATGATTTAAGAGAAAATCATTCCATTTTGAGTTCCGCTGGGAATTTTTTTCTACTGAAATAGCTCTAAGCAGTGAAAGCGAAAGGATGAAAAATAAAAGATTTAGTTACCATGTTTATTTATTAATAAAGTCTTTTATATTTATGTATTTTTATGAGGCATGACCATATACATATCAGTGATTTTTTTTATCGTCATATCTGTGGTAGCTATTATCACCTTACAAAAATAATAAAATCATGTGTATAACAGTTTCCTCGTAATTTATTTGTTACTAGCTGATCCCGCGCAGAGAATCTGCGCGCCGTTATGCACCATCATGCATTTTAGGTCAAATTGGCGCATTCTGGCTCCTGGCGCTTAGGCTGGCCAAAAATACAGCGCGTGTCAGTTATCGTCAAGAAAGAAGTTGAACCAAGGTGACGATTCAGTGCTTCAAGAAAATTCGCCAAGATAAAAAAAAAAGGCACCAAGTGGTGTGTGTATAATGGAAAAGTACCCAATATACAATGTTGACAATAATAATCTCATTGATATTCACCACAATTTGAGAATTTAACTCGATTTCCCCTTCGCTATCTTAAACTATTTTGACGTTGATCTACTACTCGCTTAAGCCAGTCTGCTTAGTTTCTAACAGATCTCTTTAAAATCATTACATCCAATTTTCATTATCTTGTAAGAAATATTGTGAATTCTACATCTTAAACTCGATTTTTTCGAGAAAAAGTTGTTTCACACGACATCGAATATAGTAGTAGGCTATACTTATAAAGTTAAGCCTAACATGGCTACCGGTTTTATTTTGTAAACAAACCGATCGTTGCCATCGGCAAAAGAGAAATTAACTTCTTTTCTGTGCCACGTACTTTAGCGTTTTATATATACAGATTACCTGTAAAAGTCTCAAACGGAGAAAATTTATACTTTATAAAACATACGGTTTATTTCTAAACATTATATGTAAATGAAGCCACATGTGTAAAATCATCTATTGCGTCTATTTCAGTACTTAGAATTTAAACTGAATACTAATTTTTCACGAAAATCGTATTACTGCATGATTTGTGAATCCCTAAGCATTCGCTTCTTTGCCCATGAAAACATAATTATATCATACAGCAGATAGATTCGACATAGTTCATTCTGCTAGACGGTATTGATTGCTATAATTTCATTTTTCGGAATCTTGCAGCGTTAAGGACCTTCAAAAACCAGTGAAAGGAAACAAAACTTCCATGCGCTTGAAAAATTCTAAATTCAGGTGGTTCTAATTTTTATGTTCATCTGTACTTATTTGTTTCTAGATGAATTTCTATGAAAAGAAACTTGCAGCTCTTTAAAATAAGTCATTTAGAAGTTTATGGTCCATTAAAAAGTCTCTAATAAGCTCTGATTTATTTTTTTAACTTTTCGCCACATTATGGTATGAAAAAAATATATGGATAAATGCAGACTTTCAGAACTGTTATTAATGCATCTAAAAGCGAAAGAAATATATTTTCGTTAAATAATCTGTTGTATGTTTAACTTTTGCAAATATAACAGGTATCGTTTAGAATTTATGATTTTAAATACTGAGATGAACTATTTGGAATGCCTTACTTTCATGAATATTTCGTAACTCTATAAAAATAAGATAAATTATTTGACACAAGGGTCATTTACATTTATTGACCAAAGTATAAAAACTTATAAGTTTTAAAGATACTTTGATTTGTTCAATACTTCAGAGAGATTTAATCTAAATTACTTTAATTTAATGGAATCTATTCACGTTCAAGTGATAAATATCAAATGTGCCATGAGAATTTAATTCTGAAATCAACTGCGCAACTGCCAAAAAGAAACAGGACGTATTGTTTAGCAACGGATTCGGAAACCCTCCACGCTACTGCGCATGCGCCGGGCGGAGTTATTTTCATCAAAATAGGGGGAAAGTGAAGAATGGAAGGATAGTGTTTACATTTTACTGAGCATGATCTAACAAAGAACTCCGGAAATGCGCTCATGTGACTCATTGCCTGACACCCCTTTCCAGTGTAAAATCGAACCAAAGTCGTAGTCTCGGAATCCGTTACTGAACAATAATGTCACAAAATAGCATAAAGAAACGTGATGTTAGAAGACATACTGAATTACTTCTGCGTTGTGACTGCGATATCCCATGAATTGACTCTACTGAATTATTTTCGATTAAATTTGCCATTTAATATTGATTGAATTTTCAAATATATTGACCATTGACAGTCAAATTTACTGTCTGAAATTCCGTCGAAATCTACTCAAAACTACTCATCTACTTTACGGCTGTACAGCATTTTAAGATTACTTTCAGACTTACATTTTATCATTTGTAAATGTACTGAGGAGGAAGATGTGCTCTAAAGCAGGTGAGTAAGATAGGTTACTTTCGTATCACGAGCGATTCACGAATACAGCATTCAACGTATAAACTCTTGTTTTTCTGTGAGACTTCATAAAACAAGCATAATATTTTATTCTGGCAAAGTAAGGTAAGTATAACATAGGGAAAATTTGATATGTCTGAAACCATTCTTCTTACTTGCCTATAGCCTTTAAGAATCACTTTCAGACTTGGATTTTAAAATACTTTACTTGATGCTTTATTAGAGAAAAAAATTCGAAGAAAACTACTGATTGTGACTTTTCATTTAATAATGTTGTGATGACCTTATTTAAAAGTATATATTTTTAAACAATTATCATTATATCGTTTTCTTTATAATAACATTTCGAATATTTTTCAGAAAATTTGATGGCTCATACGTTGTTCTCAGGAACAAGAATTTTCTTAGGAACAATTTTCGAATCATATTTACTCATTCTAACAACAGTTATAACTCATCTGTTACATTTTTGAGATGAAGAATCATATTTATCAGGACATATATCTAAGGAAAGTGTCAGGAAGCATATTTATGAAAGGACAAGTTTATGTTATATTTTGACTGTAAATACATATTAAAATTCAGCATAAAATTATTTTTGCGGTATATAATATATTATTATATTAAAGTTAATTAACAATACTTAAAAAGAAAACATATTGTGCATTGTATATAAAAACTTATTTGTTACTTTAGCATTGTATATATATCCTTATATTATCTTTATTATAGCTTATTGAAAAATAGAACGAATGTCATTAAAAACAGAATTAGTTGGAATATAAAATTTTCTATTATTCCACCTATAAATAAATCGAACTATTTGATGTTCGGTTTAAAAAATCTAGAGAACTAAAAACTACGAGATATGCACAAAACTTGAGTTTTGCTTCTTGTTTTACTTTTCAAAGTAATTATGTAATTAATTTCAAATTTTATTTAATGGAAACAGACATACTTAGAAAAAATATCGGGAAATATAAATTTGCTCTATCAAACAAGGATTTTTTTGCACAAAGTGAATGAACTATAATGCACAGTTTTCGAAAAGATTTGAATAGAAGTAAATTACAATATTTTGAATCATCAATACAGAAAAATGAAAGTTTGAATACTTCATTAGCAAATAGGCGTACAAAACATCCAGAAATCTCATACTGAGAAACATCAATTTGAACGTTAGGAACAGTAAAAAATACTTATAATTTTTAATGTTCGTAACGTTTGTTACAAGTTATTCTGCAAAAACCTCAAACAGGCTTAGATAAAATAATAAAAATTTATTCAATCTAATAGAAAAAATCTAAACATCCATGTTTCGAAAGTAATAAGTCAGATATAGATGCACGTTTATCTTATCAAAAGATATTCCTATTATTTTATTCTAGGTCATAAGCAGACTATCTCTGAGGCGTACTTCTAATTAGAACACTGTTGCAACTGTTTTTTGCAATGAAGGTCTTTAACTAAGGAAGAGGAAGAGAGGTCTAAGAGAAAGAATTAGAATTTATAAACTCTATATTCAAGCTGAACCGCTAAACTGAACGATAGATTAAGTGGAAAAGTTTGACAAATACATTGCAGAACCATTGATTGTATTTCAGATAATTCCTACAATTAATTTACATTTAATGTTTTAACAATACTTATTCAAACTTAGTTATGTGAATTTAAACATCCCAGGTGTAATTATACAGGGTCCACTTTAGTAATTGCCCAAAATCTGATTTCTAAACCATTAGAGAAATGCATATTCTTCCAATTGGAGAAATGCTTTAAATGACATAAAGAAATATATTTTTATGTTGTTTGAGTCAAAAAATGTAATACTAAAAAATTACAAAGTCTAAATTTTAATAAAAATTCCTCCGGTCCTATTATTTATATTTAGTAAACTATTTTTGGCACACTAACATTTTAAACATAAAAAAATTCCACTATTTCGCGAATAAAACCGCCCGAGTTGTGAAGCCTTGAATTTTATCATTTTAAGCCAATCAAATGCCGCCTCGAGCAACTAAATCCCGTTGATTGGCACATATTCCTAGAGGCGGTCATTGAAATGGTTTAAAATCGTCTAACATAGTGATATTCAAAGCTTCATAACTCAATAAATTTGAGTCGCAATTTTTGTTTAAAATGTTGGTGTGTCAAAAATATTTTATTGAATATGACTAATAACACAGGGGACTGTATAAAAATCTAGACATCATAATTTTTTAGCAGTGCATTTATTGACTCAAACAACATAAAACAGAATTCTTTACACCATTTAATGCCTTTTTACGCAAAGAACTATATGCATATCTCTAACGGTTTAGAAATTAGCTATTGGTAACCGATTACATCGGATACCCTGTATATAGTTTGATACATCTTTATTTTAGATTTTACGTCAGAGCTTCTAACTTCAGTTTCTTCAAAATTTATGAACAAAAATAATTAAGGAAAACATTTTGATTCAAAATAATTCAGCTTTGAGATTTTAAGTCGAATTTTATTTTATTCATCATAAAACGAAGTTTCGAAATCTTATTTAGATTCCTTACTCAGGATAGTTAAAAGTGTTTTGTGTATTAATAATGTCACAAGAAAGAAAAGTGTAAGAAGTTCTGATTTATATTCTTGAATAATATAGAAGTATGTGATTATCTTTTCTTGTCAGATAATCTAAACTGCTTAATACATTTTTCTTTCCTTTAATTATTCCAATTTTATAATTCATCTAATAATCAAATGCCATTGAATTGTTTTATTCCATTAATTCATTCGAATTTTAAATGCACAAAGTGAAAAAAAATTAAAAGTTTAAGTCAACACTCATCCAATAACAATATTGAATAAGAGATATAATAAAATTCTTTAATAATTCTAACTTAATTTCTAGATAATGGTATTGATGTACAGAACTTCTAATCTTTTTCCGAAAAGATAACCATTAATGGTGAGGCATATAAATTTTAAAGTTTTTTTCATAGGCAAACATATAACATAATACATTTCTGTGTGAAGATATTTGCAAAAATTTAATTTCTTCTAATTCATGGCAACATGTACTGAATTCAAAAGAAATCCAGACGATGTAATAGTTAACACAACTAAATGGACGCATTGAAGAGTAAAATTAATTAAAAAGATTATTCCAGCTATAATATCACTTCCTTCCTAAAAACTAAATTCAAACAATGATGGCTTTAACTTACACCCAAACCTCATTGTTAATAGCCGGAAAGGGTAAATACAAATTGAATTCAAGATCTGTAAAAACTATTTTAGAACTATTTTTTTATGTTTAAATAGCATTATTAAGGTAAGAGCAGGATAGCAGAATGCTGCAGATATGTTTGTTCACTTCTTTCAATTTATAATAGCATCTAGTATTTGTAGCAAGCATCTAGTATGATGAGTGTATATTTTAAAAAAGATACCCTTTTATATAGTTGTGATCAAAATGCAATAAAAAATTGTTGAATGACTATTTTAATCGTTTATGTTTCATTTATAAATAAATTTAACTTCATTTTCTTATTTATTACACTTATTCTTATCTAGTATCTTCAGGTCGTGAAAAATATTTCGGACGATGATTTAAAATGACTAAAAGCATTCAAACGCTCAGCCTAGAATTTGTTTCTCATTTTAATATGCATAAATGTCCAAGTTGTCAAATTTTTATTCTGCATTTAAAGTCGCTTCCTTTCCTAAAAGGAGTCCGAGTCGAATCTGTTCGCTTCCGCTTCAAAGCTCTCGGTTCAAACAACTGCAAAAGAGCGGCTTCAAGTTGCACTCGCATATCATTCACTTGATGCTGATTTCACTGTCAAGAGTCCATATTATGTACCAGTTTTCTGTCATAACTGGCATTTTCTACAGCATCACTCCACAGAGCTTAAGCACCCACAGCCTTATGCATCGAGAGTTAATAATAACCTCTCTTTTCTCGAACCGGAAAACATACGGAAGAGAGCAGAAGAAAATATGCTCTCCAAGTCGCCAGAAAAATAAGTTAGGTAGCGCAATTTCGTATCGAGATTATCTTCCTTCCAGTTATTAGGATTGACTGAAAGTTCTGCAAGGTCCTCCCTCATTCTAGGGTTAGTGGCATTAGTCGAAATATATGCTCCTACTGAGCGTAATATGAAAACATTATTCAATTTTATGAAAGAAGATTTTTTTGTCATAAGGCAGTTTTTTTGATTAAAACATAAATTCCATCAATCATTTTATTCTTGCTGCATATAACTTATTCTTATTTTTTTCAAAAGGCACTAGTTTTTATTATTTATTTCCGGATAAAATGTGATTTTAGCAAAATGACTTTTTAACCATATCAAAATGTCTAAAATAAACGTAAATAAGTTTTCTACGAGTGCATGTACTTTTTTAGAGCATTTGATAAAAGAAGAGTAGTTTTTTTCTTTTGAATCAAAAATAAATTCGCTTGAGATTTAAAAATATAATTCTTAGATATAAGGATGAAATTCTTTGAGAGAAAGAATCGGATCTGAAATATGTTCTTGATTGTTATTTCCCGATTTAAACAGTAACTGGTCACATTATCTGTAATATATTATTAATTATTGGATGCTAAAACAAGTGAAATACCAAATCTTTCGGATATTTAAATTTATCTTTCATATATATTTTAAACTCCTTTTCTATTTAGCAACATGAATTTTTCCTATGAATAAAGAGTAATTTTTGTCTATACTGATATTTTTTACAATCTCTACTAATAATAAAGGAGAATATGTGTGTGTGTTGGCGTTCTACAAGGCAGATCGCTGCACTTAGAGCTACGAAATTTGGCACAAACGTACTTTGGAGGGTGTGAATGTTCACCTTGGGGCCCTTTTTTTGAAATTTTAATTAGAATTCTATATTCATTAAAAATTAAGCGAAATTTTGGCGTTTTTCCTTAATAACTTCCGAAAATAATACAGCTCAAAAATTATTTTTACGCCATCTGAAAGTGCAAAAATTACCTCTACAATGATATTAAGTTATGCACGATTTTTTTCTCTAATTTTAATAAATCTTTAAGAATATTTTTTGACTTAATTTACAATACTTTTTATTGTTTCAACGCAATTCAAACCGTTTTCATTGTTTAAACAAATATTTAATTTCGTGTTTCTTTCTCATTGTTGAAAGATGTAATATCTTAATGCTTAATGCTATGTTTTAATTCCTTTTATCAGCATTTTTAATCCAGCTAGCAAGCTGCTGGACGTGAAATGTGCTCTGCCATTTTAATGTTGAAATCAAAGCATATTTTTCATGAGGAATAGGAAAGTGAAGTTGGTGCCGACAATCTGCAATTAGATGTTACATGACGCAGCTACTTGACTCCCTTAGAGACATTCATGCAGACAATAAACAGAGCAGGTGAAAGGCTACTGAAAGAGCATGGGTTAAATGTCCATCATAATTTTAAATTTAAAATCTCTTTGTTAAGGAAACCCTAAAAATCAAATTATGTATAAGAGATTCGATTGAAATTATATTCCCGGGGAGCAAGCTGGTCGCCAAAGGCAGCAAGTAACATAATAAAGAAAATTTCGAATTCTAAATGCTAATATTGAGGAAAAAATGAGCAATTAAAAAGGACAAATTTAGTTTACTTATATTTCTTCATTTGTAGTATGCTTTGACAATGTTATTCCGTTATATATATATATATATTCTGAAATTAAAATTTCTAAGAATGAAATGAAAGTTAATACAAAATGGTAAAAATTTTTTTCATTAATTTCTGTATGCCATTAAACGAAAAAAATTCATCTGAATTTGGTATCACAAAATTTATCAAATGCTTTTATAGTGAAGTTAACATTTTCTTTTCAATAAATTATCATAATTCAATTTTGGGCTATTGTGAAATCCATTAAGTTATCAAGTAAAGATGTAATCTTTGTAAATTAAAATTTTACTTTTATAATTGTAAAGCTTAAATTTTTTAAAAAAGAAGTAATAAAACTACATCAGATGAAACAATAATTTCATTATTTTACTTTGTTTAATGATCATTTACTAATTTTAAAATAAGTTGGGTCCAGTTAAATACACATAACTTCTTTTCTCTCAATCAACAAATCGAATGGAATTTAATATAACGACACTCAAAGATTTGTATATGATATCTGAATACTGAAATAATCAATATATTGATCATTTTTTTATCATAAATCAATTACACCATTCTAATCCTGATAAACGAAAGCCAATCTAAACCATTGTAAACATTTTGAGTTAGAGTTAAAAAATACATAACCTTAGGATAAACATTATTAATTTTTAATAATCTCCATACGCAATGAAATGTATTTCATTTTTTCCATAGTAAAAATGCTTACAAATTTTTAACTTTAAGACCTTATATCAGAGATTCCGTCTGAAATAGAACCTTACTGAAAATACTGCAGCTTATTAATTAATTTTGCAGTATTTGAACAGAACTGGACTAATTCAATTATATATAAATGTTATTTAACTTATTGAACTGAGAAAAAGTTAATATTCCCACATTTTCATACATAAAAATAAGCTATATATATTTATGAGGAACCTAATGAAGAAAAGTAACGAGCTTGTGCTGTATTTTTAAAATATATTGGAGTGCATTATAAAAGAGGAAATTTCGTAGAATTTTTATTTTCTGCATCTCATTTCCCTATAGAATTTAGGTATTCGACAGTTATTTGTTTCCTACTTCTCAAACACGGTAAAGTTACAGGAATTTTAAAACATTCTTAGCGACATACTCCTTAAAAGTATAAAGAGTTGTTGGATATTGACTTAAACATATATATATTGCTGTTTAAAAGCATAAGTGAGTTATTTTATAAAATATGTTACTATTCTCTGAAATAAATGCTGAAATTAGTTATAGTATGTAATGAATTATAGTTATTCAATAAATTAGTTATTCAATATTATACAAACATATATATTCATACATATATATTCAAACATATATATTCAAACTTATGTATAAACAGTTATATTCAAACTAGTTATTCAATAAATTAACCAATAATATTGTTAGATTTTAAAATGAGTAAAGATTTCTTTTCAAGAATAAAGGATTTTCGCATTATTTTATGAAATAACCAGTTAAACCATGTATCACAAGTATAGTTTACGCTTTAACTGAGTTCATCTATTATTTTATAAAATAACCAAGGATTTTATTGAATAGTTAATTCCATGCCTTAACGGAAACGCTTATGCCGATTGAATAGAAATCCAATGCCATAACTTATAAACGAAATGGGATTCAATATTTTAAGGCTATTGAAAATTTAATTTAATTATAATATCTTAATTCCAATGAAGAGTAATTCTATTTTTAATAGTTAATTCTATTTTAAAGATAATAGCTGTGAAAAGAAAAAAAGAGAACAATTTGTTAAGTATAACTCTCAAACTTTTTCACTTTCTTAGCACTTACTTCCTATAATCATTTTATTTTTAATTGGGGCATAATATTTCAACAGTGTATAAAGGCCAAAAGTATTTTAAGCTAGAATGTATCTTCTTACAAGATGATCCATTTCCGACATCAGACGTCCGTGAAAATTGTGTGAATAGATTTTAAATTATCTCTAATTTTCTTCAAGAAGTTATTGAAATAAAATTCTTATGGAACAATAAGCTAAGAACAACACGAAAAAAGAATAATCGAAATAATTCTGTGTAAACGTTAAGTAAGAAAATTCAAATTCGTTATTATTTAACATAATTCCTTTGCTCAAGTAATTTCAAATAATTTTTACACCCTTTGGTTTGATTTCATTTTTAAAAGTAAAATGTAATCAATTAGGCTTTTTAATATTTATTCTAAAATTTAAATCATATCTGATGTGAATTACAATATAAATATTGATGATAATTAATCACATTTCTCAATATATAGATAAGCTTAAATTCATACTATTATCTTTATTTAATAAGACATTTTTACGTCAAATAAAAATGCTAGTTAAGCTAATTAATACTAAGTGTACCGACAATTCGCTGATGTACTGAAACCGCCATTGGAAAACAGTTATTTGATCGATCTCGGTGCACTTAGTGTTAAATTTATCAAAAAAGGTATTTATATTATATTATTATATATCATTATATTATTATATCTGATTTTATATAATTTTATACAGAAAATATTTTCTTATTTGTCATACTTGACACACATTTGTAAAAGAATTTGAAATATTCGCCTCTGGTTACTCACAGAAGATGGTATTAAAAAAGGGAATCTCAAATATACAACAGTGAACTTGGTTTTCGTGAATTAAACGTATTTTAAAAGCAAATAGAAATTATATTAAGGCTTAGTAAGTTTATTGAAAACTGTCGTAGATATATATATCTAAAATGTTTAGATTTCTTATCCGAGCATGCTAGAGAATGCATTTACTTCAATTTTAGGGTCTCTATTATGTATAAAAATCTCTGATAATCATAAAGAGTATTGTGAAATTATTTTCAGTCAATCGCCACATATCTATTACATAAATAACAGCACACCGAATTATAAAATGATAAATTTTGTTTTCAAATTTTAGAGTCATATTCCACGAAAAATGTCACATATCTTTATAAATTTATAATAAATTTATGTACGTAAGCATTTATCAAATTTACATAAAACTCTTTCATTTGTTTCGTGTACTTCATCTTCCCCTACACCCTAAAATTCAGTCCTCTCCCTTAATTTTTTTTTCGTAAAAGTGCTGCTCTCCTAGGAACAATTTTTCTTCGAAGAAGACTTTATTCCTCCAAAATGGTTGTTCTTTTTGTAATAATTCACTCTATTTTATGAAACGAAGAGTGATATTCACAGTCTACAGATATTTTTAGTCTAGTATTCAATGTAGACTAGCAGACACATGTCTACTTCAGAGTAGACAGCTTTTAATGCATTTATTTTTCTTCCAATTGTGCTTTTATACTTCGATTCACTCATCCATTTGCCTAGTTCACTTTAACTATCTTTAAAATGGCATGCGCACAGATGCTCTTTTTTAGTTGCATGTGTTAAAAAAAAGGAATTTTGGAAACATCTACTATAAATCAGGATTTTATATTGTAAGATTTAAGTCTAGAAATAATGTAAAATCTTCTTTGATAAAATCTTTCCCCATATTTCGTGATTATGGTTATGAAATAGAACGAATAGTGCTTATTGCCACTAAATATATCTATAGCATTAGTTTAGTTTAGTTTAGCTATATTAACCCTCTGAGAGCCCAATTATTTTGATTTTTTAGTTTTTAGATTTGAAAACTTAAGTTTTAAAGTGAATGAACCGATTTTTTTGCATTTAATTATTTCTCTTAAATCTTAATGATACTTGATCCACCGTTGTTTTAAAAAATATAGAAGAGCATATAAATACGAACTATCTGATTTTGAACTGAACCTGGGAAACGGAAAAAGACGTTTCCGCCGCTAGGAGGGTAAAGTTAAGTCTTGATATAACATTTGCTTGCAGCATTTTATAGAAAGACAATTTTCAGACTTTAATTCTTATGATTTGCATGCCATTGGCACTTTAAATAAAATTCTTTTTAATGTTTTTTGAAAATAATGAGGTCCTTAATGTTATATCAAAAGTTTCATCCCAGTAATTTAAAAAACCTTCACCAAAGTAATAATTTTAGGATTAAAATGACAATGAACTACTTGCAAACTACAACACTCAAAATATTTTATTTTCAAATTTTAGAAGACTTATAACTACTGTTAATTTGTACAAACATTTTGGGTCGTAAGAAGACAGAGAAATACGTGCATTATATAAGTAGAAGTGAACCCATTTTAAAACTAATGTAGCATTTTTTGACGCCACTCAGTTGGTGACAATTGACAAAGACAGACCTCAGTATGCGTTTAGTATGAGTCATCACTTCAGCCTTATCCAAAAGACTTAAAATAAGTTTTTGTATACTAACTAGCTGCATTTAGCTTACGAAAATAGAATAAATATGAAAAGAATAGTAATTATAGAAATATTATTAAATAAGAAGAGGATTTAGAAATAAGTTTCTGATACTAGTGTGCTTTTTTTATGAGCAAAAAAGAAAAAAGTTCTCAATGCTTTCTATGGTATTTGATATTACAAAATATGCTCAGTGATTTTGTTCGAGAAATGTAAAATAAATCACTTAAAAAATTGGTTTCTGTAGCTATGTGCTTGCTATGACTTCAGTTAATACAAATCCAAGTTCATAAGCAAAAATCCATGATCCAGATATAGGAGTTCTTGGATTTCAAAGAAAAATCTATATGGGGAAATCAAGGATAATAATTTCTGAACTGTTACTCTTTAAATTTTCATGCCGATTTTCTTTCAAAGTGCTTCATTTATTTTATTCAGTTCCATTTATTAAATTAGTATTTTAAAAGGAGATTATTATAATTCTTTAACTTGAGTACTTGTGGTAAAGTTTTTAATTAAAGAGGATAAAACTTTAATTTAATGCAGAAATGCATTTATTTCCCAAAGCAATGTAATTTCCCTTTGTAAATTGTGCAACATGGTTCCTAATATCAGATAAAGTTATTGGTCTGAAATTTATGCCATAGTGACTGACAATTCAAATATAATTAGTCCTGAATATTATCTAAAGTAATGAATATTATCTAAAGTAATGAATATTATCTAAAGTAATGAATATTATCTTAAAGTTTAATTGACAAACTTGAAGCAAATTCAGTTTTGAATATTATTAATCGATATTGTGCTTAATCAAACTATATATTTCAGATGAAAGTTGTTTATTTAATGGAGTTTTGTCTACAGCCCTTAGAGGCCTAGAAGCATGCATTAAATTGTTGAAAGGAAATAGCTTTCCATGTTCTGTCAACTGAAGTTGTATCTTACTATAGTTACTTAAGAAGTTGTTTCTTACTGTAGTTTTGTTTTTAAAAGGAATTATGAAATTTTTACAGGGGAAGTCTAATATTTATTTTTCATATTTTTAAATAATAAGTGACAATTAAAATTAAAGGTGTTATCATTTACTGGAAGACGAAAGATGCTGAAATTAAGATAGTAACAGAATTCATGCTATCATTATAGATATTCAAACAGCGAAAGTATGAAAAGCTATAACACTGATCAACACTGATTTTTGCCAAAGATATTTCAGAGGTTTTAAGGTAATTTCGTGGTGCTGATTCCGAATCCGGCATTCTTTTTGTCAGATTGGCTCTAGTTTTTGAGAAAAAGTGAAAATTATATTTCAATAGTAATATGTACGCACCACTCAAATCGTATTGAAACTGTCTCAAATATAAATTAATAATAAAATTGAATCAATGCAATAAATCAACCTAATCCTAAGGAGTAATCAATATATAAATAAGGAGACAAATCTATCTATGCAGAAATCTCACATAAAATATGTGTCAAATATTAATTAAAGAATAAAATTGAAAACAATATTAATGAATGAAATAAACAAAAGGAATTTCAACAAATAAATAGATGAATAATAATAGTATGGTAAAAATTCATGATGATATTGCATTAAGTCCAATAAAATGAAAATTAAATAAGCTGGTTCAGTTACTTCATGGAAAAGCTTTTATATGATTACCTCTTATGTACAGTGGAAGTTTCGCGTTGGAGTCTCTAACAGTAATCTGCTGTCGTATATGTATCCCACCTCCCCTGATATCTTTGTTCCTTTATTTTGATATCCTGATAGCCAAAGTCTTTTTTTAATGTGTGTTGATTTTTTTACCTTCTGTATTCTTGGCATATATTCTGAACTAACAAATAATATTCTAGTTTTGGAGTTTAGTTCTGCAAGTGTTAACCTAAACAATGAAAATAAATAAATTTGATATTTTTTAGACCTAAATAACCTCTTTCTATGCATTCAACAAAAATACAACAAACTAACTGAACTTAAGAGAGAAAATGACTGAAGTAAAATAAGAGTAGAATCCGGGATGGGGACTTCATCAAGGGTCACCCCTCAGTGAGTATTTATTTTTCATTTGTTACTTTAAAATGTAATTTATAGGTGATGTTGTAACTCGCTTTTTTTTATTTTACTTTTGCTATGCATATGCATGGCCGGCTGCATTCAATCGAGAAAATGATGTGTGAAGATTATGATGTTGATTAGGAACTAAAAATTGCATATTGAAGTAATTTCACATATTTTTGACAACTTTGAAAGGAATCTGTGACAGGAAGTTATAAACCGATTTTGATAAAATTAAATTTATTACTCTTAAGAAGTTCAGTACTTAACAGCTAATGCTATAATAAAGAGATTAAGAGAAATTTTAAAAACTTTAAAAATTAATGAAAAAACAGCCTAATTTCGCCACTTTTTAGGACTTTTAAGGTCCATTTGAGGTGGTATATATCAATCAATTTAATTAATTTTTTGTCGTTTGATTTCTTTTCAATTCACAAATTTTCCCGCTGTATAGTGACACGAAAATAAAATTGTGACATTTTCGGTCCACCCTACTGCAGATACGATTGAAAGGTTGACAATATGCAATACTTCAAAAACTAGAGTCAATTAGTCAAAAGTAAAATCAGTTTTGAAATCAGCAGCCTCAAGATACCCTAAAACCGTTAAAATTTTCGTGGCAAATGAAAATTCCTTTTTTCCCAGTGTATTTACATTTGTCCGGGAAAATCCAGAAAAAAATTGTTGCGCTTGATAATTTTAATGATAATTTTTATGTATACAACGTTACCAAGGCATTGATTTGTGAACAAACATTTTAAATGGCAATTAAAATTAAAGGTGTTATGATTTAAGACGAAAACTGCTAAAATAAAGATAGTAACAGAATTCATGCAATCGTTATAGATAACAAAGAGCAAAAGTATGAAAAACTATAACTACATTCGTCCGGGACAATCCAGAAAAAAAATTCTGGTGCTTCATAAATTTAATGATATTTTTATGTGTACAATGTTGCTAAGACATTGATTTGTGAATAATCATTTTTATTGTTGCAAAGAATAAATACAATTGAAAAAATTGTGTTTTCTGTTTGATGTGTGAAACACAAAGAGTCGAAACGTAGGTGTAAAATATCCAATAAATCAGTAACATTTAAAATATTTCACTTCACTTGAAGAATGAATTCTACCTCATTACCGGTAATATTGCTCAATTTTCAGCTTTCTACCAATAATAAACGGATATTTGCTTAATAAATTAACACGATCAAAAGCAATTGCAAAAACTCCGCATTATAATTAATAGGATTTAGGAGTTTTGAAAGAGGTTATTAGCTTTATAGTTATGATTATTTAGCTACAATTAGAATCAGAATCCTTTCACTAAATGCTTGACTATTTCCCTTCCATTATTACCACTTAAATGGCATTTTAATTATTTTCTAATAACTCATTAGATTCAGCATTTCGACCATTTTCCAACTTATTGCATCATTCGATAAATCTTTTTTCTTAAATGGCAAAATAAATTACACATAGTAAAAAGTGAATTCTTTTAAACTTATGTTCAATTAATAGCATTTTTCACGGAAAACATCCGTTTTCGAAATTATTATTATTATTATTGTGCTTCAGTTTGAAGCATGATTTCTAATAAAAGTAAAATGGAGGAAAGAATGTCTGTTTCCGAATTCCAGCTGAATGCCTTTTCAGTTCTAATTAAAAAGATTAGATTTTTTCATGACAAGCAGTACAGATGTTGTCCCAACAGATTTTCTTTTTCCTCTACTCACGGGCTCGGATAGTTTTCGTACCCATAAGGCATTTAAAATTCACTAACCTTGCGTAGTTAATTGGTTTTGACTCTAATCACTCTGCAGATAGTTTTATCCCTTTATCTTATTGCATTGTTGTAAGTATTTTAATGAGAAAAGGTAACCCCAAGTGCGATCAAAAGGGACTAGAGATCTTTGTTTTAATGACTTGAAAAGTAAGAAATTTTTCTGTTTATTCATAGAAGTCAGCTGTTTCAAAAGGATAGGTGATATTTGGTTTAAGTCTGTAATGTAAAGTTCAGAGTAAAAGATTGTGAAGAAGAAAATTTTCTTTAAAACTCTTCCCTTCAATTGTTCATAAATTATTTCCTTTTGACTGTAAAATTTCTTTTCAGGACTATATTTAAAAACTACCAGAAGATTGGTGATAACTCAACTTTATTAATGAGCCTCGAATTAACGAGCAGAAAGAGAAGCAAAATTTGTCTTGTAAAATTTCAACAGAACCTTCTTTCGAAAAATAAAAGAGTCTTATACGTATATGTATACAATATTATATACAAAAATGATACATACAGAGTTAAGGATTTAATTCCAAAAAGTTCAAGAATCTAATTTGGTATTGAATGAAAGGGATATTAAAACTTGTCTCTGGAAGTTCGATGCCGTTAACTGAATTTGAAAATTCCAGCAATAACCCAGATAATCGGATACTAATATAAATTTTATTGATTCTTTTCGATACTCCGATTATACTTTTTTCCTTTTATGCTCGCGATCAACTTTGAAAAGTTTGTTTTGTGTTTTTTAAAAATTATTCTGCCCATTTTCCTAAGTTTTTAAGATTTGTTAGGGTTTTTCGTCAACGGCCACATCCTTGAACTTCGTATCTAAACAAAATGGAAAGGAACATGTTATTTGTAGTTTTTAGACTGAAGCTACGTAGATGAAAGATATACTATCTCATTTTATTTTACTATAGCACATTGCTATCACTGTGACATTTTGAGAACAATCTCACAGAAACAGGCTTTTTCATCTAATCATCTCGGAAAGAAGACGAATAGTTTATTGTTTAACTAATACTTGCACCTTATAGGCCGAATTTCTATAACTGTAATAGACATCTACTTTTGTATCTTATAGAATGGAATTTCGGAGCAATTATTAGCCCTTTCAAGACTGAGTTTTTAAAAATTGCATTGGCTTAAGTGTACTTAAAATTTAATGTCCCGTCAGTCTCAAATGTCTAAGTTGATTTTTCATCATAAGCAAAAAGGTTTTCAAAACTATTAAATATCATATTGATTCTTTAACTTTTTCACTCTTGTCCCCTTTTTCAGCAAAGAAAATTTTAACAATGCAATTTTAGTCCAAAATCTTGAAGCGACCCCCAAATTATGAAATAATACAGAAAATAATAAACAAATATTTGATAAATACAGAAATATCAAGTTAAATAGTTGCTTAGCAACTTTCAAATAGCATATTTTTATTTAAAATGATTTTATGAACCAGATTTACTTATGAGGACTTAAAAGCCAGAAAAGAGAGGCGCTCAGTGCGAGTTTCAACAATCTTAGACCTTAACACTTATACTTAGCGACACTCACTCCTTATGATAGAAATTGCAAACTATACAGATAAATATTGTTACATTTTATATGTAATGTAAGATAATGGATTTATAATTGCTAAGTAACGCTCACGAGACAGCCCGATCACTGCAAGCTGGTAAAGAACGTAGATCACTTCTCCTCTGAAGTATGTAAATGGCAGAGAGCTCTGAACTGCTGCGAATGGTTCCTCCGTTCAAGTAAAAGGTTTTCCGAAGTCTCCCGCCTGCATTTAGACTTACTTTTTGTGACAACGTAAGTAGCATTTCCGTGTCTTTAAGAGCGAACTTCCATCTCTTTTGAACATTTATTTCTTGAATAAGTAATGCACCATCCATGGAGGGACGAGAGCGGTTCCTGTACATTTCAAATTAAGACGCACTGGAGGATGTTTATGCAATGCTTATAAGAAATTAAGCTTGAAATCAGTAGGTACTCACTTACATAAGTAGTAGTAGTAGAAATTTTAAAAAATCAGCATTTAAGACAGAGGTCTCCAACCTGTGGTACGCGTACCTCTGGGGTACGCGAAGAACTAGTTGGGGGTAAGAGAAATCAAAGTTGTTAATGGCGGAAACAAGAAAACACAAGGGATTTAAAAAGTTTCAAAATTTCGCTTCCACAAGTTTATACTTGCTATCAGTGCCAGCTCGTGAGCTCAGAAACAAGATAATATTTATCAAGGGAATACATTTTTAAAAAGCTACTTTATATTTCAGTAGGTCAATTTTTTTTAATTCCTAAGCCCGATATGAAATTTCCTGCTCTTCAAACAAATTAGATAACCAGCATATGCCATTTACTACTAGTTTTACTAACAGAAAGTTAAGTGAATGTCGATGTGACGATTCTGCTGAAGAAAAAAATCAAAGCTCCACATACACACTTCCCTCCTTGCCCACTTCACTCGATAACACTTTTTAAAAAATTAATGTCTTCTTCAAAACAAATTTAGCCTTCTATCGAGAGAAAGCGAATAATCAATCAAGCAGATGTGTTTCTGTCGACGGAACAGAAACATAAATCAAAACCCACCAGCAGCCAATGAGATTACCACTTTGTGTGATAATGAGCAGAAAAAAAACATATTAAGAAGAGCACCTTTTTCCTCGTTCAGTTGGCTCCGTGCCAACAGAGCTGTGTTGCCTTGCAGCCCATAGCCCGTCTAAAATAAAGGCAGAAAGGGTTGCTTTTTCTTTCCGTGTTTTCTGCGCTGTGAACGGATTTCGGGGTGGGCAGAGTACGCAGCAGTTGAGGCCTTGGTCTCTCTTCGTTTGGATTCATTGTATGCCTTTTTTTCAATTTTTTATTACTTTTTTTGCATTTTCGTAAGTCAGTGAACTCTTGAGAGTGAAAAAGTACGCAAATAAGATAAAAAAAAAGGAAAAATACAAGTTTAAAAAATAATTTCAGGGGTGCTGCAGCTTTGCAGCCCTAATGGACGAGCTTGCTATTTAATATCTATACTGCTTGAATAGTTGATTATTACGGAGTGTAATTTTTAGCTATCATTATTTAAGTTAATGAGAAATTATTATAATACTGATTTCATTTGTTTTGGCGTTGAACTAAAACTATTGTAAAAATGCAATAAAATGTAAAATAAAATTAATAAGTGCAGCAAATGTTATTAATTCGAGTTCATTTGACTCTTAAGCTAACCTAAGCCCTTATATTGATATAAACTTCTTTGCATAGAGGGAGGATATAACAGTAGCTGGCACGCGAAAATATAACGATTAATCAAAGGGTACTCGAGGGAATAAAGGTTGGGAACCTCTGATTTAAGATATCATTCGCAATTTTCTAAATGAATATATTGATGTATTATTGGACTTCTTGTGTAACTGAAACAAGTATCTCAGGATTCTTATTCCAACATATTGTAATAAAAGTTTTTTCTTAAGTATAACTAAATTTTATTTAAGTATAACTACTATTTTTTATTATATTATTATTATAATTTATTTCCTTAAGTATAACTAATGTTTATTATATCATTCACAATTTTCTAAATGATTATATTGATGGTTATTAGATTTCTTATCTAACTAAGAATATTATATCTCAGAATTCTTATTCCAACATATCGAAATAAAAGTTTTTCCTTCACTTTAATTATTCTGATAAAATAGAGTTTTTTAATTCATCTGTAAAATAAAATATCTCAATCAAAATTTATTTTAAATACTAATTTTTGATACTTTCATTATTATATTTATTGTAAAATAAAATGTATCAATCAAAATGTGTTTTAAATATTAATTTTTGATCTTTTCTTTATCATATTTATTGTAAAATAAAAATATATATTTTTTCATTCTTTTGCTTTAACTTTGTATTTTATAAAATTATTACTAGCACAAAAATTCTAAAACAGACCTAATCTAACAATAATTAATTTAATTTATACGTATAAAAAGAGGGATAAGATTATGTTGAATTTTTTAGACTTAAGAAAACGCTGAAAAGGCCTTTCATCTGCATACAACATTCAGTTTGAGGAGGTCGTTTAAGTAGAACACTTATACAATTACAGTATTTTAGTCACGGCTGTTTTCATTAATAACTTTTTTTTATTTCAGAAAATTGTTAAACACATCAATTTCTGCTATTCTCTCATTTCTTTACATTAGTATTTAGAATATGAAAAAATAGAGAGAAATTAACTCATGTTATCTCAGTACATTCTTACGGTTCTTATCTTCTTATAATTATCATCCTTTCGGAATGCGAGATTTTTTATGGCACCGAACCTTCGTTGAAATGATGGAAGTTCTCTATGTGACCTTTCATGGCTAAAGCGAAAAGCGGTGCAACGAAATTGATACTTTCTTGGATGAGTGACATTTTGAATATACTAGAACTCAAAACGGTTTTAACAATTATTTCAAGATGTTTTTGCTTGGGAAGCAGACTTCCGCTCGAGAGGTGAAAATGAGTTGGAGACGTCATAAATAATTTTCTCTTGGAAAGAGATTTCTAAAAAAAATCGAGCCTTACTATAAGCCACTTTGTGTAAATACATTGTACATAGCCAGAATTAAATAAATTTTATAATACCGAAGGCTTCATTCTTTGGTCTGATGCTACAGTGGTACTAATGCTAACAAACCATTCCTCATCATTTAACACTTTTCTTGAAGAAGATGGAGAAAATGCAGAACAGGTTATTTCAGACGGTGACTTTGCAGCCAAAAGGGCTGACAGAATGAAATCAATGATATGGAAGAATTATAAGAACATGAAGTGGCATCCAAGAATATTAAATTACTGCTCAACCCTTCAGCAAGTAGAATCCAGTAGACATCTTATTTCGGGCAAACTCAGAAATGCTAGAAAGTGCATTTTATGTTAGAATTGGTTTGTGATTCCTTGTCATCAGACGCATTATAAGTAAGAAAAATTTATTACTGGCGAAAATTGGAAGTCTCTCATTTAGAAAAACAAATTACCATTTAAGCAGATATGTTACAACTTAGAAGGAAATTAACTACTAAAACAAATTAACGTCTAAACTTGTATGAATCAACATAGCTATAGATACTTGAAAATATAACTATCTTAGCGACTGCGGTGCAAAACATGAAGACGTTTATAAAACTTAAAAGAAGAACTAAAGAAGGAAACAACAGTGCAAGTAACAACAAAACAAATGTAACAACATAACAAATGTAACAACAAAAGTAACAACGTAAAAAATGTAACAACAAAATTAACAACATAACAAATGTAACAACAAAAGTAACAACATAGCAAATGTAACAACAAAAGTAACAACATAACAAATGTAACAACAAAAGTAACAGCATAACAAATGTAACAACAAAATTAACAACATAACAAATGTAAGCTGTACTGCGGCGGAAAAGGAGAAAAGAAATAGTTGAATATTCGCGCATGATGTTCTCCAAACTGTCTTGCTTTTCATGCAATGAAATGAGAAAAAAAATTAGCCTCCAATGAAAGGATTAATTTTCATTAAAGGAAGCTTGTAAAATTTGGAAAGTAGGGTATATTATTGTATGTTATCTAAAACAAACTATAAACGGTACTTTGGTAATTTAATAGATTTTATGAGTTCACTATTCGTTTCAAATATTTAGGATCAAAATAGGATAGATTTTTTATTTTAAAAATCGGTATAGATTTTTACTGGGGTGGTAGGTACGATTTAAAGAATTAGTTGCATATCCTAATTTTCCAACTGTACTAAATCGTTTAAAGAATAAAATATGATAGATTTCTATGTATGCTATATTCTAAAGATAAATGATGAAGATCATGTTAAAATGTGTCATTCGACCATAGACATTATGTTTGACATATTCGAATAAATAATGATTTACAAAACCAACCTCAAATTACTTCCTCGCTCAAAAAATTATACAAGTTTAATCAATTACTACGATACAGTTTTATCTTTACTTGAAAAATAACTTAAAGACAGTGACTGTCCTTTGTCGGTGTCTATCCCAAGCAAGACCAGACAGTGTTTTAGACAGTGGAACAGGAAACTGAGTGCATCATTCTAATACGCTGTGGCGTGTTTCTCTCGACAGTACTATAATGGAAACTAGTTCATGTAATGAGGACCTCTAGTGATAGTCATGGGGTTCTTGAGCGGCTACCAATGTGTCTAGTCCCATCTGGAGAAGTTCTCACAAAAGGCAGCCCCATTCCTGTAGTGGAACCTGCCTCGAGCGGAGACACCTGCGTGTCTGAAACTTGTGTGACTGCTAATTTCGCTGAGTCACGCCATCAGCTTAGATTGTAGGATTTGTTCTAAGTGAGATAACGTAGTTTAATCTTGAGCGAAAATCGCTATTTTGGCGATGAATGTTGTTCTTTCACAAAGCTTTCAACAGGCGTCTGAATTATAAGATTTTGGAGTAATGCGCTTGTCAAAGCGAGGCAGATATCTTAATAAGTAGAGCAACGCGAGATCGTTCATAATTTTAAGAGGAAGTGCCTCGTGTCTTTTCAAAGTAAATAGCGGGGTTTCGATGTAAGTAACTGAATACATAGCGTGTGTTAGTTTTCAACTTTCTAATTCCACCTTTGCGGAAGATAAATCTATTACTAAACTGAAGAATTGTTTAGATGATGATTATTATTGGACAAAGGAATCAAATTTCAAAAATCTCTCTCTCTCATATCGGTAATATTTTATTCATTTTTTAGATTATTACCTAAAAGCAACTTTTCATTCATTAGGATTGCAATAAACTGTCGTATTCGTGACTTGCTCTAAATGATCCGATATTTTCAATAAATTTTGAAAGTTTCTTATAAATTGAGTCCCTTTTTTTCCTTTGAAAAGACGGGATTATGTTGATGTAAACTTTAAGAGGTGGTTATTTCATTACAGACTGTTTTACTTTTTTAATAGATTTCCAGACGACATGCTATTTGCGGTAGAATCCTATATAGGTTGGAGATCTTATCTGTTAAATCATATATTTTTTAACTTTCACTTTCAACTTGTTGATATGAAAACTATTTAGTAAATCCTAACATTTGAAAAAAAATGTAAAGCTGTAAACAAAGGAGTAGACAGTTGCATTAAAGGACGTGTTTAAATTTCATATATCCATTAAATTAACATGCCATTCAATTTCTGCATTGATAGATAAAATGGAATTCCTATATATTTTCACGGTGTGGAAAAATTACAGTAGATAGAAAATCTCGAAATCTTTTTAATTTTTGTATAAAAAATAGACATTACAAAAGCATTTAAAGGTAAGATAAAAAAATAATTCTAACAGCTTTTATTTTTCTACAATTTTAGAATTCCAAATAAATGAAATTGAAAACACTTTTTCCAGTTCTTGTCTTCTGTGACATATAATTTGGGGGCATTTAAGATCTTAAATACAAATGAATAGTATTCTTAAAAATATATAAGCTTACTAAAGAAAATTCATTTTTGTAATAACTATAATTTTATTTAAAAATTTCAAATATTACATTTCGATAGATCTGGAATGGTCCATCATATTACGGATAGTTCGAAATTGTCTTCTGAAAGAGGAAAACACGGTATTCATCTTTTTAATTTAAGGTCTCAAAATGATATTTTACAACAAAACATCGCGCACTTTTAAAAGAAAAAAATATCTGAAGTTTAACTTTCTCAAGAAAGAATTCCTCAGCAGGAAACAAAGGTATGTCTCATTAACTTTCAGTTTTCCTGAAAAAGTATGACAAAAATCTGACAAATGAAAAACCTTTAAGGTATCCACATGTGATGAAATTTGATATATCGCAATTCGTAGGAAAGCTTGAAAGTGGTTGAGCTGCTAGTATTTTTTAATCTTCTAACTATTTCTTGAAAATATGTTTGATTTTTGTACCATAATTAAATAAATATTTTTATATTCACTCTATTTTAGGCAAAAATATATCCTCAAGATATTTTTCTGTATGCCTTCAACTTCTTGTACTACTTTATACGAGGGTAAGCCATTAAGTAAGTCACAAAAGATAAGAAAAAGATAATTTACCATGATAATCACTTGAAACAATTTTATTTTTCAACATAATCTCCACCAATGTTGATGCACTTATCCCATCGTTTTATCAGCGCCCCAATTCCAGCTGCATAAAATTCTTTGAGTTGCTGTCTCATACACAGTAGGACTTCGTGTTCAACGTCGTCATCATCTGCAAAGTTTTTGCCCCCCAATGTGTTGTTTTAGTGGATTAAAATCGGACAGATGAAAATCACTTGGGGCTAAGTCTGATTGGTCAGTGCTATAGCATCCACCTTACAGCCTAGACTTAGCCCCAAGCGATTTTCATTTGATGATGACGATGAGATGATGAAGACGTTCAGCACGAAGTCCTACTATGGATGAGACAGGAACCCAAAGAATTTTATGCAGCTGGAATTGGGGCGCTGATAAAACTATGGGATGAGTGCATCACATTGGTGGAGATTATGTTGAAAAACAAAATTGTTTCCAAGTGATTATCACGGCAAATTATTTTTTCTCATCTTTTGTGACTTACTTACCCTCGTATAACTAGACAAGTAGGATTGCTCCACATTCACAGTGAGATAAATAGTTCATGTTTCAATTACTGAAAACATTCAACAGATATTCACTTACTATATCGATAAATTTCTGTTTATTGTTTTCTCTATGCTTTCTAATGTTTCAGAACTGTTGCTTGAATAATATTGTAATTATTTAAGCAACTATTCATGCCTCTATTCGTGCTCACGCGATATACATCAAAAGCGCCGAGGCAATTAGATTTTGGAATTCATAGTCCATCTTGCAAGAGGAAAAAAATGCACAGCACAACGTAACACAACGTTAAGTTATAGTATGTTAGATATTATGTGCAGTTCCATAATTCATGTAGCCGTTTAATTGTAATCATGCTTCTTTAACTTGTATTCAGTGTCAAAAGAGCTAAAGACTAGACTAATCTTTTTAAGGGTCACTTATAACTGTGCATTCATAACAGGAGGATCTAATTGAAACATAAAAAAATAAGCGCCTGAACACAAAATTCCCATATATATGGGCTAATAGGACTCAAGCAATAAAAATTATACCCGAACAAAAACGTATTTTTAATTAAGGTTTATTAAAAGAAGTATTCACTTAAATTAGGATTGATAAATTCTCTAAGTTTAGAAAACATAAATATATAGAAATAAATTACACTGTGACCGATTAATAGAAACATAAGAGTTAAAATCTGATTATAAACATACGTAGTTGCAAAATCAGAAAATATGCTGATTAAACATGTTTTCGAGAATAACATAATAATATTTATTAATTATAATAGAGTGAAATATGTGTAAGAGGAAGATCAAATTGGAAAAAAAATCTTTGCTTGGACCCAAAACTCTCACGTATACGCACTAATTTGGTTCCAGCAATAACAACTCAAACCAAACAAAAACGCACTATAACTTAAGATGAGGTGTTTATAAAATAGGAAACAATTATGTGTGAAAATATGAATACATATAAACTAATTATACAAACTGAAAAAGTACATTTCAACAACATCTTAATAAATCAAAATGGTCTAAATTACCACTTCTAAAAATGCATTATTTTAGAATTTCACTTTTACAGCATGTTCTTTCCTTGAAACATCTATTTACTAAAGATAAGAGCATTGAAGTACGAGCTCCATCATAATTCGCATTTTTTTAATACAAAAATGTTATTATTATAGTTCTCTAATTATGTAATGTGATAAGACAGAAAAATTTCTGAACTGGTCTGTCTCTCACACACTAAAACATGAAAGAGTATGAGGTTCATAACACGTTCATGTTCCGTGAATTGTGACTTAATCACATGCATGATTTTAGAATCTTTCAGCTGGCATTCAATACAATAATTCGTGGATTTTTTCTAAAGTTTTCAGAATTAAGGACATGAAAAATTTGAAAAAGAAGAAAATTTTTTCATGCATTATCTTAAATCGAAATACAAGTCATCGAGTTACAAATAGTTAGGAGTAACTGTTGCGTTCAAACAATTGTTCATTCCTGTTCAAAAATGAACTATAAGCTTAATTCATGAAAATAATAGCATATTTATGGAAAAAAATCCAGAAAATCTCTAGACTATTATTGCCTCTTATATAGGATTTAAAAACCAGTGTCGAGAATTTAATGGAAACCCATATCGTCATGAATTGCGCACATGTTTAAATTATTGTCAAATATTTTCTTGCTATATTTCTTACAAAATTTAAAGCTCAGGTGTCGTCCTCGATATCTGACCGCGGTTCAAATTTTCGAGGTCCGTCCCTAAATAGCCCTCGTGTTGCTTCAAAACGGGACGTTAATATAACCTAACCTTATAAAATTTAAATAAATATTATAAGTATATATAAAGGGCATGTATAATTCACTCATGTTAGAAACCGAGTTGAAGAAAATTTTAAATTTTGCATCCATTATAGTTAATATGATATATATATATATATATAATTTTAGGAATATTCGATAACTTTATGTTATACAATGCAATGGAAGACAATTAATTTACCACGATGATTACTTGGAACGGCATCATAATCCAACCTATTAATACGACATTCAAGAAATGTATTATGTCCCGTAATAACGAATATTGATACTCTTTTCATGGTGAACTATTTTCGTGACTCTGTCTGTCTTGTTCATAACAATATTGAAATTTATTTCACCTTCTTCTGATATAAAGCTTTGTATATGTCGTTTTGAAAAGTGCATAGCACAATTACAAAGCAAGCAACCTCCCCACCCGCCTTTGTTTTGTTGCACGTGAAAAGTTTCAATCTGAAATAGAGTAAATGTTTGCAATTGCAAACTTAATAAATATTTTTCATAAGCTATGTGGACTAAAGTATGAAAAGTAAACATAGTATTCAAAGGAAACCATGTTATTTTCAATCCCCACGCAACTGCATATGAAAATATGTAAGCAAAATTCGCGCTTTCTTCTTTCACAGTTACTCTGTAGCGTAGACCTGCAACTATTAAAGCGCGTTACCATATATTTAAGTAATTTTAAAAGCCATTTAAGCACTGCTTTGAGATTCTTAGTTGAGAAGCTTAAATGAACCAACTGTGTGAAAAAAAAGCAAAAGTTTCTGGTGAACAAAGCACATTTAATTCCTCTCTTCAAAATACACTAATTGTATACAATTAGTGAAACGCACGATTAGATTAGGTATAATTATATTAAAGTAATTATGAAAGGGTGCAACAAATTGTTTGCAGAAGAAAAACCAGAATTATTTAGTCAACACTTTTGATAGCGGAATCTTATTTGAGCTCGGGGAAAAATAAACTCGTTTTTGTCGAAAACCATAAGTAAAAAACTAAAGATGATAAGCAATTGCATTTCTCTACCGTTGCATTAGAAGTGAGCATCTTTCTGTTGTAACTACATATTTATTTATACATTCTACGAAAGTAAAATATACTGAAAAAGGAAAAGAGTGAAATATGTTCTTACGCTTTCTCTTCGCATGGAAACCAAATTTAACATCCTTGCTATATCTTTCTTTTTTTCATCCTTGTGCCTCCAGTTCTAGTTGCAATGCAAACGTAAGATTCGACTTCAAAGTTTAAAGACTTCAAAGTTTAAAAACATAACTGCTCCCCACGCATTCCTATGCGCTTTTGTTTTATGAATTTTATTTCTGAGTTATATGATAACGCAATAAAATTCCACTCTCCGATGCGGTTCGACTTTTTTTCTTACACAAAAAAATATTTGAATCCGGAATAATTTATTCAAATTAAGACCGAAAGCGCATCAAAAGACTTAATTTTAGATGGAGGCAATTTCTTTGCTTTCTTATTTTTTTCCTCCCTATTTTCTTTTTAACTAGGCAAAAGGCGAAAGATTTTTTTTTAAAAAAATATGGCATTCGTACGAGAGTGGGTTTTGATCATTACCTTGAATATGTAATAAAATATTTGTTTACATCTAAAAAGTTCAGTCTTCCTAACGAACAACAAATGCTTTATATTTTCTGCAGAGCTGAACTTTGAATTACATTACACTCAGATCCAAAGCTGTGTGGAGAGAAATACGTATTTCCTTTTGGATGCAAATAGTTACTTTATATTGAGTACGGAATTTTTACTTTTAAACAAATTATATTTGAACTGAAAAGGGGATGTTGTTTTAAATTTTTTAAAAAATTGTTCAAATTGTGGAAACAATTTTTCGAGTTAGTTTCAAGTAATTTCAAACGCCAATGCCTTCTTAATTAAAGAGAAAAATGAACGCCATATATTTTATATTATTTTTACTCAATAGAAAAGAAGTTAAAATCTAAAAAAATTAAATGCCATAAAAGCATTTTTGTATTTTACAACGTCGTATCTTATATTATCCATTTATAACCTAAATTAATTTACCTCTATAATCTGATTTAATTGCACTTTGCAACAAAAGATAAGCTTTGGGGCAGAATTAACCCAGGAAAGAGGAAAATACTTTTAATTAATTAAAATAACTTAATTAGCGTAATTAATAATTAGAACATATTGAGTTTTGCCTTCAGCTGGCATCTACTACCAGCTGTCGGAAATACATTCATTTTGTCCTTGTAGGTGCCGTCAAGAAAAGTGGTCATATTACGAGGATACGAGCATTTGAATAAAACGGTACTTTTAAGAACCATCAGGATATAAAAGTTTAACAAATTCCCATTTATAATTAACAAATTTATAATCTAGCTGTCCACACCAAATTTTTGTATATTAAATTAATTGTTGCGTATCTTCTTAGGATATTTAAACAACCAATTTCATATAAACGTGAGAGCGGGTTGTTTCGCAGTACTCGTTTAAAAAAAATTAGTAACACTAAGTAAGAAAATAGTTCTTGAGTTAGCAATACGATTATTATGTCTATTTCCAATAGGAATTTTTTTAAAGGGAAATTCATCACCTCCTTACCTGTAGGATGTTAAAAAAATATCTTGCCTTAGGTCACACCACTTTATTTGAAATAAGCCATGGAAATTTCTAAAACCCTAACATTAATTATTTGCTGAATGGTTTTTTATGTAGTATTCAAATTTATTTTTAAAAATATACTACGATATATCATATATCGGGCATCACTAAGGAAAAGTGAGTGTATTCTTCAACATGGTTTAAGGTGGGCTTCATAATAATGAAAACCATCTTAATTCAATTAACCAAACCCCTTTAAACATTACCCTTGATTTGTAAGTATGCAAACAAATGAAAATACAGGACTAGAAGATGCACGCCCTTATTATAAAAAACGAAGGACTAGTACAGAAAATGTAATCACTAAAATCATACTCGAATTACCAGTTCAAATGTCTTGCGAAACATAATATCAAAGAAATTATCTCATTTTGAGAAATATTTATTTTGCCTTTTCTTAAAGGATTTTTGGATCTTTTATTCGAAAGAAGTTCAAATAAAATTAGTATCTTTCTTATTTCGCTGTTTGTCAAAAATTTTAATCCATTCTTTAAATGATAAATGTAAAATCATTTAAAAAGGACGTCCAAGAATTCACTTTTTAAACCATCCCTATCCATTATCAACCAATATTTGAAATTTCTATTAATTACAAGCAATGCAAAAAAATACTGTTATTTTTAAACATAAGTTAAAATTTCAAAAAAATCAGTTCAGCAAATGACAATTAGTTGTTGAGATCAAGCTGAATTAAAAGTTTCTCTTGCTCGCAGGCATCAACTTTGTTGGTAAATGCAGAAGAACAGATTTTAAAGAAAGTAATCATGAACTTGCATACACCAAGTACTCCTAAATTGTAGTCTCTGACTCTCAAACCTTGTCTTAGAAAATGCCATTATTTTATAGGGTATGGAAGAATGTTTACGCTTAAGCTGAAAACATTTTATAATATGCCTGTTTAGCCACGATGCGAAATAATAAACTTGTTTTTTCCTTTTCATTTAGTGCTTTTTCCCACTCATCATTCCAAACTACTTTTTAATACAAATTCGTATAAATAAGCCAAATATTTGAAAAGCTCTTAGTGAAATTTAATATAATCTCTTCCATTAATAGTTAAATTCAGCAATATAGCAACAATGTACTGAAAATCATTATCTATTAATTTTATATAATGCTGTTAAATTTATTCTTGATAATGAATTTTCACGTTTTATGAAAATAAATTGTATATCCTAATATAAAAATGCATAAGCAGCATATATATTTATATATCTTGTACACTGAGAATATTAATAATATCCGTCTTCAATGTCGGAATTTCAGCAACATCAGGGGTAAATATATGATTAAAAGCCACTAGTACAAACTTTCAAAAAATAATAATTAAGTCTCGATGAGATCATTCTCTGAATTTGCCATTCACAAGCATGACAGAAGAATATGATTTATTAGAACTTTATATGCTAAAATGTAATCGTGCATGGTAGATATTTAAATTCCTTCGTCATCAGAACATCTCAATACATACGAGTAACTAAATTCCGCTTTTTTGTTAGGAATAAGCAAACAGAAATCACTTCAAAACCAAATTAAAAATAAAATTCGAAATTCATATGTGAAATGGAAAGCCATAATCCAATAATTGCCTTCTAAACAAAATCTTTTTTGATCTAATTGAAAATCAATACGAAAGAAAACAATTCCATCACGTAATATATCTGAAATGTTTCACTTGCCCGACGTTATCTCTTGACAATATCAGAGCTTCAAATCACGTGCTAGTGGTGATTCACTTAACGTATTAGAACTCTAGCTGTACATACACATGTGTGTTGTCCAAACGCATTCTTAGAGTAGGATACGAACGGATCAGTCTGTAATCACATTTTCATTACAGATTTGGAAAAATCCCAAAAAATAAGATTGGCAGACCTGCAATGTGTTCATGAAAGTCCATCGGTCGTTTATAAACTCGGACCTTTAATTTACTTTTCTTGGAATGTACCTGCCAATATTGATAGAGAAAAGAACCAAATACCTGTTATAGTTTGTGACATTTGTTGGAGATTAGTCCTTTTATTGGGAGGTTTGTTCCTTGGATCGCGCGTCTTTTCAAGAAGTGCTACCAATTCGGAAGAGGGATGTTTAAATGAAGATGGACTTATTGAGTGCAGCAAGATCTCTAAATTCCTTTTGCTGCAGCCATCAGTTAACTTTTGTTTTCGATTTTAATACTTATTAAAAAACATAAATTTCGAAAAAAATCACAGATGCTTTTAAATTCATTTAAATATTTTATTGAAAAATAAATACATATCATATTCGGAGAAGAGATATTCAAAAGAAGAAAGTATATATAAAAAAAGTTTTTACAAACATCAAGAATAATCTAAAACTTAACTGTACTAACTAATCAAAAATTTAAATTAACAAAAATCGCATAAATTTTGACATTTAATAAATATTTTATAATATGTTGATAATAGCATAACTGTCGTGTGATATATATAAAATTTTCGTGACACTTTTTGCAGCATATATTGAGTTAGTTTTCATAGAAGATGCAATAGTTCTGAAACCTCGTAAACTGACAAAAAATAATTGAAGAAACAATATACGGTACTTTTTAAAATTTGTCTTGCAAATGCTTTCATGGATTTTTTCTACAATAAGACTTTATCAGATAATATTTCCCTTGTTGAATTTTCATGAAAAGCATAATTTAGTAAAAAGCAAAGGGTATACTTTTGATTTATAATCTTACCCTTGACAGAAAATCTTGTCTAATTTGGAATCTTTATGGTGAGTGGTCTTCGATAAAGTTCGCCATTCGATTCCTCATTCATTTCTTCCTTTTTGAACATTTTTTACTTTCTAAATTAATTTTTTATGTGTTTTAAATATTATCGTTTTAAACTTCTGTTGATGCAATCACTTGAGGCTGTTGCGTTTGTACGCTTAAAGATGTATTGTCATCGTTTATGTCTAAATCTTCTGTTTATTATCTATAATTTTCTTTCTTTTTATTTAATTTAAATTTCGTTTAGTATATCTATTATTTATAATTTAAGTAGGCTTTTTAATTTTCAAAGTTTAGCTTACTGTGTTAAATCTAAAATTACTTATCCTTCCAGCAGGCGCGCCCTCTATATCAACATGAAGAAGGTAATTATTTAAATAAGGTTATTAGGTAATTATTAAATTTGGGTAAGATTTAATAAGTACAATTATTTTACACAATTATCACTTAAAAAGGAATGGAAACAATGTAAGTATAAAGTGCTAAAATAATATAAAATGACCAAATCTTTAGCTGAATAACGTGAAAATGAACTAAACGAAATTCCCAGTATTTCAAATTAAATATTTACATTTGTTTTATAAAACTGTAAAGACAATATGGAAGTAAAAAACAATTAGATATAAAGAGAAAGAAATCAGTTTCATAGTGATTTCATTGCAACGGTCACGCTTATTTCTGCAATACAAATAGCAGAGTCCTATTAACGCCTCGCATTCCAAACGATGACTAACAGTTCGTCGAAAGAGCTGGAAGAATAGCCACGGTCATGCTTTCGTAGCGCCCTCTGGTAAGAAGATATAAAACGAAATTCTTCTCTAGTGTATCTCTCACATACGCGCTCTTGCTGTCAGATTAGACGCATGATAGAAACATTTTTTTAGTTCCTTTGGACCATCAACTGTGAATAATTCTGTATTTCTGTCACTCCATGTCTTTCTTTATCACCTCAATACATTGCTACAGCTCTTAATGCAGCTAAAGCTTTTCACAGACTGAATTTCAAAGGGAATGTTCATATTTCAAAAATTATATTTTTAAATGATTTTTTTACTCCGAGTATAATACTCCAATTGCTCAATCATATATTTCAGGATTAAGGAAAATAGATATATATTTTTTCAGTGAAAATTTCTTCATTCACTATCGAACACAAATTATCCAAGTTTAGCTATTTAAAGAATAGAACTTAAATTTAAGTATAAAAAATTCCCCTCTGAAACATCTGCTTTCATACATGTTTACTAAGCTAAATTAAGCAGTATAACTCTAAACACTATAGACAATATTAATAAAGGTGTCTACTATACTATACAAAATATAACACATATGGTCACGTATCATCATCATTTTTACCAGAAAATCTTAAATTTTGTTTCCGTTAAATGCTATCATTTAGGATGATATTTGTTGAGTATGGATTTCAAAAATGAATTTTAAGCACAGATGCAGAATTTTGCTACCTTTTTTGTTTGCTTGTGTCAAGAGAGAGCAAGAAAAGATATAAGAGAGCGAAAGCAGATGTAAAACTTTTGCACACACGCTAGAAAAAGATAAGCAAATGCACAAAACTTTTATTATGAGCTAATTTGCGTACACTTGTTTCTTGGTAGCAAATCGAAACTTCAAAGAAAAGCCAGCTGGAAATGAGTAATGAATTCTTCAGAAACAACAATTAGAACTAATTAATGTGATGTTTTTCTGTCTCTTATGCAAATCTTTTAATGTAGTTTAAATATATTCTAGGGTTACTTAGAAAAAAAGGCAACAGGGTTTATGGAAGGAAACATTTTTTTTAAGTATTCTTTGCCAGAGAAGCTTATGCTTTTAGTTCGAATTTCTTTGAAGTTGAGATCTGATATTTGGTCCTTTTTCATTTATTTAATGATGACAATGGACTTTTCTGAGTTGTTTGGTTTCCAGTGCTTTACATACGTTAAAAGTATCAATTTTTTACCTTTGTGTTCTAAATATTGATCATTAAAGGCATAGTTAATAATTATGATGAAATATGCACAACGTGTTTTTTCATTTTTCATATTTCCTTTAAATTGCAATTTCCTGGAAAAATTCTCAACTAAAGACTGCATTAATTAAGTTACGACACAAGTTATTTTAAATATTGTGACACTTGCATTTATAATTAATGTTTCCATGATTTAGGATAGAATCAATTTCAAGCATCAATTTTGAAATGAATAATCGAAAGGGGAATAATTTAAATTAATTAATATTCGAACCAACTTTTCCGGTCCGTTTCTGAAAGAAATTTCGGAGAAATATCATATAATATTGGGAAGTAAATAAATAAAAAGAAATTTAATAAAATATCTTTAACTAAAATATCTTTACACTTGTTCACAAATTCATCTGTTTATGTGTGTGGGTGTAAAGTGAAGGACATGAACTACTTACAAGAACAAATATATCTTTTGAATTCAAAATTAAATCCGAAAATTCTCGCTCCATGTTCAGAACTTTCATTTAATACACAAACTAATAAAATGAAGAAGCAGAGTGGATGGACAAAAAAATTAAAACACCTACATACATCTGTGTTGTTTCAGAAGCGGCATCGCCCTGCTCAGGTGACGTATTAATGATACACCAGGGATTTTCAACATATGGAGCTCGCCCCTGGGGGGGGGGGGTGATAACACTAAATGGGGGGGCTCATATCGAAAAGAAAATATTATTAAAAAAATTGATTAATAAACTGAAAGGAAAGTAAAACGAAATACATTCTGACATAATAAAAAATAAAATACACATTTACACTGATATAATACATTTAGAAATAAGATTGTATAAGTAATGCACAATGCATTATTATTGTATATATGATTATTGTATGAGAGGGTGCGCGATGAAAATTACCATTGAAAATTGGGTCGCAAATACTAAAAGGTGGATACACAAATGCTATCGTCATTTTTATACAAATAGTGGATATGTTATTTTACCGTCAACAGCCTGTGATGAAGCTGTGATCTCTGCGGACTTTTTATTACTGTGCAGAATGTCAGCGCTCACACGTTTTGAAAGAGGGAAAATTGTTAATGGCCATCCGGTTGGAGAATCGGTAACTAAAACGGCTAATATTGCCGGCGCTTCTCGAACAACAGTATCGAAGATCATGACTACATACCGTATGAAAGGGAAAACACCTTCAGCCAAGAATAACTGTGGTCGAAAGTGAAATCTTAGGGAAGGAGATCGTCGAATGTTAATGCTGATGGTGAGCTCCAAGAGGAAGACGTTCACAGCCAGACCACAAAACTCAACTTGCATATTTCGGTTTCAACAAAAACGGTTAGAAGGAAATTACACCAAAAATATCTATGGCAAGGTACCAATGCCGAAATCACTCCTGAGTGATGTGAATGCAAAACGTTATCTCAAGTAGTGCCATGTTCAAAATACTGTTGCAAAATGTCTTGCTGCGGGTGTATGGTGTAAACAGTCCAACACGCAAGATAATGGAGAATGAAGATTTATTTACAAATATGCAGGAAAACACGTAGCACAGATACAGGAAACAATAGTTCTTGCACAGATTACCAATGTAAACAGGCAACAATTCGCAGGTAATAACAGTTCAGCACTTTGTTACCTAACAGCACAACAGTCAGCAAATAACTAATAACAAGTAGACAATAACTGCACCTTCAATAGCGCTCAGCTCACCAGCTCGCACTGCGGGTAGAACTCCAAAGGCATTCGCGCTCCAAGGCGATCCCGTCGATCAAGACCAAGACTGATCTAGGCGCCGTCCTTAAATATTCTCTTCGACAGGCCGTGACGTCACATGGTGTTTTCTCGTGTATTCCCTTTCCTAGAAGAAATATCGAGAAAAGGGTTGCATTTTCGGGAATCATCTATTTGTCTCCAAGGTCGCCAAAATGGTCGCCAGGTTTGTCGCCAAGATCATGGGTGCCCTAAGAGTCGCTGAGGTCACTCCATGCTTAACCTTGTAAAACTCTCTTCCCAAGCATAAGACTTGCATTGCTGGGAAGCGACTTTCCATGTTTGTAACAATACTTGCTCAAATGACGCATAGCAGAAAGTGACATCGTCCGATGAATCGTCGTTCAAAGTGTCTCCGAAACAATATGTGTGTCTGAAAACGACCGGACAACTGCTGTGCATGTGGAGAACCTGGCACGCATTCTCACTATGCCACCAAGTGCCGCCTCACGCTCTCTTACCACCTCAGATGTCCAGCAGATCAACAAGTAGAAGCCTGGATGAAATCAATAACCAACCACCGCCTGCTAACAAACAAAATAATAGACCTACTCAACTTTATCACCATCCAAGAAGACCTACTTAAATCGGAACAGACAGAATAACTCCACAATAGCCTGCATTGTTCATCCTACTACAAAGCGCATGTCTCCCATCACGCCCTTCTTCGTTTAGTGTATATATTTATGTTTTATGTGTGTGCATATGTTTGTGTATATATTAGTGTTTATATTTGTATTTCCTCTCTTCGTATTCTCTTATATAAAATGTAATTTTTTTGAGCTCGCTTTATATCAATAAAGTTCCACGCATACCCACCCAACCAACAGGGAGCAGCCATGGCTTCGAGTTCGGGGGTATGCTGTGGTACGTTTGAAAAACTCCTTCATATGCGTGCGATCCGTATTGCCATCGTTTAAATGTGAAGCATGGGGAGGATTTTGTCATGATTTGCATAACGGTCTCGTCGGTTTTCAACAGGCCCTATCATCACGCTAGAAACCCATGTAACTGGGAGTGTCTATGTGAGCATTTTAGCAAACCAGCTAAACGCTATGGTGCGAACATTGTTTCCATCTGGAGAAGCAATTTTCCAGGACAATAACTGTTCAATCCATACAGATTTGCGTGATTCAAAGAGCATGGAGATGAAGTCACACATCTCCCTTGACCATACTATTCCCCTAACCTCAAAACTATTGAACCACTGTAGTCTCTTTTGGAGGTGAGAATACGCAGCTGATATTTTCCTCCATCATCTATACGGAACCTTTCATGAAGAATGGTTTAATATTCCTTTAAACGTCAATCAGGATTTGCATAATTCAATTCCTCTACGCATTCAGTTCGTTATACATGCTAAACAGAGCCCTATGCCTTATTAATATACCTTTTCGTATTCATTCGTGGTGCTTCCATTATTTTGTCCGCCACCTGTAGATTTTTTCATAAATATGTATTCATATATTTATTTTAAAATGGTATAACCAAAATGTGAAGCAAAATATTAGATCTTTCAGTTTTATTTTCATGTAGATTCAGGATTTTTGGCATGGAATTTGATTTGTGATTTGATTTTATAGAAAGAAATCGCGTTCTAAAGCTGCATAAATTCTATTGGGAACGGAATTTTCATCAATAAGAAATAAGAGCAATTTGCAATTTAATAGTAACTTATTTGAAGAACAAAAACTGACTATTCTCAAGATATATTTTCCAGTTGAAATAATCAATGTTTTACTCAATGGAATTCATGCTATAGATACTAAAAGGCATATAATGTTTTTTTTTATCTTATCATGTTTTAGAAGTTTCAGTCAAATCAAGACGAAAAAATTCCTTCCTAATAGTAATTTCCTTTAATAATTAAATAACTTGCATTTAACTAACAATAAATTCTAATGGATTGATATATCAGGAAAACATTATAATACATTTTCCACGTTGAATATCTGGCATTGAAAGCTATTAAATTTCAAATTCTAATGTTTTCTTAAGTCTTGTTTACGTATGAGACTTAATTACAACAGAAATTAACATTTAAATTATTCTTGGTAATCTTTTCTTAAATTCGAGAAAAAATTATTAATTTGGAGTATAACACATTATTGTGAACACATAAAGAAAATGAACCTATAAATATCTTTCTAAGAACGAAGTAAATCATCTTTTTCAAATAAATTTAATAACACATAAATGCATACAGGGATGCCAAATAGATAAAGCTTACAAAATGCATACCTACTTATGTTGGGATGCACTTTCTGTGACAGAGAGAGAAAAGTTTTGCTTCATCTTTATTGTTTTCATTAATTTGAGTCTTTGATGTCGGATTGAAAGATTTTTCAGTTCAAATTAATTACGTGAATGGAACTCCATTTTTAAACTAATTAAGTTCTTGCATTCCAGTACTCCTAAGCATGAAACTCTAGCTACTGTCAGAAAAAAAATAATTGTACGATCAAAGAAGTTAAAACCGCTCTTTATTCATCGGAATATGTTTCAAATTTATTTCTTAGTTTCGCTACTAGATGTTCGCTAAATGCATCACTCTGTTTGATGCTACTTAAGAAAGTCTTTTCTCAAGCCCATTACAGAAGGAGCGTGCCTTTAAGCTACGCTTACTTGTAGTGACTGGATTAGCAGCCTTTTGAATTGTTTCTTCCCTTAGTTGCATCGCCATCTTTGATCAATCAAGGGATTTCCTACGAATCGGTCCTACTCACTTAGGAAATTTCTTTTGTAAAATGCCATTATTCAAAGCTTGTTTCGGTCCTGGAGAGTTCTTTGAGAGAACTGTTAGCGAAAAACATTTTGTTTTTGCTTTTTATCCCTTAAAGCGCACTTTCTGACATTGTAATGTTATCTCTTTTCGACTCAAGATTATAATGAAGTTAAAGAGAAGCTTATTAACTCTTCTAAACTACATTTAAGCCCGTATTTTATGAACAAACCGTGTAACTTCTACATGCTTTTTTTGTGGTTGTTAAATGCAGTTTTATAGCAGAAGGGACAAATGTAGCTGTAGTAGTGTTCTAATTCCACTTGGTATAGAATGTCTAGACAAGTCCATGAGTCAAAGACTCATGATAAAGGGGAAGTATGACATCTTCTGTTGGTGAATGTGACCTCGGAGAACTAAGACAGCACCCGAGATAGAACTCTGATTTAACTCCCGTATGGAGGTATATCACCTTCCTGGAGGACTTTCATGTAAAATGGTCCACATTTATGTTTCACTTGAAGGACAATCAGGAAAAGTTCCAGCAACCAGACAACATGACCGCAGCGATTTGTTAAAGCGCACCTCGGACTAAATTTTTTTGAGCAATTCTGATTCACAGCCTGAGGATACAACCCACAACCTTCTTCTTCCTATTCATGTACCTTCTTGGTATGTCTAGCCTTAACTGCTGAGCTAGATTCAGTCGTGCTGTGTCAAACATGGTAAAAGTTGAAGCGAAAAGTTAAAATCTTATAACACTTGAAAAGGAGCTAAGAAATATGATATGAAAAAGAAAGGTGAAAATGAGTAAATGTTAAAATTAGTAAAATCTCTATAAAATGAAGAAGTCCATGACCTACAAAAATTTTAAATGTTTGGGTTGGGATATTTTCCTGATAAATCTCGAATTTTTAAACATAGAGAACAAAGAAGCATTAGCGATTAAGATTTACTTAAAGTTGAACTAAAATCTGAATAACAGTAAAATACACCTAGGGTCTTTTTCACAAGTTGGACATATTTCACGAAACCAAAAGTGTTTATGGTTAAAAAGTGCATAATCTATGCTGAGTCGAAAGAGGTTGATATTTAATTCTCGCAATGAGCCAACAGGACACAATCATATTACAGATTTAAAGGAATGAAGCTTGTGATGGATGCGAAGATGCGATGATTTCTGCCAGGATGAATAATTATATTATATAAGAAATAGCTTCATATCAGGATAGGGTAGAGTTGTAGTCGTTGTTGGGAAATAGAAACTGATTTAGCTGTAGCATCGGTTTATTCATTGTCATTAAAACCCATATCACTAGAAATCCAGCAAGAAACTTATAACTACAAATCAAATTATATTAATTCAAAAGAAGCTTTTTCTATATAAGATTTTATGAATACATCTTTAAAAATAATTACTTTACAGATAAATGAAAATTTAAACAATACGTTGACAGCGGTAAATGAGCATAAACAGAAGAGACGAGTGCCCAATACTGTTTCTAAAATTCACAAACACAAAAATTCAGGAATAGAACTAAATTTATACAAGTTCTGAACATGTTTTTTATTGAATTTGATAAAGAATAAATGGTGAATCCCTATCTTATCAAAGATATTCTAATGTTCACCATTAAACACAGCATAATGTGATGTGCAGATTACCTCCTGTTATATATTAACAATGATTCTCATATTACCTTGCTTGTTTCTAAACATAATAGAAGTGTGATTAGTCCATTATGAATTTTTTATTAGCAGACTCAAATTATCCATGTTGTCATGTTAACAGCAGATCACTGGGATGCCGGTATGGGCAGAAGAAGATCCGAAGTCGAAAATATTGTTACAAACATGTAATGTCGCTTTCCCCACAATGTTAGTCTTATGGTTGGAAAGAGACATTTACAGAGGTTCTTACTGCCTATCGGAGAATGGAGATCAACTACCCCCCAGACCTTGACGATAACTTGGCTACAAATTTGGCGAGTTTGGCGTCAAATTTGGCGACAAAATGAAAGTTCTCGAATTTCCAAGAATTTTCATGATATCTCTATTAGAGGCTGAGATATCGAGATTTATGTAGAAAATTCTATGTGACGTCACATCCTCTCAGAAAAGGTATAAAAACACGGAATTGCTGAGATGAGACAATCGTCTGAACGTCTGCGGAGTTCGAAGAATCTCTTTGGAGACTTGTTCGCTTTGCGAGTTGCTCAGCTGTTACACGCTGAGCGCTATTATTGTTAGTGATTTGCTGTCTGATTGTACTGCTAATTTGTGCAAGTGCTGTTTTTACTGTAACCTGTACTTCGTGTTTACGGAATATTCGTGAATAAATCGTCTTTCTCAGTTATCCTGCTTGTTGGCCTGTTTTCATCGGACACCCACAGGACAAATTATGTAAAAATATGAAAGAATGTGATGTTTGGGAAATTTTAACTTTCTGTCACTTGTGTTATGATCGAGGAAATTTTCATTGGATTTTAAAGGTTTTTCAAGAAAGTTCCTATATATTCCAGAAAATACTCAAAATATGTCCTTATAATGTATGAAATGGTCAGTCCCCTCACTCTAAAATATCTGACTATCTGAATATCTGCCTCACTCTAATATTCTTTCTGATCAGCAGCACTGTTTTAAAATAGATAACTGTATTGGAATTTTGTTTATGTCTTTCCCACTGTGTTTGCTATCTATATCATTATAACATTATAGCCTCTTCTTGCACTGTTCTCTTGCAAATTTCCGATTGAAAACTTATATCATTGTACAAAACCTTAGCAACTCTTAAGATGATATTAAGAAGGTGGCTGATTTGTATTTATCTAGATTTAAACGAAGTATTTTAAATGGAGGATACGGCTAGTCTGTTCTACCATAACGAATCATATTAAGTAGTTACTCTGGCGTTTTAAATTTTTACTTAACATCGTATTATCATTGGTAGTATTTGTTTCAACTTGATTGTTTATTAAAATCGCACTTTACTATAAAATTGAATATAATGAGGAATAAAACAACCAAAACTCATGTGCCTTTGATTTTCTTTTTTCTACTTGCTTCATCCTCAAGATATTTTTAAAAATCAAAAACAATAATTGAAACAATATCGTCAGCAACTGAACAGCAACAAAATGAATTTAACTGAAATAGAAATTATTTGCATTTGGTTTTATACCAAATGTACGACATACTTTGATAGGTTTGATTTTTTCTTCTAGGCTTAATTTATTTGCCATCATCCGATTTAACTGTTCTAAATACAATGATCATTGCTTTAGAGTACCAACAGACAGGCGTACACTCTCACGAATGTCGCCTTTTAATATTTTGACCTTATTGTTTAACTAAGCCTAAAAATCGTACAAGTAATATGCAAGATATTACTGCAAGTTGGATTAAAAATTGAAAGGCTAGTTATTTTGTTACTTTTTCAACCATATCCTCTACATGCACTTAAAAATCTATATTTAAAAGGTCTAAATGTTTAAGAATCTGATCCACAAAATATAATTCAAACTACATTATTAAGGTTTAATAAATTCATAAATATATTTTATGTCTTAAAATCAACTTTATTTAACGAATGAAATTAAAATAGAAGATAAAAAATATGAACCATATTGTTCAAAGCATAGCAATGAACGAAAACACTGAGCTGCCTCCATGTTCAATTTCATACAGGGGGCCCAATTAAATAAGGCCACCCCCTCTTAACATCAGAACGACGGCAACTATAGTCATGAAAGTAGTGTCTAGATATAGTAAAACATCTATGCGCTATGAGATGAGACCCCTTACAGAACCACCTGGTGGCAAACTCTGGAGTTAGTGTTCCCATCTCGAAGAAGGTAAAAAATAGTGGAAAAATGTCAATTACAAAGTTGTAGATTTAGTACAAACAGACGCCTTGTGTCTATTAATACGAAGAACAGAATGTTCAAAATGCACATTTGATTTTTCTTGATTTCCGAAACTGTGCGTCACAAAACGGTTTACAAAGAGAAAAAACGATTAATTATCACAAGATACCTTAATTTTCGGAGTCCAAGGTACTCTCCGTCATCTACAATACAGATATGAGCCTTTGTTTGAATTTCACTTTGCACATGTTTTAGCATATAGTTGTGTGCCCTAGCACAAGCAGCAGTAATACGTCATCGAAAGTCTTCAATGTTGGCGGAAAGATTACAAACACCTGCTATTTGAGTTATTCCCACAGGAAAAAATATGAAGGGGTCATTTTTTTTCTCCGAAAAATATCATTTTCTCCTTTTCTCCATGTCTTGTGACGTTCCAATTTCCGAAAATGCGAACAAACAAATTTGCTGTATTAATGTGTACAAGATGTATTTTTGTACTAAATCGATAGCGCTCTACAACTTTATGATAGACATTTCCCAACTATTTTGTACAGTTTTCGAGATAGGAAAACTCCGGAGTTTGCCGCCAGGTGGCACTGTAAGGGGTTTCATCGCATAGCGCATAGACGTTTTACTACATCTAGACACTACTCTCATGACTATAGTTACCGTCGTTCTGAAGTTAAGAGGGGGTGACCCTTATTTAAATGGGTACCCTGTATATTGGAGTATTATATCCTTTTGATGCGCATTTTATTAGACTCTGTTTTAGAAACAGAGCTGGAATAAAAAGTAACTGTCGAGTTATAAGTTGATAGAATAAAATAACAATTATCATATGGCTAATATAGGTGTAAAATTTCTACAATTTAAGTAGCCCGAAAAAATTGTATCAAATTCCTCAGCTAAATCATTAGTTTTTTATGTTATATTTTTTGCTTGTACAGTCATTACAACTTCTGTTGCAATGGAGTTGATTCACATGACGTCATAGTCACGTGGTATTGCGTGACTATCACGTCACGTAAGAAAGTTACAGCTCGAAAGTACAGTTTCTAATGTAAAAATAATCAAAAAGTAATAAAAGTGACTATCACGGAGAAAAACAAACGTGACTGTAATATGGTTGTTTTCGCAACATCATCTAGTATTTACATTTAAATTTTCTAAAGTTTTTGATGTGAAGTCACATAATTTTCCTCCAGCAAAATTAAATTCATGCGACTCACTCAATTTCAATCACATGAATATGAATTACTTCATTTGTCGTGGAATGATATACTTATATATTTTATAGAATTAGTTAAGATATAGTTATTTTAGTGAATACAAAACATTCACAAAATCTGTTTGGAAGAATTCAAAGAGACTACTTTCATACAATGATTAATCTAATTCTAATCACACTGAACATAAATTTATTAATGAAATTTTTATAAAATGCTGGCTACCTTAATTAATTAATTTGTAATGATCTCCTTTATTTTAAGTCTTGAGCAATAGATGCTTTTAGAAGCACTTTAAGTTTTGGAATGTTCTTATTCAGGATAAGAAATCGAAAGTCATGAACGTTCTTTAAAATCTTTGAGATACTACGTGTCTTGAAATCTTATACAGATTGAAATTCTATGTAAATGCATGCAATTTTGTGCAGCAATAACGCCGCAAATTATATGAGCATGTAGTTGTTTCCAGATTTTGATAGTCCCTTTGTTAACGTGTAAACAAAAGTTATGTAATGAACACTCAGACATAAGAAGCTTACTTCTAACTATATTTGGTTTGTGAAACGTGAAGACATTTTTACATTCAAAATGCATTCAATACATTTATCACGGCATTTTGTTTATTTCTTAACATAACTTGCTTCATTTTTTTTATCTCTTTACACTTGTTAATCAATCAGAGTCAAATTCTGAATATTAATTACCTATGATTCATAGATAAGGCAGGATACTTTTAAAGTCATTGAAAATTAAATAGTAATGAAGTTACAGTTTCTAATTTAAGTGGTCATATAATTCAGTCGCAATAAATCTTCGTTATTAATCCTCCATTAGTAGCAATCTTTGTTTAGACTCAAGAATACGGTACGCACTCGTCGCTAAGCTCGCGAAACCCTCGCCAACCCTTATATTGCTTGCCAAATAGTCTTCATTTTGAATGCGGCAAAAAATTAAGTTTAGCTTGAGAAAATTCAATTCTCATTTTGGAGGGTTGCAACTGAGATTTTGCGGCTTTCCACATTTGGCTAGTTATTGCTTGAAAAAAATTATATCCTAGTGTAGTGCGTACCTATTAGGTATTACGACTAACGGAGGGTTAAATGGTATAACAGCTACAGTTTCGGAAACTGAGATCATTTTTACAATCTTTTCTTTTTAAATTGAAATGAACCTAGCAAGGAAAACGTTTTAAGTGTTTTACTCTGTTGCTGTTAAATAAAATTGAGAGCTTGGATATAATGCTTCGCAGAAATGCAGATTCGAATTAATTTTGAATAATGCTTTTTTGATGTAACAAGCTAAACGCACAATATCTGATCTTAACAGCAGAAAAAGACTTTTGAGTGGAAAATATCTCTAAAATGCTTTTTCGTTAATAAGAATCCCTTCTATCGGTTATCTCAAAAATAAATTCAATGAAAAGGAGCTAAATTATTTGAAAATTAAAAATATCTCTAGTTAAGAATTTGTGCAATGTTTAAAGAAATCGTAATCTTTATAATGTTAAATGTATTGAATATGATAGATGCAGTACATGTCGTAAAATGAATCATTAAGCCTTTACTGATGTGTGAAATCTCCCATTGTTGTGAAATTATGTAGAAAATAATATAAATAGAAGCATATATTAGCTATTCAACGACAAAAATAAATTTATTTTGAAAAGTGAACTTATACGGGTGATACATTTTCCCCCCATAGTACAAGCCTGTTTATATTTGCTTTATACAAGTTAAAAATTAAATTCTCTTTGTAAGATTATAATTTTTTTTACTCCTATTTCAGACTTTTGTGTGCAAAATTTTTCAATTGAAATTTACTTTATACCTGAATATTTCAAAATAACACCAAATAAATTTATTTGGCAAGTTTAAATAAAGTTGGCTATATTTTTGCTTTACTTCTGTTCCAGCCATTTGGCATGCTAAATACGTCGAGTGAAGTTTATATTGTGACATTATATATTTAAATTATACCAGATAGGTGAGAGTGGGTTAAAACCGGGTTGACCCTTGATTTTGGCACTATTGTTTTTCCTATCTAGTGGAGAGATACTGAATTACTCTCTACTAGTCAAGAAAAAGGAACAGTCATAGTGGCGTGTTGTAGCTATTGAATTCGTTGCATCTGTGAAGCTTTATTTGTTTTAAGACGTCAACTCTCTAGTGTTCGTTTGATTTTAAACTATCCTTACTTAATAATCATTACAGTTATAAAAGCTATATTTAGTCCAGCTTATTATACGTTTACAAGGGATTTATACCTTATAATATAAGGATTTACTTCAATTATTGCGCGGTTCTATTTCGTTTTTTGTAACCTCTGCACTCGGGGTGAAAACGGGTACTCCAAGTGGCATAAGACCGAGAGATTCAGTATTGATGATTCCTCCTAAGACGATAAAAACACATCAGACGTTGATTGTTTATATTTTAATGATGTATTTTCTAATTTAAATAAAGAAGAAGGGTTAATCCAGTGTAAAATCTGTCTTAGCTGTGCCCGCGAAAGCTGTAGTGGCCCGGAGGGAGAAGACTACTGTTTTGCGTGTGAATTTTGTAAATAATATTCTTAAATTATCATATGAAATAAAAATGATTGCAACTTTCCTCTGAAAATTGAATTTTCCTAATTTCCCATAAAGTTAACATGTGTACCCGGTTTTGCCCCACTAGTGGGGTAAAATAACGAATATTTTAATAACATTTGACAAGTTTTGTGTCGAAAATTTTAGCTCCAACAGGCCTTCGAACCTCAGCTACCCAGTTTTGCCCCACTTTCCCCTAAATATTTTCTAAAAGTTACATACTAGGTTGGCTATACCTCTCCCGCCATTTCTGCTTCGGCATTTTTTAATGCGAAATTTTACAAGTGAACTTTATATTATTCTTGTACATATCAAGATAAAGCCTTATAAATTTATTCTGAAAGGCTAACTTATGTGAATATCAAAATGTTTTATATTCTGCACAAACAAAAATTTTTATGTGAATTTCACATCCGTTCATGATAAATCCCACTCAGTTGGTTATATTTCTTTATTACTTCTATCTCAGCCTTTTGGCTACCATTTAAAAATTGGACGCAGTTATGCAATAAGGAAAAACTACGAGGTAAATATTTTGAAATACAGCTACTTTCACAAAAGTTACACAAATAATACTGACACTACACTTTCCCAAAATGAATTATTGCATTACAAGTATTCGGTTGTGTAACGTATTGGAGTCATTTCAATTTTGCCAAGCAAGTTTAACACATTCGTGTGTAGTAAATAATATTGAACTCGAAATGCATAAAAAGAAGCTGGTTCCAAATTGGATTACCACGTCAAACTGAAGGTTATATTATGCCTGATATAAAGATTGCACGAAAAGTAACCATCTCTGTATAAATCAGAATCATCAATCATCATGAAACCTCACACTTCCGTGTCAGATATAAAATATACGCAGATTTTTAATAAACAAATTTAATTCCACTCTGAGTCTCCTCGGGGTTTAAGAAAACATTTTAAACAAATGAGATGAAATACTTCAAAATAATGATCCCGCATGCACAATCAGAGCTTTTTATTTCCACTCATAAGACGGAAAATGCAACAAAAAAATCCAGAAACGTTGCTGTGAATTAAAAATCTGAAAAAACAAGCGTTAACCAAAATGTTGTTTAATTGTCTCCTTAGGCAACGATGACAGTCACATTTTTTCCATATATTTAAAGTATGAAAGTGGAATTGAAAAAACAAAACTGAAACCATCTCTTTTTAAAATTGAACTTTCTACAAGTCCCTAAGGAATTCTGATGTTTTTAATCAACGTCTAACGTATAATTGACTTAACTGGAGCGAATTAGATTGATGTAGCGTATACTTCATTTATTTCGCTTCATAATTCTTTTTTTCCCTTAACTTTAATTTTCGGAGATTGGTGCTAATTTTTATGGATTTTGGAGGGCAAATAAGAATTTTATAACGAAGTTTTGGGTTAATTATTCCGTTTTTAAAATTCTCTTTTGCTTCTTCTCCCTCTAGTTTCTAAATTAATTTTATAAAATAACAAAAAGAATGCGTTATTTTGTTTCGAAAGTGAGTTTTCGCTGCTTCTAATTTAAATAGATAAACGTTTATGCCTCACGTAATTTCTCTTTCCACCACTCTAGGAAACAACATTATAACAGCTGCAAAGCACATCTAGTTAAGATGATTAAACTCAAAAAAAGTAATTTGCAGGTGAATTGTTATAAGCGCCAGTAGTTAAAAATGAAGACAGCTGAAAATACCTTTTACACATATATTTTAAAAAAATAGAGTTATGGCATGATTCATGAAAATTCATCCATGTATAGTCTACGAAATCCTATGAAAATTCTCTTAATACTACTTTTTTGTAAATGTTTAACACTAAAATGTTTCTAATAAAAGTTTTTTCTTTGTAGTTAATGCAATTCACTCAAGTAATGTGCGAAAATTTAAAAAATATGTACAATCATAGTTTATAGAAATATTTCGGGAAGCAAGAGCAAATTCAAAATGCCTGAAAAGTCTTCTTTCATACAATATGCGAAAAGTTTTTTCCGGCCTTTGTTTGTAAATTTTTTCTCTCTGAAGTTTTGTAAAGATAGAAGGGTATCCGGTGTTTCTAGGACTTTTATTTTTCACGACTTTGTGGGAAAGAGGGAATAGAACAGTGTTATATAAATTAAACAGGGTATAATGATATTACTTTATTATGGATTAGCGATGAAATTCTAATGAAATAATTCATAAATTAAAAGTATAATAGTTTCTTTCATTTCGTTATATTATATGCTCCATTTTATATCTTTCTGTTAATATTCGTATCGTATCTTTCTGTTAGACTGTTAATGTCATTTTTGGGCATATGCGTTTTAGGAACTCAGGACATAAAAATTCATTCCTAATTGGTCCATTTGTTAAATGCCTTTCATTGACTCTCCTCCTCCCAACCCAGAAAAAGGTCAATTAGGGCTCATTTACCATTGCAGTATTTTTAGTTGAGCAATTAGAAACATTCTTACTAAGTTTCATTGAAATTGTTTTAGCTGTTTTGAACGCTTTAGTTATCATCCTAATGGTTTCATTAAAGAGTGTTTAAGCTCACTATATATTTAGTTTGTCAGGTTGAAACGCTTGTAACACATTTCATATCAATCAGTCCATTTGTTATAAGTATTTAAACGATTCACTCCCATCCTGCACAGAAGGGCTTGATTTGGGGTTGATTTATTCCTTCAGTACATTTATGAATGAGGAAAATATGTATCAAGTTTGATCAAAATCCCTCCAGCCTTTTGGAGGAGTTACTAAGCAAATATATGTATATACACACATATACATGTTGGGTTACATATATACACAGAAAGATAAATAAATGTTACATTCAAAGTACTTAAGGGGACATACGACTTTTAAACCTCGAAAAAATGGGGGAAAACTGTCAAATTCGATACATTATATCTCCGAAACAATGCAATTCACAAACTTACTTTTTTCTAGAAAACTTTCTGTTCTTTCTCTTATAGTACACATATTTTCAAACCTTTATATTGGTATTTATTTATTTGAGAGAGTAATAAATAAGGGTTTAATTTTTGGACAAAAAATGAGATAGCCAATATTTTAAGTATCTAAGTAATACAAACAGTCTGTTTAAGAAACTGAACCACAATTTATTAACATTTAAATTTAATTTCTATTTTATATGCCAATTTAAATTAAAATGTCAAAAATAGTTAAAACTTCAACTTTTCTTATCCCCCCCAAAAAAAATCTTCTTTGTTTAAAATATGTACAAAAATTGTGTTTCAATTTGTAGAACATAGCACAATACATATTCAGTAAAAGTTTTATGTAAAAATATTTAATAGTTCTTGAGATATTGTGCGCGCAGTATCAATAAAACACATTTTGAGATTTAGCTCTTTAAAGATATTGCCATTTTAAATGTTTACGTTGAACAGATGATCATTTTTCTTCATAACGTTCATAATTATGGGAGTTTTTTTAACGCAGATTGTTAAAAATTGTTCAGAAAAGACTTGGGAATAATATATCTTTTTTTCATAAAAATGAAAATTTTCGAGGTTTAACAGTCGTATGTCTCCTTAACCAACACAAGCATTAAAAGTGCGAAATGTAAAAAACCAAAATAGGTGAAATAAGGAACTTACAGGAATATTCAGTTTTAAAATGGGACTCCACTGGTAAATGCTTTTACAATGAATTATTTTAAAATAAAGTATTAACAGTAAACAACAACACAGATGCAATTACCATTTACCGCAATATTATTCAAAACAAACTAGAATCTGAATCAAGAATTGGTTCAAAAGTCTTAAAAATAAACCTTGAATAGTCTACGACAATCAGACAAAAGTTTTTTCATGAGACATTAGTGTTAAACGGTTTCACACTGCACTATTTCGGATTAAAAGTGTTATTCAGAGCAGTCAAGCAGTAGATAGGTGGGAAATTGCACTCTGCTTTACATTTTACATGCATAAATCATAATCAGTGATTATACATGACAAGCGATCAATTTTGGTTCAAGTGTTTGCTAAACATGCATTGAATACAACCGATCATTTTTATTAAATGTTAGATATGATAGATCATACCAGGTACAAATATTTGTATTAAAAGAAAATTTAATTTTATTAGAGCAAAAAATTTATGTTTCGTGGTTTGTATCGCTTCACGCAAATTTTGCGTTTCTGTGGCTAAGTATATTATTTGAACTCAGTTATACAATTAGAAGTCAACTACCAATTTGTGTATTTCGGCTACATTATTTTAAAATGTATATAAAAAGAGTAGATCGTTATTTAAAACTGAACTAACCTCAGAATGGTGAATAACTAAAACTTCTAATCAGCGAATAATTGATTTTAAGGCAATGCAACATTTGAAACATTTCTGAAATGTTTCGCAACTGGATTTCAAAATGGGTACATTGGGTTTGACGCTTAATTGCATAACTACTGATATTTAAAAACTTAATTTTCGGATTTTTTAAAGCTATACATGGTTTGCGGTGTTCTTTAAAACTAATCACTGCAGCACGTTTGTATGGTTATTACATGCTGTAAGGCTTTAAACTTCACCTATTATATGGCTATATTAAAAGAAAACTACAAAAGTTGTCTTTTTAAAAGTGTATTTATAAAAGATTGTTTTAAAATATAACTTCACTAATATACGAATAAACGAAAATTTTTGTATCAAGTAGATTATGCTGAGCATACTAGCTCTATAAAAAAAAGCTTCACCATCTTCCGCTGTTGCAGTGGCTTAGATGGTTGCAGTGGCCCAATATACCGACCCATTTCCCCAAAAGACCGTTTGGAGCGCCTCGCACCACATCCAATTTTCAACCCATTCATTTAGGTTGGTCATTCATGGAAGTTCCATGAAAACCACACAACTGTCTCCTAGGGCTACTCTGCCTACCCCTTCTCCCGCTTCCAAAACGGGACGCCACGCTTTCCCGCGAGAGCTTCACTTCCCCTCCCTTATTTTGTAGTTTTCTCTTTTATGAGAGAGCCTCGCTACCCCTTCCCCACGATGGTATTTCAGTTTCATGGTCCATAGCGCCGAATGGAAAACCGGAACGGACGAAAACCCATAAGTGGGGCATTCATCGATGTTCTAATCTGGAATTTTTGGAACAAGCGAAGGAAAAACTTTTCTTCAGTGTGAGAAACCGATGAAATTTGGAGCAAATCTATGGGAAGTGGTGGAATTCAAAGAACTCAAAATCCAAAACTCTATCCGCCGATTCCAATTTGGGACCTCGATGCGAAGGTAGCGGGAGAACGAAGGATCTGCCTACATTGGAACCTCGCGTCGAGGCTAGAAATGAAACTCGAAGTACCCCGTGTGGGGGAGGAGAAGTAAAGGGTAAGAGGAATTCTGCAACTTTGAACCTTGTCTCAAAACAACACATCCGTGAATGATTTGCCTAATTTTTCGACTAAAATGAGCGGAATACAAACCAGTTGTTGGGACAAACGGTTTAGCTTTTCTTTCTCTTGAATGCCCAGATTTTCTTTTCGACCATACCGCACCAATTTTCATGGGACTTTAGCATTGACGACGGAATTTGATGCTAGGTGCTCAAAATGGTGTGGAATGTAGCGCTCGTGAATGTCCAGCTTTAAAGTATAATGCTTTATATAGTGTTTTCATTAAATAGTTTTAGAAGAAAGTTTTTTAAATGTTTTTCGCGCTCCTTTCATTCTTAGTAATTTTTTAGAACGATTAATACTCTTCAAATTAAAGGAATTTTTTCAAAAATTATCCCTGGCTGAAAACTTTATTAATTCCTTTTAAAAATGCTTTTGATGCAGCAATAAAGGCATGAAATATGCTCCAGAAGGTTTCAATTCTAGTCAGAAAAATTTAATCCTTTTTCAAAAAATGAATGCTTTGGTTGTAGCATAGCTCAAATAACACTAATAAGTTTAATGAAGGTACGAAAATCGTTAGAATTATTCTAAATTTAATTTAATGTTTTTATATAATAGCAGCAAAAATAATTCCACGGACGCCTTTTATACTTAAAATCATTGAAATGATCAAAAAAGATCTCCAGATGAATAATCAAATCTCGAAAATATACAAAAAAATCATTTATTTAAAAAACAGTTTTGATTTCACGTTACTATCGCTATCAAAACAAGAACACAAAAAGAAAAAAACAGAATTCTCAGAACATTTCTTTTTGTTTATCACACCATTGCATACAGTAGTAAGTTAAAGTAAAATTAAAATAAGTCGTAGATTGTAGGTGGAGTTGTTAAGAAAGAAGAACGCATGAAAATGAAGAAAACCGTTTTATTCATATTTTTCTTAATGTTGTTGATTTTTAGCTAACTCCAACAGCTTAAATGTTTTCACTTATTGTCATAACTAATACTCTTTCATACATCGATAAATTGTTCAGTAACTTAAATAGAGTTTTATTTTACAACCAGTCACTGGTATAAATAGACTTTGAGAAACCCTTCTTCAATTTCAGGAATGAAAATCAACTAATGAATAAAAACTAGAAAAGTAGATGTATACAAATATTTTCTTTTTACCATTTAATATGGAAAAGAAATCCAGTTACAACTAGTTTTAATTTTTAGTAAACATTACTTACAATAAAACTTCTCATAATTACCAGTTTTTGAATTTGTTGGATTAAAATTCTGAGAAAAAATATTGAATTTCTTTAAATTTGTTCTGAGGTGGAAAAAGGTGGTAAATGAATTTTCCCTAAAACTTGGAGAAGAACCGTCGTCGTATTTATTTAAGACAAAAGAAAAATCATCTGCCTTGCATAATAGAATTCTAAATAAAGTAAATTAAAAATAAAAGAATTAAAAATAAATGAAAAAAGCAACAAAATATATTGAAAGCGCAAATCTATAATTGCATACTTTAAACCCTAAAATTTTTCGAAAATTTAAATTTTCAAAATAAAAATTAGTAATAATAATTAGCATAATATATTTAGTACTTACTATCTAGTTACATGAATGGTGGATATAAAAAAAATTTTCAGGTAGAATTTATATCTTGTTTCAACTGCTTTCTTAGAAAATATGTATGTATAGCAAAAACAAGCAAGTTAATGAAATGAAAACTTACCTGAAAAGCTTTGGATTAAATATATTTTTGAAAACTAAATTTATGTAAAAAATGCAGCGATATATAGAGAAAATATTACATACAATTGCTGAATGAAACGCTTATTTGTACCAGAGGCAATATTTTTTGCACCAGCAGCAATATTTTTTGCATCAACGAATTTTACAGACGAATTAAAATTTCTAACTTTCAAATTTAATCTGTAAATCCCTGTTTTTTATTTATTTAATTATTTTTTATTACCGACACTCCAATCTAAAACTGATTACGTTGAATTAATAGAACTAGTTCTAACACTAACTGAAAACCTGCTCCGTTTATAAACTTGGCAATTCCATACCGACCACCTTTATTAACTGTTTCGCTTTCAAGTGGAATTATTATTAAAGCAATAATTCAGATTTTTCTTTGCTGTAATTTGAAAAACATCTTAACGATTCAAATGATATCGTCATCTTTTAATAGGCATTCAATCTTAAACTTGGAGGTACTGATTTTACTTAAAAATTTCTTTATTGGAAGCCAACAAACTCTACCAAAAACTTTATCTTCAAATGAAATCATTAATGAAAACAATAATTCATTGACTTTTTTTATATTATGTGAACAAATATATTTTTATCTAAATGACTCCGGCTAATTATGTTGTTGTTACTAATCCCTCTCTGTCTAGCGGCAGCTAGACACCATCCATGAGCCCACTCACCCTCAAGAAATCGAGAGCAAGCAAAGGATCCGTCTCGAAAGTCTCCCTAGATAGGCGAAGACAAGAGAGGATGTGCTCTGGGGACGCACTCGCTACTCCACACTTTGCGCATACCGGAAAAACTTTGTTACCGTGGCTAAAGGAGCAACTCCTCAGGTGACCGCTGACAAATCTGGACAGCGCCGTCTGGTCGGCTCTGTCACAGGCAAGGCCAATGGAGCCACCAGGACTGCTCCGCTTATACCAATCATGGTTATGGAGGGACCCTCCACGTCTTTAAATCTTTGTTTTTCTGATGGAATAAATCTCGTCAAATGTTAAGGAGGGGGTTGAACACAAAGGTTCAGCCGTGCCCTGCTTCGCCAAATTGTCAGCAACCTCGGCTCATGGTTGAGGGTGGTTGTGCAGCTTCTTTTGAAGAAGCACCCAAAGGGTAGACGTCTGACTTGGCTCCTATGCCTACTGATTTGAGCTGGGCATATTGGTCTGGCCTTCACACCTAGGGTGGCCCTGCCAGGAGAAAATCTCCCGATGTACTTCACCCAGACCGCCCAGTGTCACCCCCGCCCCCGCCACGTTGAGGCAGCCAGTAGGACTTGGGGCTGATTATAAAAGACAAAAACATCCATTCTCAAACTTGACAAATTGGTTTTTGTTAAAAATTAACTTTATTGGAAGCCGACAAACTCTACAAATATGCTTTCAAAAAATTTATTATTTAAACAGGATACGTTGAGTTTTTAACATTATTTGGAAAATATTTCTGAGCATCTATATGAAATTAGTAGATATATAAAAATGAAATTAGTAGATATATAAAAATGAAATTAGTAGATATATAAAAATGAAATTATTCATTATGAAATTTGGAATATACTCGTTTTCCCTAAGAGCCGAATTTTTTGGAAGCTAAATCTATCATCAACCAAACTTGCAGATAAAATTATAACTAAAACAAGATAAACCTTAGTTTCCTTACACATTATTTGCGAAAGAATTAATAATTTAAATGATACCAGGAAATTTTAAAATGCAAAATAGGTGATTATCAAGTTTGAAAAACAGCGGCAACAAGCTTTCAATTTTAGGAGATTTATCTTTATCTGAAAAAAGTGAGCATTTTACGCTAAAGAGTTTTGCTTTGACGGGCAGTTAACTTCATAGCTGAGAATAAAATGGCTCTATAAAGAGGGTTCCAGATCTGATGGAATGACAAATGCTTCGAAATTTCGCAAAAGATTATTCAGCTTTGAAAGATGACATCTGTGGACTTTTTATCCACAACAAAAGACAGATTCGCTGAAATATTTTACTCACCTAAAAAAACTGCAAACTGAAAAATATTTTAGATTTAGAAGTCATTTCGTTCTTTCTTTCTTAAAGTACTGTATACGAAAAAGCCTAAATGTATCTATTTACGCGAAAAATCGCCGTAGTCATGCTGAAAAAAACTCGCATACATGCATGGACATAGCTATGAGCTATTATTATTTCTTAATTTTATAGAATTTTATAACATAGATATTTTTATCACTGTAACTAGACAAGGTGCAAATCTCAGGTGTCGTTCAAAATCAGTATATTTTTACAAAAACTTCTTTAAATTGATGAAAGCTAGATAATTTCATGACTGTGATTTTTGTAGAAAATATCATAAAAATCACAAGTGTCGGTTAATGTTGAAGATGAAATCATGCAATCTGTGTTCAATTTTCTTTTAGAGATAACACGAAATTTAATTTCTAATGTTTTAGAAAATGAAATTATCATTCGTCAACCATTTACATTTTTTTAAAATTTGGCTAATGATGATAAATGTAAATGTATGTAGATGTTAGCATTAAGCCTTTACACTCAGTCTATCATACGAGTAGCAATGCATATAAACGACGGTTTTCATAAAACTCTACTTGGCTAAATAAAACTATGAGCTCCAAAAATAATTAAAACGTCAATCAAGTAACTAACCAAAACTTACCAGAAATAATAATTATGTTGTTTCAGGCTATCTCCTGTTTATTTAGAAGGCCGTGGTGACCTAGTGGTAAGGTCTCGGCTGCAGGGTTCCAAGCTCGAAACCCGATTCCACTGAAGATACGTTGTGTATTGGACTTGTTGCACTTGTTGCTAAATCATACGTAGAGAGCCAATCGTCCTCCCGCTGCTGTGGTACGGAAGCTTGGAGAAGGAGGGGGGCAGCTCAGGTGTCGTCCTCGTCATCTAACCGATGTTCAAAACGACGAGGTCCATCCCAAAATAGCCCTCGTGTTGCTTCAAAACGGGACGTTAATATATAACCTGCATATCAAGTTTCCCAAATATAAAGGATGCATCTTTCAGACCATCAGTGCTATCCGAAGCCCTCGTAGCCTAACGGATAAGACGTCGATCTTCTAAACCGGGGGTTACGGGCTTGAGTCCCACCGAGGATAGACTATTATCAGTTTAAAGAAATCTTGAGGCTCCGAGTTGTTGGGATTCTGTGGAATTAATGTCAGGGTCATCCAATTCTTATGTCATAATGTTTGTATGATTTTTTATGTGTTCCCGATTACATATATTTGTCGGCATTCAGCAGATTAGTCAAGGAGTAAATGTTGAAGCAGCAAATTAGTGAATGAGGAAGAAATTTTGAAAACATTTTACTTTAAAACAGGGTTTCTTAAACTTTGAATCCCGACCCTATGTGGAATCACGAAATTCTAGGTAACGAATGCTTCGGTCAGTTTCTTCTATGTCTGCAAACCATACCTGAGAACTGATTGTAACAGATTTAGTCACGAAAGATGTAATACAAAATCTCATGCACATTATCAGAGTACTTAAGAAATAAATGAAAAACAGGATTGATGAATCACTTAGTACTAACTTTCGTTCTGTTAGAAACTTTACTTTTAACGATTACTTTCATTTTATCCGAGTAAAAATAATGCAAAATCCACTAACAGAAAAAAAATATTACCAAATCTCTACTAATAACAGAAGAGAATGTGCATGTTCGCGCTCTACAGGGCAGACCGCTGGACCTAGAGCTACGAAATTTGGCACAAACAAACTTTGGAGGATGGGAATGTGCATCTTAGAGCCCCTTTTTCCGAAATTTTAATTAATTAAAAATTAAGCAGAATTTTGGCGCTTTTCTTAATGACTTCCGAAAATATTGCAGCTCAAAATTATTTTTACGCCATCTGAAAGTACAAAAGATTCCATTTTTAATGATATCAATTAAGTTTCTTTACAATTTTTTCTCTAATTTTAATAAATTTTAAAAAATATTTTTTGGCATAATTTACAACAATACTTTTCATTGTTGAACAGTAATTCCATCCGTTTTCATTGTTTAAACAAATATTTAAATGCGTGTTTCTATTTCATTGTTGAAAGCTGAGGCAATATTCTTATTCAATCATCCCATTTGCTTGTGCAGACTTAAGGGGAGAGGGTTTTTTAAGCTCCGCCCAGCATTATATATAAAAATATTTTTTTCGCATAATTTACAATACTTTTCATTGTTGAAACGCAGTTCAATCCGTTTTCATTGTTGAAACAAATATTTAATTGCGTGTTTCTCTTTCATTGTTGAAAGCTGAGGTAATATTCTTATACAATCATTCGATTCGCTTGTTCAATAATGGAGCAGACAAAAGAGGCGGGGTTATTTTAAGCTCCGATCAGCGTTACGGACATGTCTGGACAATTCTATTATAGATGGAATTGGGAAGTGAAAGATATTTTCAACAAAAAAGTTCAGTTATTATTATCAAAATTTTTCAGTAGTATCTTTTAGCATAAACAAATGCAGAGTATTTTCCTTTTTCTTTTCAATTTTATCTTTGGTGAAAAAAATGTTTAAAGAAGTTGCTACTTGCCAGAAATCATAAAATTTTTACGCAGTTGTACCAAAAGAACGAAATAGTACATTTAAAATCTAATTGAAAATTGATTCAAAATTATAAATGGATACAAGTCTACATTAAAGGATGCCAGAAAGAATTGAAAAATGTTACTTTCCGGTGCTTTTAATGAAAAATGTATGCTTTTTTCACAACTTCGGAAAAATTTGAAATTTGAATATAAGATTTACTAATTAAGAAAACTTTTAGAACCACTTGTTAGAATTGTTTTCTGAAACGATTTTTTTTCTGAAATCTTACATGTTTTAATATTTAGCAACATATTTCAAAAATAGGGTAAGAGGCTCAAACCAGTTTACACAGTAAGATGTTAAGAGGTATTGCGAATGGGTAGATATGTTTTACGCAAAAACACATAAAACGACTCAGTCTTTTTCTAATTTAAGGATAGGAAGTACAACTTCTTATGAAAGATACGACGTGAAAATTTGTTGACTCCAATTATTCTTTCGATATTACTCAAAGTCATTCACATTTCAAAATATTTTACTGATAAATTAATGTGGGTTTGGATTAAAACAAAGTGGGAAAACGATTACATTTACTGTAATTAGTAGCATAGAAAACATATTTCTTAACGGTTTTTCACAATTCTCTTTGATTCAAATTGTTCTGGTGGATAACATTAACAAAAAATTCATTTTTAATAGATTCTAGTTAATTGTTTATATCTTTATATACAAATTATAAATGCAAGCTATATTTTAATAAATTCAAATTTCCTGAATTTTTAAACACTTATTAAGACTTTCTAAGTCCACAAGACGATTATGGATAGAATAAAGATATATAACAAATAGTACAGGGTGAATTATCGACATTAGGCGGAAGAAAAATTATATAAAATTCTGAAATACTGTCTGGAGAAAATTCAGCTATGTATCTGCCTAGAAAAAATGCAAAAATTCATTGCATATTTAGAAACGCAATCATATTTTCGAGTGGTAAATAAATAAATAAGAGTGGGAATTCTAATAGTGACAAAGGCTTTGAAATATCTCTTGTTTTTAATAATAATGATCTTGCACTACCATAACATGCACTCCAGGCAATGTGAAGAAAAATTTAAACGCATGCATTGCAAGAAAAATATGATGTAAATCATATTTGTTACTTTATTGGAACAGTGTTTAAAAGAGCACACCAAAATAGAAATGAATAAAGAAGCACAAGTTCTGCATGTCTATGTATTGTTTCAGACATATAAAACCAGGAACAACATGAGAGATCAAATAAGAAGAAAAGGCGAATAACGGTGAATAAAATAATCTGAGTAAAGAAGATATAACATTTAAAATGCTCTAAAAACAAATATTAACCCTCTGATTCCTAAGGCCATTGAAATAAAGGGACTTCAAAATACGGGAACGTCCGAGCTCCTCTATCAAAGATAAGGGAATTTCACTTTCCCCCTCAAAAACCACAATGACAGCTGGCATTGTCCGAATTGTAAGAAAACTCCCCTCTTCTCCAAACACATCCGGGCGAGCCACTCTGGGGAAGAAGTGTAAAAGCAATCACACTGAACGAAAGGGGATTGAAATTTCAGAGCGACATTCGAACTTTTCGTACGGCTATCGTCTTTTGCTTGAAGGGACGTATGGGACAGTACCGTATAGATAGAGTTAAATGCACCTTATGACTGAAATTCTGTCCGAGGGAAAATGTACGGAGTTCGATAGGTTTCGAAATTAATCCTTCGAGCACACTATCTATGATTCTAACTTAATACTGATTTAAGTAAATCATAAATTCGAATTTTTAAATAAGCCTCTTGTCCTATCAAATGGCGTGTTTTGAGGCCGAATGCATGTCAATTTGATAAAGCTTTGAGCCCTGTACGGTTTTCGTTCTGTGTTTTTAAACGAGTAAAGTTGTGGTTCTGATTGTGAATTATCTTTCCAAAAGTATTAAATTTTGAAAATATTCCTTAGTTTATAAGGTTAGCTTTTTTAAAACTTCATGGTAAATGCATGCGTTTTAAAAATTTTTAGAAATACATGAATGAATCATGTACTTTTTTGAAAAATTATGTTCAGAATTATATTTTAGTTATTATACCTTTATTTATCATACATTCACTTCACCATAATTTTGGCCTTTTATGACATAAGAGATCAAAATTATTTTTCAACTTTTTCCGATATTTCTTACCCTTGTTTGTACAGAATAGTATATTTGTTATTTTAATATTAAAAACTCGTGTCGAAATTCATGAAGAAATTGTTTTTCAAAAATTTCTTTACAGTTAGTGTTAGTTGAAACATTATAATCATCAACGCTTTCTTAATTTATATCAATAATTTCTTGAATACTATTTTGTATAACTGTTTAAATTTTTATTCCCATGACTAATTTATAAATAAAAAGCGCATAAATATTAAAATAAAGGTTGTTTTTAAGTTAGTATATTGGGGAGGCAGTCTCTCTTTAATAAATGATATGGTTATCATTGTCTCAAAACATTTTTGTGTGATATTTACTCTAGTAACCAAGGCATAAGACTCATTTATTCCAAAGCAAAACAATTGATGGAGCTGTCATTTAAAAAGAAATTAAACTAGAAAACATTATGTTTTTTATAAGCTGAAGTAAATAAAAATGTGCCATTTTCGATCTTTTAATGGTCGCTGCTAAGTAGTAGCAAATAGAAGAATGAAGAGAAAGGCAAACTTGAAAAATCAATAATGATATGACAGAGAGAGACTTTTATCTTATGATGGATTTTATCTGCTGGAGCGTTGTATGAGCCTCTCAGCGATGAGTTAATATGGAAGGTATTATGATTTGATCAGAATTTCCATATTGCTCAAATAGAAATATTTCTTTGAAATAATCGTTTATTGAATCGCACGAAAACTAAAATTTTATAGAAAATGTTGAAAGCTGTGAACATATTTTCATCGCATTTTTAAAAATAATTTTGGAATATAGTGCTTTCGCTTAATAAACCTGTTAATCATGATCAGAATTCACCAAATCCCCCCCCCCCCCCTGAGATATATTTTTGAAATTTCGTTAGAAAACTTTATGTTGAATGTCACAAAAATAAAAGTTTTAACAGATTATCTAAAAGCTATGCATAAAGATATTTTCATTAAAAGTTTTTAACGAGTGTTTTGGATTATGGTGATATATATTGATTTTAAAAGGAAATAGAACTTAGAAATAAAGCTGATAATGTTACAACAGAACGAGATATCCTTATAGATATAAATTTCCTGTATGGTATTTATCAACCTTTGTGTTTTTTAATCCATACAAAATATCTAAATCCAAGGGTTGATAAATGGTGATGAAAGGAAGAATTATGCATTATTATGAACAAAATAAATTGTCACAAAACCAAATTATTAATATGCCATCATTTGCCTATTGATTGTATGGCTTCGTATTCATAATATTACCAGCTCAAGTTCTTAGTTCTTATTCTTTTTGTTTTTCAATTAATTTTTCTGTTTTTATATATTCTGGGGAAACATATTGCTACATAACGCCATTTGGATAAAAACTGTTATGGTTTTCTCATCGTCGCTTACCTACACGTCAAACATTCATTTGGATAGGATAATAACAATTAAAATAATAATGAATAATTTTCACACAGTTAGATATATATCGGGCTATATATATTAATAAACAGTTATTACACGCAATAAAGCAACCGCGAAATTATGTGTTATGACCCAATATAATATCCGAATAACGTTTGTGTAATCCACAATACAAAACTATGACCTTAGAGAGTGTTCACTTCATTTTTAAAATAAAGTCAAAATGAGAAACTATGCGATACAGAAATCTCAACGTAACGATAACATCTCACTTGTGACTGATAATAAAAAGATATAACAATAAAAACAATTTATCGTCACTGTTCTTATTTAAATCCCATTAAATAATCAACTCGCTAAGCTCTTTGTTTTATGTGTAGCAATATTTCTAGCATTTAATTTTAAGATTTTTTTATTTTATTTCAATTTTTTCTGTTATTTAACATATTTATTTGCACCAATCATTATTGTCTAAACACTTATAATAAAGGTATAAAACATTTAATAATTAATTACAGGGAATAAAAGTTCCAGTTAAATTTACTTAATCCTCTTGACGCAATAAATGCAGAAATGGCGATCTAGGTATTCCATACAATTTGGCGTGTCATGCTATTATAGCGTTACATATCAATAGTCACTTGCTTTAATGTGAATTTATTTTGGCTTATTATCAGATGTTATCTAAAAATTGAAAGTAAAAATAGTCCACGATTTAATGAAGAAAATGGAAAAAAGGCATCTGCGATTAGAAATTTACAGAATTAAAAAACGGTCAATTACA
>BGPR01000053.1:131667-175576 GCA_013235015.1 Araneus ventricosus | reverse complement strand
AACCGTGCAGTTATGTAAATGACAAAATTGAGACACAAGTCGCACTAAAAGCATAGTAATTTCTCCCTCTTCTGTAATGAAAATTGATATCTGCAATTTCATAATATTTATTTATTTTATTTTTTATCTTTATGCAAAAAATACTGAGGAGATTGTAAGACGGCATGGAAAAGACGATTGCAGATTAATTTCAACTTAGACTTAGTTCAAGAAAAATTGCATATTTTAATCTCTAAGTTGGTACGTATTTATCACAGGTAACTGCTATCTGGATATAGCCAGAAATCGAAATTTTCCATTTTCTAAAAACTAGAATTTTTGGATTTATGAATACATATACTTCTACTGTTTTTCTCATATACCACTTTCGGTCATATTATGAGAAAACGTGGCACATCCTCGAACACTGATAACCTAAAAACTGTGTAACCTGTAAATTAATATACATTGTCTTAAAAAAATGCTTATGAAATTTTTAGGTTAGAAAATTTCTCCCAAAAACCTATTGGCGATGACTTTAGGGCCTTTTATTAGATAGATATCTTACAAAAATTCTTTACATTCTGTGAACCACTCTCATACTACCAGCAGTTCCTATCTCCAACACTTGTTAATATGCATACCTCTGGTTCTAATATAATATATAAAGGACAGAGTAGTAGATAAGAGTTAGATTAGTTTGAATTACATTAACATCAGTTTTTGAAGCAACATGAGGACTATTTTGGGACGTACCTCCTAATTTTGAACCGCAGTCAGATGACGAGGTTAACACCTGAGCTCTCCTCTCCAAGCTTCCGCACCACACCTGCGGATTAATATTTGACTCACGGCGTCGGATTTGGCGTTCATCAGGTGCACATATCCGGCGGATCTTTGGTGAAATTGGGTTTCAAGCCTAGAACCCTCCGAGCCAGAAGCCGAGATCCTACCACTAGGCCACCGCGACCTGCATTAGATTCGAAAAATCAATATCTACATAAAAATATCTTGCTGATCATGCTGAAATTCCATTTGTTAACAAGGAAAAAAGTGTACGCAGCAATTACCAGATCTAAGATTTACAAAAAACAGGCTTAGCTTGACGATTATTATTTTAAATGTTAGGAAACCAAAAAGTTAGTTACTTTGTGAAACGATGTAGGTAACGATAAATTGTTTTTTAAATAATTTATCAAATATTCTTTTTTTGCTTCGCTAAGAAAATTGCTTGAAAAGATATGAATAATGCATACTGTGAAATGCATGCATAATGTGAAATGCAATGATTCAAAAGTGTTTGAAATTATGTCGGATACTAAACGGAAGTTTTCACGATTTGTGTAACAAGATATTAATCACCGCTGCTGTATTTAACACAACTCAATTATGATTGTTTTTTAATGTTGAAACTATGCTTTAGTTTCATACAATGATTATACCTAAAATATCAACGAAATCAATAACGTTTCAATCGTTAAATGTTCCCTGTCTTTTTTCAGACATGCAGAGAAAACAGTTCTTGACATGGCTTTCAAAATTTTTACCCTTTCAAAACATCAAATACTTATTTCCAAAGAGTTTATTTCAAGTTCAAACAGAAATTAAGTAGAGAGTGCAAATAATACCCTTAAGTAGTTCTAAATGGGAAAAAAGTAAATAAAAAGGAATTTGATGTCCAAAATTTTTCCAAATATGAAAATTAAATAACTGTTGATAAAATTTTCTTAAATACAGTAATTAATAAAGCAATTTTTCCGTGAGGTTACTTCAAAAGAAAATCTTTTTAGGCTTCTAATTTTTTCTTTCTAAAAATGAAACATTGCTTTAAAGCTCACCTCTGCACTATTTTAAATTTCTTTACAATAGATGCATTTTTGTCTCATCTTGACAGCTGCTTTTGAAATTTTCGTTGAGAAAACTTCATTTTACAGAACTATCTCGTTTCTGCAAAACTCTCAGGAGAAAAATAAATATCTTGAGTTGAAAACAGGCTGAAATGTAACTTCTCTTCTTATTGTCAAAAATATTAAGTGTTGTAGATGTTATTTCTTGGCCTGAAAATAAATGCTTTAGCAGTTGGAGACTAAAAACTAACTCTAGGAATATGGCATAAAAGTTTTTGTCACTTCCTTTTTATAGTATATATTTTCATGCATCAGAGTCTTAAGAAAAATGCAATGATTTTAGTTTTAAAGGATTTTATTCAAGGTTGAAACTAAACCAAATATTTTTAAAAATTTGCATTGAAGTAAAAATGTAAGTGTTTTTAAACTAAAATAAAATAAAACAAATTCATAAAATTCTATTTAATTTAAAATATTTAAACTACTAACTAAAGAGGTTGAGGACTAGATAAAAAGAGGTTGGTTCATATGTTCTGTGAAAACAGATTTTATTTGAAAATTTGAATAAAAAATTATACTCTGACTCTGGAAAAAATTTTCCAAAATATAAAAAAGTGTTCGTAATATTATGCAGTATTATTAAATTTCTATTTGATTTAAAAGACAATGTCTCTATTTGATATTAAAAATAAACATTCCATTTTATTACTTAAAATATTAAATTTATAAAATTCTTAATGAAAAATCTTTCATAATATTTTTTTCCACATGGTCTTTAAAAAAAAGATTTTGATTGGGAAATTGAATGAAAAGTAATTCTCTAAATTCAGAAAAAAATTACTGAAACTTCGAGAAAGTGTAAAAAGTGATGATTATATGTATGCAGAATTTTTATGCATATTTAAACTGAAAGAAAATTATATTGAATAATTATAGAGAAGAAAGAGATTTTTTCACTTCAACTCCAAAAGTAAATACCTTTCTTAGTCTTATAGGCTAAAAAGTGTAGATAATAGGAATTATCTAAGATAAAAGAAATCTTTCATTTTCTGCAGTAAAAACTCGTAAATGAACTTTTTATTATTTAACTGCCATCTTTGATGGCAACTAAAACATCTGAGCAGCCTATCTACATAGAAAACATTTAATAATTGAGAAGGTAGTGTAAAAAAATCTCGTAATTTTTGTATGTAAGTAATTATTCTCACGTGCAAAAATATATGTAATAATTAAAATTTATTGCATTCAATACGAATGGCATAACACATGTCAAAGTAACAAAGTACAAGACACTTTTTATGTAGTTACAAAGCACAGTGAAGAAATGTGTTTATGAAAAAAAAATACCGTCCTTTTGACGCAATTAGTCGAAACTTTGACACAGATCTAAATGCCCGTTGTAAGGTCCATATGAGAAGTTTCATTCTGTTATCTTGTTGAGATTTTGAGTTACCGTGTTAACATACACACGGATAAACACATAATGTAGTGAATTCATTTTCAATTATAATGTTAAAAAATGAAGAAGAAATGATTTAATAAAGGGATCATTTTTAAAAATGTATTTTTTTGAATTCAGAAAGGTTTAAAACGTCGAAATTCGTCAAAAACCTCGCTGACGAATTTGTTGGCGATTGCAGTACTTTCTCTACGTATACTTCGTGTGCAAGAAAGGAAAAATTATGATACAGTATTAAACTCTTTAAGAAAATAAATACATACACTTTAAATAAATGTTCTCAGCAAAGCACTGTCATTTCTTTAACCATTAAATTCCTTCTAAACTATTAAAACTACTAAAATATTTCATAATACCATTTGTTTCTGTGTTTTGTTGGTTTCATAAACTTTATTTTCAACCAGTGTTAAAAAATTAAGAAATAATTTAATAGTGGGGGTGCAATGATAAACAAGAAATTAGAAATTTGAGATAAAAATAATTTAAATAACGCTCTATATAAAATTTAAATAATGTGCTATATAAAATTTAAATAACGCTTGTATACTAAAATCATAGGGCATATGAATTTATGCATAATGTAGTGAACTCATTTTCAATTATAATGTTAAAAAATGAAGAAGAAATGATTTAATAATGGGAGTGCAATGATAAACAACAAATTAGATGTGTGAGGGGGAAAAGAATTTAAATAACACAGTATATAAAATTTAAATAATGCACTATATAAAATTTAAATAACGCATGTATGCTAAAATTAAAGGGCATATGAATTCATGCATAATGTAATGAATTCAGTTTTCCATTATTATGATCTAAGCTAATACTCAAATTAAAAAATTCATTTAATACTTTAGAGTTTTGAATTAATTAAATACGAAACAATTCCTGAGCTCATCATCTGAAAATTGATTTTCACAAAAATAAAAAAGCATATACATTTTACTCACAAAATAATTGAAGTAAATGTGTTCAATTTAAACATAAAATTTTTTTATTAAATCAAGTTAACAGTCTGCATAAAAAAGATTTCTGAAAAGGATACCTGTGGACTTTGAAAAAGAAAAGATTACCTTAATCTTATATGAGACATGAAGGTCTTGTGTCATTCTTTCTCTCCGAAACTAACATTTTTATATTTGAACTTATTATCTTTGAATAGTTAAAGTAACTTTTCGCTTCAGCCTGGATTTGCGCATGGTTGTTCTAGATTATTCTAGAGGTATTTCTCCGTATAAGGTTCAGAAACTTGGAGGGGGATACTTTTAGAACTCGTTCATCATCATTGACCTCCTGTATTGACCTTTAAAAGTGACGCCATATCTCACACCAAGATCTTTAAATCGATCGTTAAATATTATTTGTCACTTGCAGCTTTAATTTGACAAATTATTCACTGCATTACAAAGATAAACAAAGTTTCTAAAATTTCTATTCGTTTTTTAAACTTGTTTTTGATAGAAAATAAATTAAATGCTACTGTATTTTTTCAATGTAGTGGTATGCCCATGATCTGAATTAACTATAAATTTCAACAACGTGGATTACCGAGATTTGTAAATTTTTCAGAAACCATTCATCTTTCGTAACACTACCTTATCAAAAAGCATACACTGCGTAGTTATTGTATCACTAAGCTATTTACTTTTCTTTCTTCTATTAATTTAAAATAATCTAAGAATTGATAAAAAATATTCTTTATTTTAGACTTGGAAAATGTAAGTTTTTATGTAAAGATATTTTAATTCAGCAATCAATATTTTAATCTGTTTTCTTTAATTAAAAACTTAAGTTTAAACTTAAATTTTCCAATTATTTTTTTACATTCCTTACATTTATTTATATAGATTTACACAGTTTTTTCCAAACTAAGAAACAGTACAAATATTGTATATTTCGCTGAAATTGCAATGATGGAAAGCGTAAGATTATGTACAGTACTTTAATTCATAAAAGGTATTAACATTGTTATTAAACAAAAGATTCAATTGTTCTTTAGCTCATCAAAAGGAGAACTTCTTTGGAAAAATTTCTCGACCAATCGAATTCAAATTCGCCCCAGAAATGCAAAAATTCATTGCTGCATTTTCGTCTTCAAAAATTTACTAATAAATTAGTTTGAAATTATCAGTAGGAAAGATTTCGAAAATATGAAATTCGACTAGCTCTACTGGTAATCCGGGAGGTTGTTGCATGGGCAATAATGCAGGAACCTCAGTGCCTGACTATGCTGTCGTGGCGGCCAGTCTTTCATGTATTACCCGGCTGCTTTTGCAAGACAGAGTGATGTTCTTTGTGACTTAGCTCTACCTACAGTTTTCTTCACATTTTCTGGAAATCAATTTTATATCCGAAACATTACTTACGAAAACCTTTTTTGTATGTTTTATAGGCAAAAATGTGCTTCGAATTTTCGAATCAGCTAAGTCTTTCATCCTTTGGAAACAAATAAGAGATATTGGTGAAAAAGAAAGCTTGTCTAGCTATATTTCACACTTTTACCATAAACTGGAATTAAATGTATTTTCAAATATTTAGAGTTAGCCATCCTAATAAAAAATAAGCAGAATTGTAGCTCTCCCGACTGCATAATTTTGAAATTTTTTACGTTAAATTTTTCAGAGAATACCTAAAGAGGGCATTCTCAAGGGAAGTGTAGTTTTTTCTGCCCCACCTTACAACACATTTTCTGTATTGCATGGTAATTTAGCGATGTTGAAGCCTCCAAAACTGTTATTCAAAACATTCTGCACAAATTGCAATCTATTCATCACAAGATGCGTTGGAAAATGTTTCCTTATTTGTACACAATTTTATTTTTATTCAGTTGAATATGAAGTCCATGAAAAGAAAAAAAATGGAACCAAATAAAATTAATTTAATTTTTTGGAAACTTTTTTGTTGTACAAGGTCTGCTCCAGGGATTTATCCACACAAACTAAAATTCTTCTAGAAAATATTTTTGGAAACGTAAAACAGCCGGAATTGTTTGTACCCATAATCGGAGTTGACAAACTTTCGCTATACTAGTAAGATTCGCAGATCTGGCGAAAATAGCTTGTTTAAATTTCAGTAACAATTGTGTGTCAAGAAACTTTCTGAATCATAAACGTAAACATTGTAACTAAACTTATAAATGAATATTCAGTTTTAAGTACTATAATCAACTAAACATAAAAGAAATATTGATGTTGAAAGCTGATATGTCGAAAGGATTCAGTTCACTTTCACGTGATAAATGTAACTGCGCATGTCATCTAGCATCTAACTACACGATTTCTTATGTTGTGCGGTGACGTCCCATTCTTTTTACCCTTTCACCATGCGTAATGGAATCCGAAATTAAATTTACTCTGGGCATCTAGAGTTTAGTTTAGTTTCATTAACGTCCCGTTTTGAAGCAACACGAGGGCTATTTTGGGATGGACCTCGTAATTTTGAACCGCGGTCAGATGACGAGGACGACACCTGAGCTGGCACCCCCTCCCCAAACTTCCGCACTACACCAACAGGAGAACGTTTGGCCACTACGTATGATTTAGCATACAACAGGTCCCATACACGAAGGATCTTCAGTGGAATCGGGTCTCGAACCCTCCGGCCCCAAAGCCGAGACCTTACCACTAGGCCACCGCGGCCTCTGGGCATTTAGAGTGTATCACATGAACAAGAATTGATTACACTGAGAGTGTCTGTCATCTTACCATTTAGATTTCAGACAAATATTGGAAAGAAAGGGCTTTACAAATTATTACATATGATATTAACCTTACATAAAGGACTTAATAGTTACTTATAAGGGATTACGAATTTTGTTATCAAGAAAAGTTTTAAAATGAAGCTTTGGTTTTTTAACAGCTAGAACGCAACCGAAAGAATGTATATTTCTTTCATTAATTTGTAATTTCTGATATTTTGTCGTAAGAATGTGAGGTGGACTTTTTTAATACGTTGGTTTTGTTTGTAACAAAAAGTGAACAATTGATTTTTGTACAGAACTTTACTAGTCGTACAACACTCCAGAGTCCATAAGCATTTCTTACTAAATGTGCTATAAGACAATTGAAATTAATTATAATTGTTTGAACTAATTATTTTGACTCACATATTGGCAAGAAATGAATCCATAATAAATGTTAAAAATCCATTTTCTTTTATTTCAGTCCCCGAATTAATAAGAAAAGAATGTTTAAGCGGCAGTTAGAGTGTTACTATCATTGCTTTAATTTTTGAAAGTTGAATGTTTTAGCTCAGAAGGCTGAATTCCAGCATTTTTATCAGTCTATAATTTCGAATACATCCATGATCACAAGCGAAGAATTTATAACACACATATTCATTCAATGTATTTCACTTCTAATTTGCAGCTGAAGTTTCTGGTAGGCAATCCAGGATTTGGTTTGCATTTTCAGTGCAGTCTAATTTGTGTATTGATTTTTAATCAGATGCACAGATCAGATTTTTGCACATTGGTAAACAGCCTTTTGGACACCATAGTCATGGATTTGGTATTTTATTTCTTTATTCAAAGGACAACGTTCTCGTAATAAAATGTCATCTAGAGAATCCTTCTATTAAATGACTTATTGCCGATAAGTGTTTGTTGAACCTTGTTGATAGAAATTAAGTTGGCATAACAATGAAAAGAGTATTTTCAAAAATTAATAACGTTAGAAATGGACTTTCAGAAGTCTGTGTACCTGTAAAGTATTTGAAACACGTAATATTTCAAGAAACTGCGCTTTCTTTGCAAAATCTTTAAATGGGCTTATTTGTTAAAAAAATTTCAAACACTAAAAAAAAATTAATTTTTGAAATAAGAATCAAATGGTAGAGGGAAATGATATTCAGTGATAAATAAATTATCTATGCTTCACTATCCATATTATATAATATACTATATAAATTATTAAAAGGGCTTCACAAATCAAATGCACGCGTGCACATTTGATTTGTGAAGCACTTTTTGGAGGTTATGAAAAGCCTGAATACAAATGGCAGAGAGTAATTATTCTACTGAAATGTGCTTTTGAACTGTAATTCATTCTGATTTAGAACAAATATCACGAATCAGTACGAAACCAACTAATTATTTCCAAATCATACAGATAAAGAATCAATTTTTAAATAACATTGTCTTATGTGTATAACTAAATACGGAAACTTCCTTAGGCTTTACGCGAAATCTTTAAATTTTACGAGCTTTTCCCTTTTAAAATTCATAAAAAAAATTCCTTTTGCTAGAAGAAATTACTGGACATAACTTTTTGTGAACGTTGCCAATCAGTTTTATACATCCAAATTTTACTTGGATGTGACGGTTGTACAAAAGTTTTAATACCCCTCAGCATCTATCAAAATGGAAAAAATATAGTAAAAACACAGTAACCCAATGTAACCAACTAATAGCAAAAAAAACCCTCAGGAACAAAAAAGCTAAAAGAGTAAAAAGAGTATATTGCATACTGAGCGAGCAAAATGTTGCTGTATCTGAAATACAATAGTAGACAAAAATTAACGAAGATATGAAAAACTAAGATAACTTTAAAGCAAATATGACTTTAAGGTTAGCTTAGTTTTTCGTTTCTTCGTTAATTTTAGAATCATAATGATTAATTGCATACAAGGAAATATCCCATTCATGCTTTTTAAATTGCAAAATATAAGTTGAAATTTTCTCAATTTAATATGGATTTATGATTCATAATACTTTCTTCTAAAAATAGTAGGATTTTAATAATACCAAAATTAATCATATTGGATAGTATATCCAATAATTTTCATATGAAATTATAAAATCTGGCAGTTTCTCATAGATTTACATAAAAATACCTCCAAAAAAGTCTCAATTTAATAAATATTCTTTCTTATTCGTTTGGTACGGAAAAAGGTAATAAAAATGAATAATATAGGTTTTCATTTTTGTTTTTTCCATTTGATGAAATATTAACTTTATTAAATATTAGCTGCCCACAATTATGTTATTTGATGCAGCGGCATGTAAAATATTTATATCATTTGAAAAGCATCTGTATTTAAAGCATTTTAAATTAGCCATCCCATTTCTTTTACTTACTTGGAATCGAGCCCCCTTCTTTACTTTTACTATATTCCCTCTACAAAAATTGGAAAAAAAATACTTCAGGAAATATTGTATCCTTTTTGTTTGTTTTAATAATTATTATTTGATGTTATAGTTTCATTAAAATGTGAATTTAATTAACAGTGTGTTTTTATGCATAAATCTAAAACTTTTATATTGTTTGAAATTTTTGAAACAATTTTGTCATTTGAACTTAAGTTTAGTAAACCGATCCATCTTTTATCCAATCAAAAAGAGTAACATAAACGGAATGTATTAACAAGCTAGATTTTAATATGATCACTGAAACGTTTCTCAATTAAGTCGCATATTTCATTTAGAAGCGCATCTGTATTAAAAGATCTCACTTAAACAGTAGATGTAGTAGAAACAGTAGTTTTAGAGTTTCTGTAAAACAGTGCATTAGTTAAAGGATTTTATTTTTGACAATATATAGTACGACTGTTTACAAGAATGAAATAAATGTCAAACTATTTTAATTTTTGAAGAAAATAAATTCTCAATCTTCATTTTTATTGCAGAAAAGTCTCAGTTCTTTAATTTTGCCGATATACTAAAACGGGGCTCTTATAGTCTTGACCTGTATACTGGAGGAAGGTGAATGAACTATGAAGGATGCCATGAATTTTGACGTCGCGAAAACGCAAAATTTTTTGCTTTTGACAGATTCCTTAATTATAGAATGGAAAAATAATTCAGAGAACTATCTTCACTAAAAAATAATGGATTTTAAAACACAGATTATTCATAGTTAAAGTATCCCTATTCAGAGCAGCCTATAGCCGTAACCATTCATCATAAAGGTGTGAAACATTTTAACTGTTTAAATAAAAAGATGTGAAAAACATTCAGCGATTTAAAAAAATTAATTCCAAATATGGCTAGTATTTTGAGTATTATCGTGAAAATTTTTGATATGTATACAATTTTTTGAGGTGAGATGCAAGTAGCTGTTATAAAATTTTAATAACATTCATGGAGAACTTGTTGCGGACAGGCGATGCCTTGAAAGTTTGAAGCTCTGTCCTTACTTGAACGTGAACCTCTTCAGCTACCATTGCAGAAACGGGTTTTCTTCCTTTTTCAGGATGAACACACAACAATACTATCTCTTCAAACTTCCATATCATTATTCGGAGTCCTTTAGCAATGATTGGACCTGTTCGAAGTCTCTTCGAAGTTCGAAATTTCCATTGAACAATTAGTACGGAATAAAAAAACCTTTTGATGAAAACAAGTATTAACAAAACAAATATTAACAGAACAAATATTAACAAAACAAGATTAACAAAACAAATATTAACAAAACAATATTAACAAAGCAAATATTAACAAAAAAATATTAACAAAAAAATATTAACAAAAAAAATACTAACAAAATAAATATTAACAAAACAACAAATACTAACAAAACAATATTAACAAAGCAAATATTAACAAAACAAATATTAACAAAACAAATATTAACAAAACAAATATTAACAAAATAAATATTAACAAAACAAATATTAACAAATTTCGATTATCTTAAACTCAAGGCCATTGTGATTGACAAGGACACTGAAATCAAGTTCTTTGCAAACGTTAGTAAGTTTTGTAACAGCTACTGCATCACGTTGAAAAAAAGTTGCATGTGCACTATAGGTGTTCACGGTAATACGCCCTCTAGTGTCCATATTTGGAACAATTTTTCCTCTGAATGTTTATACCTTCCTATTATGAAGTCATCCATAAAGTTTCACAAATTTATGATAAATAGTTACGGCTCTAGACAGCTCTGAATAGGAAAACTTTAATTGTGGACACCTTACCTATTCAGCCAAAATTATTTTTTACAATTATTTAACGCTTCATTTCCTAATTTTACTTGCTACTTTTATTAACAATTGGAGTTTCAAAAAAACTATGATAGATAAGAAAAGGTTTTTTCTGTGGGGAAGGGTTCTCGAGTGGAAAAAATGCTGAAGACCAAGGATCTACCTGGAATTGTAGTTAGAATACATATAAGGAATAAAATCTGTAGTTTGAATAGCTGCATATCTACTTTTTATCTTGATATCATATTTTATCTTAAGTACTGATTAGAAATTTTTATACTCTCCTGTATTAGAAACATCGTTGTCTGGTTTACAGCAAAACTTGAAACTATTACACAGTTGTTCAGGTAAAATATTCGAAATTCATGTCTTTCATTTACAATTTTTGCTATTCTTCTACAAGATATTATACAATATTTTTCAGACGTGTAAAACACTGTATTAATTTTGAAAACTGAATGAAAGTTTCTTCAATTTTTTTACAAATAGCTGCTTCCGTTTTACAGAAAAGGAATTTAAAAAATATCGACAATGCTTCTACCTAGCTACCCATTAATAGGGTATCTTGTTATTGAATTTTATCTCTTAAATTATTAAGTTTGGATTTTTTATCATGTTTGTGGCTACAAGTATAAGTTCAGATGAAATATAAATCTTTAAGGCTTTGGGAAAATCGAAAGCATTGAGTGTCACCCAGCACGCAATGATATTTAGTGCAATGTTTCTGCTTTATTTTGTATTTCATATCATGTATATTTGTTTTTGTTTCCACTTAGTTATTTCATAATAAGCGTAACATTTTCTCTCTCTTTTGTATTCCACTTACAGCGCAATTTCTATTCTCCATGTATTTGCATTTCATTTGCAGTACAATGTTTTTCCCTCTCTTACGTCGATACCTCACACGTAACAAATGATTTTCTCTAATTTTTATTTGTATTTCATAAACTGAAAAATGTCCATGTTTTATATTTATGTTTCATACATTTGCAATGTTGTTTCATTTGCATGCTTCATATGCGACGCTTCCGATTTATTTTGCCGTTTATACAATGGACAATTTTTTTAATCTTTATTTTAGTAATTCATATATAATTCGATTGTGTTTCTGTTCCTTCATTTTTGCATTTCATGTATAAAGTCATATCTGTGTTTATCTTTGTATTTTTGTACATAGCATAAATCACGACGTTATTAGTTTCATTCTTGTAGTTCACATTCATTCTATGTAAAGTATTCATATATAATGTAATTTTCCTCTTTCTATTTTTGTATTTTATATAGGATGACGTTTTTTCTAATTTCCATCTATATCTATACATACCCAGACAGAAACCATACCAGTTCTAGAAACGGTATTGTGTCGCGGTATTTAAAAGACAAATACGAAGTGATAATATTATTTCAACATTCTAATAATTTTCTTATAGATATAAACAAATTAAATCTCCGGTAAGAATTTATTTTAAAAAGTATTTTTACACCATCTTGAAAACATTTTTCTATTGTAGTTTCGTGCAAGTTAACACTCAATTGCCTTCATTCTGCAATTCCTATATGTTTCAACTATCTAGTGAAAGGCCCGAGACTGTATTGTTTAGTAACATTCAGACGAAACGAATGTAGCCTAACGCGGAAGGAAAAACAAGTTCTTTATTTCGTTTACGGTGTTGTTACTTTAGTGTCCGTGATCTTTGTTTCTCCCTAGTCCAGTTCCAATAAGTGTCTCTTTCTTTTCCCTCAATCAATTCTCCTAATCAACTGATTGAATTTATGATTCTCGAGAGAATACAATTCTATTCACCAACGTTTTTAACGTAAACGTTTTACTGCCGTTATCTTTTTAACTGCTTTATTTATCTTATGTAGCATAGATAGAAATTATTTTAAATTTATAAATAATTTAATCATTCAACACCACGCCTTAAATTGATGTGTTGTCTTAACCTCAAGATTTCAGGTGGATGAAATCTCTAAATACACTTTTGAAATAGGGAAAGGAGGAAAGAAGGCACAGGAAAGTGCTTTTCCTTCTCCTAATGATCTAGCAATGCCACAGATAGGAATTGAAGAGAAAAAGATAAGATCGACCATTCACGACCACGCCACGCCACGCAAATCCGGCAACTCTGCGCCAAAAGCGTACGTGATTGAGGAAATCGTCCAGAATTCGCATGGCGTGGCGTTGCGTAGAGCGGAAAGGCGGATATACAGTCCTTCCTCATTTCCATCACTCTAAGTCATTTGAATTGGTCGTTGATGGGCCGACAATGCGGAAATGCGACGGCAGTAGATATGTGGAGGGGAGGCTTGAGGTGTACCCTAAGGAGAAGTACACCGAGCGGGTCATGAGAAGCAGAAGTGATGTAGCCATCAGTGTCCCTAGGAAATGAATGGGCTAAAGAATAGAATGGCGTGGAGTGGAGTGGCACCATGTCATATGTGTGGCGTGGAATGATCGTGAACGACCGTCTTAAGATTAATGGTTCCTTTCGTTCACTTTAGAGTCAATTATTTTTGTCATTAGCTTTGCGTATTCCGAGGGGGTCGGAGAGAAGCAGGAGTGGCGTGGCCATTAGTGACCCTAGGAAATAGATGGGGTAAAAATAGAATGGCGTGGAGTGGCACCATGCCATATGCGTAGCATGGAATGATCGTGAACGACCGTCTTAAGATTAATTGTTCCTTTCATTCACTTTAGAGTCAATTATTTTTGTCATGAGCTTTACGTATTCCGAGGGGGTAGGAGAGAAGCAGAAGTGGCGTGACCACCAGAGTCCCTAGGAAATGAATGGGCTAAAGAATAGAATGGCGTGGAGTGGAGTGGCACCATGTCATATGTGTGGCGTGGAATGATAGTAGAAAATTAATGGTTCCTTTCACTCACTTTGGAGACAATTATTTTTGTCATCTTGGAGTCGTTTGAAAATAAAATCAGCCATAATTTCGACAAACCAGTGTTGCCTATGTTTTGTCTTCCCTCATTAGCAATAACACTAATAAATAATACGATCACACATGGGTGAATAATTCCATCTCCAGGGATATTAGAAGACTGAAAGATTAGTTTTCGGAGAAGACGAAAATGAAATTTTAACTGGTTAACGCTTGCAGCACCTGTAGGAGCCCGAAAAGAAACAGAAACTGTATTGGTACATCATCTGCCCCAGCGTTTATGAAAAACTTCTTGGAAGGTAGAAGAATTAAAAAGAAATATTTATTTAAAATATGAGGAAAAGCTCTGACTTCACACCACAGCATAATATATTAGACAGGTCATTGCTAAATTCTAAAAATTCCGATATTTGAGCCGACAAAATTATCCGGAATTGAGTGTTCATTAGTTACCCATTCATAGCACGATTTGAAACTGCAAGTCTTCAAATGAGCTAAAAATAAAGATGGATAGAAAGGGACCATTTAAATCACATCTATAAACATTTTCATCTGCTAAAAAAAATATGTTTATCCTAACTTAATAATGTTCACTGGAAATTCTATTCTTGTAACTAATATCTTTCAGGATATAATTTGTGAGCCACATAATCCTGCTATATGGAGTTGTTCAAAACTTGCGAAACTTTCCAACTCCCAAAATCATTATTCAAGCCCAATATCAATAAAGAAAGCTAATGCTAACAAAACATTAGCCACCAGAGAAGTAAAATAAATTGACAAAACGTCATCCCTTGTGTTTTAATCCACAGCGGCGCAATAGATCTTTCACTTCCATTCGACGAAGCAGATTAGGAAAACAGTGAAACATTACATAAGGTCCAACATAATCGTTGCTTTCAAAATATGTCTCAAACAGTGAGTCATAGATTTGGCACAGAAAAAAGTTCCCAGTCTTATTTTCCAAGCATGTATCCCATTACACTCATCATTTTATTAACCGAGCGAGCCATTCCAGTGTCTAGAGTCGTATATCTAGGTAAAAGCTTACCGCAAATATATAGTACTGTAAGGCATTAGCGGAAAACGAAGGTTAGGAAGCAGCGAGCTCGCAATTAAATAATTAACGAGCTTTATGTACGAATGGCAAGCACAAGTTTGAAGGTTCTCCGGAGCGCTCCTTTTTGCTTGGTGCTTAGTGATTGTAAAGGGGCCGACTACAAAATGCAATGGAGTATTTTAAAGAATTGCAACATTTCATTATTGTAATTGGTCAAGTATTCAAAGCCTGAAAACTGTGAAAAGTAATATGAAGTTCTGTGTGATTGTCTATGCAGATGAAATAATATGCTCTCAAAATAAGCCGTACAGTTAAAAATAAAACGTTTTAAATTCTTTAGATTTAATTTAGATGTGTTATCTGAGTTGTTGTTTTCACAGATGGTGTGAGATATTTAAGGGGCACAGCACCTATACGAGATATAAATTCCTTCTACTACTTAAAACACACGACACAAAACTCTTTTTTAAATTTGAATAAAATTAATTTATTTTTAGCTACAAGTGACTTTACATAAAAACAAAAAATTATTACAAAATGTTACACAGAATTTAGTAAAACAAAAAGTAAAAGTTATATAAAGTTAATATGTAAACAAATGTTTTGTTTACGTAGCAACAAAAAGTTAAACAAAAGTAAAGAGTGGTAGATACTATAAATACATATTTTAATCGAACAAATGTTATTAAAACGTACCTTTTTAATGCAAAATATTAATTAAAATTTACACATACAAGTAAACTTGTTTAGAAACATTTTAAGTCACATTATTTATTAATTTATTGAGAAGCAAATGTAAGTAAAATACATCTTGCGATAACAGATAATATAGCATTAATAGCAATGCAAATTTGAGTCATACTAATTAATCCGACTAAAAAGTTGTTTGAATTTTTACATATTTTAAAGTGTCGTATTTCATTCCAAAAATAACATTATTGCTAAAGATGTTTTATTTAAAGTACCTTTGATTAATTCGAGGATATGCTTTATTAAATTTTCGAGGATAAATTATTGTAAATTCAGAACGAAGGCAACTATATTTCCCTAAAACTATTAACGTCTCATTTTTTAAGAAATTTCTTCTACAACTTTAAAAAGCATAGTCAGTTTCTAGAAAGTTCTATTGATATAACGATAATTTAACTTTGTATATTTTTAAAAAATGCATGTAAATGCATGTAAAATTGTGAGAGGAAGATGTTTCCTAAGAAACAGATTTATTGGTTAGCAAATATAGAAAATTCGCATCTATATCCACAAATTAATATTCATACTTGAATGCCGAATGTATATGTTAGTGTTAAAATGTATAAGTCAGTTATTTCATAGAATTTCTAGTTGTTTCATAAAGTAACTGATCAAGTCAGTTCAAGTGTGTAATAAATTCATAATTCTACACTTTAATTAAATTATTCTAATTATTCTTCAAAGTAACAAATGATAGACTGGTAAGTGTAAAATAAACAATTTAACTAAATTATACAGCATAACAGTAATCTATATACATCAAGGACAGCAAATTATCGTTAATTACAGAAATATTGCATGTAAATGAAAGCAATACTTTCCATCTTCTTAAAAGAAAAATAAAAGATAATATCAATATTATTATATGACACTTTATAGTGGGTTGAAAATGCTGTGCTATTTCTGACCAGTGGTTCTCACTTTACAGCCTCTTGAATTCAGAACTTTAATTAGATACCAGACCCAATATAGTAGCTAATACTCATAAGTGGGATGAATCAAGTCGGTTATTTTATACTTTAATGGGATGTAGATCGTTATTTTATGAAATAACTAGTTAAACCTTATAATGTAAGTGACTTCTACTCTTTAACCGACTTGGTCAGTTATTCCATGAAATAAACTAGGTATTCTATGAAATAAATATCTTCATACTTCAACGATAACATATACATCATATAACTTTTCTTACTGTTAAATTTCTCATGTCGCAGCTTTGTGAGAGAAAAAAGAAAAGTTTTTACGGTAGATAGAAGACAATTTAAAAGTAGTATAATTTGAACATTTTGGAAGCGCACATTTTTAACTTGATATGTTAAATTTGCTTGCCGATATGTTAAAATATTTGATGCCACGAATGTTTCGCAGCCTCAAATGTTACTACTGAAGCATTAAGAAATAAATTGAGGCTAAATAAATCATTTTGAAATAATTTGCTTAAATAAAATTGCTCTTCAGGGTTAAAAAATTCAGAAATAAGTCTAGATAAAAAGTAAATTTTAATGAAAAGAAAAGCGTAATGATACTCTTTCAAAAAACTGGAAAAGCATAAATACGAAGCAATAGAAATGTTACATCAGAAATCAGAAATTTTCTAAAATATCTCGTTGTCAAAGGTTCGTTCATTATTTTTCTTGATTTCTTTTTTTCTTGGCGAATGGGATGAAAATTACGATGACTATTATAAGCATGGCTGATATTTCTTCTTTCATACCTTAAAGTAATCAGCTCATGTTTCATATCTGTTCAGTTGATTTTTCCATTATTTTTGTTAGCATAGAATATAGTATAATTAATAGAATAATTCATAAACATGGATGACATGCAAATTTACGTTTGCCATGCGATTGTGACTGGACTACATCAGGACCACAAAGCTTAACTCAATACTCGCTGAATTCTAAAGCATCCTTGACTGGAGGGAGAGCAGAGTCTGCGTATTCAGCTCCAATTTTTTAAATTTTATCTCTACACGATACAACACGTACAGAGTACAGACCTAGACTTCTTATAACTGTCATAATGTTTTATAGAAACTGCATGTTAAAGCATTGACTGCCGGTCATGTGCAGCCGTGTTGACAGTCAATGCCGTGACATCGAGTAGGTTGTACCCATATGCCGACTAACTTACTATAAGAAATAAACAACTCATGCTATAAGTTTATCTTCAAACAGTACAAAATTCGAAATCCAAACGTTTACAACTAGTTTCTCACCTTCATTCCACGCCAATGCCAGCATATATAACCAAAACGTAAAGCTGCCGGTTGAACCGAAGAATCAATATTGAAATTTCGCACTAGCGCGTGATCGGCTCCTTTGCGATGAAGCCACATCGCGGAACGGCGAGTAGCAATGTAAAGACATATTTTAATTGTTGGTAAATTAGTGAACCCTTCCATTAGCACGTGATCGTGTGTGTGTGTGTCTGTGTGCGTGTGTGTGCGTGCGTGCGTGTGTGTGCGCGCGATGTTTAGACAAAAAATATTGCATTTACAGCCTTGAAATTTATCACACTGGTAGTCGTAATGGTAACTCAATGCATTTTGAAGCCCGAATTTTAAAATTTAATCTAGAAAATCTTTTGTTTAATATTTCGCATTAATTTGGGTGATTTTTCGTACTCATTTCTCCATTGCATTTCTTCAAATAATCGTAGCAAGAAAATAGATACACCACAAGAAAGAACAAACAATTTCCATTCTAATGAAGCTTGTTTTAAACATCTAAAAGTTAGTTTTAAATGAAAATGTTGCCGTACAATATTTTCTCTAATTTTAATAAATTTTTAAAAATATTTTTGTTATATTTTACAACATTACTTTTCACTGTTGAAACGCAATTCAAACCATTCTCATTGTTTAAACAAATATTTAATTGCATGTTCCTCCTTCATTGTTGAAAGCAGAGTTAATATCCTAATACATTTTGCTTTCGTATTTTTAGAGACAGGCTGGGAAGAAAGGGGGTTAGCAGCCCAAAAAACAATTTTAGGGTTCTAGCGGCTTCTATACCTTCAAAACCTCCACGTTCACATGTACACAATACTAAGCCATGAAATATTGTTTCTTTTTATCCCTATTATAGAATAGAAAGTATATATTCGCTTTTTTTAAAGAAAGAAAAAAACCTGAAAATTGCACCGGCTGGGAAAAAAGGGGGGATTAGTGGTCCAACAATACTGATTTGAGAATTTCGACAGTATTGATACATTGAAAGCCTGCTTTCTTACATGGAATTGGCTAAATTGACATGAAACTGACAAAACTTTAAACACGTTATTCTCGCGTATTGCATTTTATCTACTAACCCACCTTCTTCCCTTCCTGTCACATATATTGTGTGTTCATAAAGACATTGTGGGATTTTGATTCCTATAATTACCAAACGAAACGAAATTACATCAGAAACGCCACATGGAACTATACGGAACATGGAAGTAAACTTGATAAGTTAGTGAATAATTTTGAAAAATTGAAATTTTGTATTAGTAAATAGTTTTGAAACGCCCCTACGACTTTACGAACTTACTTTATAATATCAGAAAATTGGTATCGATAGAGTTAATTATTACATAAAATTGTTATTATCCCATTCAGGTTTCATAACCATGCATTTTTATAGTTTTAAATTAATTTGAAGTAAAATATTGAAAAAACACACATCAGAACAATGTGAAAATATACTTACAAACATATGTAACATTTAGAGTTTTAGTACAAATTTTAAAAATTTTGTAGTCGTTGCTCATTTTAACTTATCACATGAAATTTAGATAAGGATGAATAGAAAATATTATTCATAAAGTCTTCTAAAAGATAATAATGTATAAATTCTTATAAAAAGTAAGTTAACATTCATCAGAAAGATCTCAATATAAAAAATATCAATCATGGAGATTTTATTTGAAGAGGTAGATTATTTTTATTGCGAAGATTATCTCAACTTATCCAATTTTATTCCATGAAACTTGATTCCATCTTACATTTTCTGTCTCTTTCTTGAGATTTACAATGGAAAATGGAAAATCATCCTATTTTTGGATCTTTTCAGACTCACGATTATTAAAAGAAATTTTATTTACGAGTCGCATAATTTGTACGTAAAAACTTATAATCAAATTACTTTGGAAATTAAAGATTATACCTAAAAAATTATTTTCTATAAATTAAGTATTACGTCAACTTAAGATAAGATTTAAATAATTCTCCTAATTAATAAATAATTCCAAGAGTTGAAACATTTTTGTGGAAACTAAGAATAAATCTTGAAAGAAACCACTGTTTTGGTTAATTTATATTAAAACAATGATGCTTAATAAAGTTTTTATCTATGTAACAGCACTTTAAAACTCCAAAATGAGTAATATTTTCAAACTAATTTAAAGCTTCTCCGATAACTAAAATGAAAGGGCAAATCCATTAAGTTTCTACATAATCCATATTATTTCTCTTTCGAAAGAAATTTTGTGTTTAATAGCAGAAGAAAGGCTCAATGAAAGGAATTAGAAGTTTCCACTTCTAATTCTTTTCATTAAACATTTAATAAATTAAATTTAAGCTTAATTAATGCATTTAATTTTTATTGTATTTATGCACCATTTGAAGGCTTATTAAAAATATCTGAATTAAATGGATTTTAAACAGTTTCAAATCGATGTTAGTAAGTCCCCTTCAATAGCCAATCGACAGCAACTATATTTAGTAGAAATGTAGTAGTGAAGTTTCACTACCAAGGCTGTAATCCAACGAGCTAATTGGGCTATCGCCCAGGGGTACCATTGACCCAAAGGTGCCTGCAAATTTACTTCACTGATTTTATTTTTATTTTGAACCAAAAAAATCATTTAATTATAATTTTAAGAATGAAAAAGTTCCAATTTGTCAAATTATAAGATGTTAATCAGAGAACAGATGGCTTTTTCTCTCTTTTTTATCTTCAATTATTTTATTAGGTAGGTATTTTCTTTAGGCCGCTGGCGTTCAAATTCCTAGTTACGATTCTGATGGGGCACCAATGAATTCTTGCTCAGGGCGCTGAGATATGTATAGACGGTTCTGTTCTCTACACTGATGCTTAAGATAATTTTACACTGATAAAGGTGCTGCAGATCGAGCAGGAAATTTTACTAAATTACAATATAAAAAAGCTAGTATTTAATTGCAATTCTGAACTATGAAAACTGAAAGACCTTGAAAATTTCAACTATGAACCTAATAGAACATGCACCGCGACGCAGAAGTTTAGACAATGAACAAATTCACACAAATTTCAAAATGCAATTTGAATCTTCGAACAGTAACATTGAATTTTAGTAAAATTGAATATCCTGAATATCATGAATACTTATAAATTAAATACATTATTTAAATTGCATTTTCTCGAATACCATTCGAAGATTAAAGTTTTAAAAATATCAGTTTGTGCAAGAACCCTCATCATTTAGCTTCTCTTAAAGAGAAATTGAAAGTCACCTGACTGAAATGCCGACAGCTTTCTGAATTTTGGTGAGATTCAACTGGAATTTTTTAAAAAGTTGCTCTATATATCTAGCTTTGAAGTTATGAAAGAAAAATTAAGCTGCGTTTCGCACATGCGCAGTAAACAATTATTTAGTATAAACACTCATATTTCCTGTACTATTCAACGTATTTACTTCAAAGTTTAATACAGTACTTCTGTAACATATTGTCAAGTGCTCTTCAAATTTCGAATAATTTGAAAGAAAACTCTGCATGTTATAAGCAAAACACATGAGGAAAAATTTGGGATTTTTTAAAGAAACATTTATATCTCCCCGAATATTTGTGCTATGCTTACGAAAATGCATGTAAATATTATGCACATTAAACCATAACCTTCGATAAAAGTTACATCTCGTTATCAGCTTTCTGTGAAACAGGATGGGTCAAACTCCATTTTCGCCTTCATCTCTTTCTGGTGGGCCCCCTAATTGCCCTCGTGACCGAATCTTCACTGTAATATGTGTATGATAGATACTCTATTGAAAGTCACACGATTCTCCAGAACTGATTTCGAAACATAGTATTCGTATTAATTGCAAATTTCTCGCATTTTACGAAATGTTCTTTAACTTTCATATGCCAGTGTATATTTAATCAGTTTTCCTAACATGACTTCAGTGTAATGCGTTGCAAATGCAATATACAATAATATAACAGTAAAAGTTGACTTGAGCATATTGGAAGCTATTAAGAAATTAAAAACAAAATTAGTATTGTCTAAAAAGTTTAGACAAAAATGTAATGAAATAAAAATAAACGGGATTTAAAACCTGTTTGCGCATTCATTCTTGTTGATTAGTTCATAAATACGAGTTTCCATTGAAGAAAATAATTCTTGTATGGTTTGGGGCTCGGTTTCGTACCATACATCCTCAACAGATCTCATGAGGTCACTTAGAGAAGAAAAATCTTCTACCGTTGCTGTAAATTTTGCGACACATGATGCTCTAAACATCTATTTGTCGAGCTTTATCTAGAGGTTGCATATATAAAGCAAAACGCAGATCTGGGAGTTCGCACATGACAAATAAACGCGATGATCGTCAGATAAAAAGACTGACGAGTACCCAAGAAATGACTGTTCCTGAAAATCAAAGGTCATCGGGACTCACGGTGTCAAAGGACAATGGTTCATTGCAAAAAGAAAACGAAACCAGCTCTGAAGCCACATCATAAGTCGCAAAGAATGTTATGGGCTCGAAATCATATGTCTATGGACCGAAATGGCAATCAGTGATATTTGGCGATGGAAAAAGGGGAATCTAGAAGGTCCAGATGACTGGGCATCGTACTGGCATAACTTGAGCAAGAAACCTCTGTGTTCTTTTAGTCGCAGACAAGGTGGTGGGCTCGGTGATGGTTTGGGCAGCCTTTTTCTACAATGGAAAAGTGTATCTGCACTTTACCAGTGGTCACCAGACATCAACATTGGAGTATAACAAAACAAAAACATTGGAGTATAATCTTCTGCCATTTGCTGAGCTTCTAGGTGACCTTTAGTGGGAATTTCAGCAAGACAATGCTTCGATTCACACTGCAAACAACACAAAAGTCTGGTTTAATTTTTAGAATATAAAAGTTGTCGACTGGCCAGCATGTAACCCAGATCTTAACCCAAGAATCTTTGAACCAACATTCTTTGCGACTTATGATGAGGCTTCAGAGCTGGTTTCTTTTTTTGCAATGAACCATTGTCCTTTCATACCGTGAGTCCCGATGAACTTTGATTTTCAGGAACAGTCATTTCTTGGGTACTCGCCAGTATTTTTATCTGACGATCATCGCGTTTATTTGTTATGCGCGAACTTCCAGACCTGCGTTTTGCTTTATATATGCAACCTCTAGATAAAACTCGACAAATAGATCTTTGGGGCATCATCTGTCGCAAAATTTACAGCAATGGTAGAACATTTTTCTTCTGTAAGTGAACTCAAGAGGTCTATTGAGGATGTGTGGTACGAAACCGAGCCCCAAACCATGCAAGATTTATTTTCTTCAATGGAAACTCGTATTTATGAACTAATCAACAAGAATGAATGCGCTATCAGGTTTTAAATCCTGTTTATTTTAATTTCATTTAATTTTTGTCTAAATTTTTGAGACGATGTTAATTTTTTTTTTAATTTCTCAATAACTTGCAATATGCTCAAGTCAACTTTTATTGTTATATTATTGTATATGCAGATGTAACACTTTACACTGAAGTCGTATTAGGAAAATAGATTAAATATATTTTGAAATCTGTGTGAATTTGTTTTTTGTCTAAACTTTTGCGTCGCGGTGTAGTATCTTTTAGAATTATTAAAAGAAACCATGTATTTTCCATTAAATTAATAGCATACATCAAGACAAAATTAAGAGAAGCTGTATATAAGAAAAAACTAACTCGTTCATCGTTCTAAACAGGGCTTCATGAACAAAGATTGACAGCCTCAAGTGAGGTAGTCTTGAAAAAATTTAGGATCGCTAAAACATTTATAAGTATTAGATCTTGCAGGTTTTTAATATTTGCAAGAAAAAAAGCTAAAAAATTTACTTTGACTGAAAACATTTCTTTGAATTTTGCTGTACAGCAATTTTAAATCAAATTTCTTGCTAATTTTCATGAATTAAATCTTCCTATTCTAATCTATTTTTCAATTTAATAGTTGCGATATAATCTTTCAATCAAAGCTGTGGTCAAAACCAAGTAACGTTTAAAAATCCTTGATCTAAAAATATTCACAATTTTGTATAAAATTATGAATTTTTTATTAACATACTATTGGTGCAATTAAGTAAATTTGCATGAAACATAATGATTATTATAACATTATTAAAAATATTCTTCTTGACTACTACGCTAAACATACAGTATAAAAATTACAGCTTTCTTCAGTATTGATTCATTTTAGAAACAGAAACTTAAATCCATTTTTGAAAAAAAATCATTTCTTCTAAACATTATAATTTATAAGATTATATTTTATAAGATATAAAGATTATATTTTACAAAAAAAAGGTTTTAAAAATGTATAGTGAAAGTTCTGCGATTTTTTTGTGATAAAATTTTCTGGCATTAACTATCAATCATATTCATTAGCCAAGTCATCAAATAATATCCAATATTTCTTTAGAAGAACGGGATAAATCTGTGAAAAGAAATTTTCAGTAAAACGTTTAACGGAAAACATTTACAATCGAAATTGTAATTCTTTGAATCAGAGTTCAATTTAATTAAAAGTTCAAAATAAAATAAAAGAAATGTATGACAGAGGCGTATATGCATGCCTTTTCTGTTAAGTAAGGGGTCTTTGAATTTAATTACATACAGTATAACTCTTTAAAAGGAGTCAGCTATCACTCTATTGCAAATAGTTAGTGTAGCTTGTTTAAAATGCCGAATTCTTCTTAAAATTAAATCGCGGTTCTCTTTGAATTAAATGTTGGTTGTTTTGTTTTCCAACTATGAATGTTGAAGCCATAGGGTAAATATTGAAATGTGCCTGCCATTTTCATATTTTCACGGCTTTTAGGCAATGTTGCAAACTTTATTTGTTAAAAGTCATACAGAGATTCTTATAAAACAAATATCAGTTTAATTTTTTATGCCCTCATATGTGTGTTTTGATATGCCCATAATGTATTTTTGTGTGTTTTCATGTGTTTTTATTGTATAATCATAAAGAATTTTAATACAATTCTGGGGAGTGCATTCAACTCAGGCTCGTGTAACGCACATTTAATGCCCCTCATTAATTTAATTTCGAAATCCTATGCTCATTTTGTTTTGTTTTGTAATTTGCTTCCACTAGTCATCTATTTAAACCAAACTAAACTAAACTAAACTAAATATTTCTCAATAGTGTCCAATCTATTTACCATTGTTCTAAATAAAACTTGGTAAGAATTCTGCTGTCTCCTTTCAGGGACTTAACCTAATATAGAAATCGCGTCTCAATTATATAATACAATTTTGGTTGTCTGCGCTATTACAACGTTGCATATAATTAATATTTCGTTTCGTTGCAAAAGTATTTGCAGAGTTTGCATGTGTTCGATATAAACAACATTTAAAAATAGCCCTGGATTTTATACAGAAAAGATGCAAAGTTAAGAGATCAGAGCAAAACTCCGCTAAGTTCCAAAATTTCAATAAGCATAAATGGCATGTAAAATTGAGTAATTTAAAACTGCTGTGTTTGCATCAATATCATATTTAAACAACCCTATTTATTTTCTGGAGCCTGGCAAATAATGGTGCTTCTTCATTCCAAAATTGCACACAGAGATGCCAGAGATGTTAAATAAATTAACTTTCCATCTAAAAAATATCCGTTTTCTCGATATCTAAGATTTTAATGTAAAATATTTTTCCAAAGCTTCCTCATTTCCTTCGGAGGCAAAATTACTTTCTAAAAATTAATTTCTACTTTTATTAAACTTCGAACGATATTCGCTTGTTAACTACTGTTGTATCTTTTTGCAATGAATATATTTGGTTTCGGATCATTTCGAGTTTGTGGAGTTTAGAAATAAAATATCAGAACAGAAATTTAATTTACTGTGTCATTTTAGTTTAAATGCCTTTTCTTCAAACGCGGATATTGGTTTTCCTGTTGCACGAAGCTTTTCATTCACTTCAAATGATATTTTCCCACGTAATTAAAGTCAAACCTTCAGAATGTACTAGACTCTTGAAATGAAAATTTATATACAATACGACAAGAAGTAATAAACGTAATTCTTCGAGAAGTAAAAAAGCAATTTTCTTTTCGGTTTTGCATTTTTACTATAACTCAAAGCAACACGATATTTTTAGCAAAACTACAAGTGAAATGCTGAATTTTGTTTGTTATTTTTATTGACTGTTTTTATGACTCATGCATGGCTTCTTTATAAAGTTATGAAGAAATAGTTAATTATTTTTTCTTTGCAACGCCTACTGAATGTTTAATAACTTATAAAATACTTTTAAGATGCCTCTTGAAGTAGGATGTGAGGGATCTTTTTATGAGTTGAAAAGATTTGTAAGATATTTTATCCGTCGCATTCAACTTTGCAAAAGTCATAAGTCAGTGTCTCATATCAAAGAACTATATCAAAAGTTATTTTAGTTAATTCATTTTGAAAATATTTTTGACAGTAGGGGAAGGTGGTATACCTTGGACATAAGTGTACCTTGAACCTATGCCGATTTTAGCGCATTCTGTATAGATGTATAGAAAATGTTATATGTATTTTGTACACTTGCCACCAGAGGTCCCAGTGTACCTGAACTTATTTGTCAAGGTGCTCATTTGAATGAATGAATCCTGAAAAAGGAAATTGACCCAATAAAAGTAATTTTTTTTCCTGTTGAATTTTGTGTTAATAGTTCCTAAACATACATAAATTACTTTATAGTAAAATGCCTAACTTATAAAGCACAGTTTTAGCTATAATAACATGTGTTAGAAATTATGTTAAGTCTAACCTCAATTTAGTAGTCGGCCATTTTCCATGAAATGGCCAAATGGTGTACCTTGGACCATGCCCAAGTGGTGTACCTTGGTGCATGACCACTACATGGTCTACCACTTATGTTGTGGAAAAATGTGATGTAATGTGGAAGTTACCACATCCCGTGTTGACTGGAGGATCTGAAAGGCAGCTTCGGAAATTAACATTTGGAATTGACTTGTCTAATTACAATGTTGGTTAAGCCTACTCATAGGAATGAAACTGTTGCTGTAATAATTTTAAATTCGGTCTAATTAAGTAAAAGTGCTCATTAACATTTTTCTGTAGCTAAAATACCAATAAATGTTTATGTTCAAACTATTCGGTTAGATTTTTTAAATCTAGAAATAGCTGGTCCAAGGTACACCACCCATGGTGTACCTTGGTCCTATTTGCACTTTTTTTTAAAATTGTAAATAATAAACTGAAATACTTTCTTAAAAAATCTACAAAAAATATATGTTGTGTATAAATGCCTAAAATATGAAAGAAAAATTGTTTTGTTACCTTTCTTTTAGTAATTATCCAATCAAAAATTAAAAAGTAAAAATGGGACCTAGGTACACCACCTTCCCCTATACATTTCAAAGATTAATATTTTATTAATGGAAATTCTAAATCAAATGTATTTACCTAAATTTATAAAATGGCTTTTTCTTACTAAATTCGCTATAAATTAACGCAGTATGAAGTATTGTTTTGTGAGTATAGTTCCAAGACTTTGCCCCCTTGAAATGCTTTCGATTTTATACTAAAATGATTCCAAGTTCATTTTTTATATATTTATTTATTTTTATTCTTATATTTATCTCCAAGACAATACTTTTTTAAGGATTTTTACAACTTTTATTCCCTTAACCACATGTGAGGCGCAGTATGTCTTTTTCATCTTTAACTCTTTAATCCCGAGGTGACTTTTTTATTCCAGCCCCTTTAAACCCGGCAGTTTTTGGGAGAAAACGACACGAATTGGACTCTCCCAACCTGGCTGGTCATTTACCCCACAACCCCACCTCCTGCTGTAACCTTCCCTTAAGGCTCAGGGAAATGGGCTGTGCTTGGCAGAGATAATTGGATCCCTTACCTCGCTCATCTCCTAAGTTATCTCAGAACCTCACCTCCCTCAGAAGAAGCCAACCGCCTCAGACCGGCCTTCCTCACTGTTAAAGGGAAATGTTTAGACCTCCCGGGACCGCCTCGCTCAGTGTGAGAGGGTTAAGCTACAATATGCAGTACAAGTTAATTTTCTGAAACTCCCTTTTCTCTTTTCAACACTGCTACGTTACAGTAATAACTTTATCTCGCAAAGGGCCTCGGTGACCTAGTGAAAGTCTTTATATCGATACAGGTGGTTCGAGAACCGAGTCTAACAGAAAATCTGGTGGATCTTTTGTTGAATCCGTCCTAAAACATGCCTCTTGGGGCTTCAAAATAGGATGCTAATGTAACTAAATATAGTTTATACAAAGTTGAAAGAAACTTTCTTCTTAGTATTCGACCAACCAGAAAAGAAATAATGAAATCTTGGCCTAATAACTTGACCATAACTGAGGACTGCTGACAGTATCAGGAAAACACATATTTCAATTGAAGCTCGGTTTTGTGAAGGTTTTTGAATGTAAACTCACTCTGAACGTTTAACGATAATCCTCAAAATGTTTCATAAATTCAACCTAAATAATTTAACTAATCTACTTATTTGAATTAATTCATTTCTTATTCAGTTCTCCATAAGTAAGAATCTTTATTCACAACTTAAATTTTATTTATATGATTTTTTTTTTTTTACTGTTAACACTTTTGTTGAATAACCACGGCCTCAAGCAGACGGATGGTTTCTTATGGAATTAGAATCGCTGTGTTTTATGCTTTGTTAAATATTAGCTGATTATCGATCTTTGCAACTTTTTCTTCTCTTGTCTTGATAGCCTGGAATAAAGCTGAAATCATTTTGCTTCTACATCTGCTCATTAAATTCGTCAGTTCTTTAATGTTTCGAATAATTTTGCTTATTCAATTTGCGCAATGTATAAAAACTTCCGACTTAATCAGACTGGTGAATATCTGAAGATAATCGACTTATTTACGTTCGCGAATCTTTCGAGACATTAAACTTCTAAGCAGAATGCTTTAATACATTATCCTGGGCACTTTTAAGCACAGTCATTAGCACACTATTCTCAAGTGTTTTCAAAATTTCATGTTAAGTATTTGAGAAGCATTAGAGAAATATAAAGACAATTCAACACAGATCCCCTTGTCTAACAGAGTTTGCCGTAATGGCATAAGGCACGGGGGCATGGGGCGGCGTTCTGTCTAACAGAGTCTGATCAAAGAAAGTTAATATTATAACTACTTCATTGTGATAAATAACTGCGTTAAATAGCTCAGAGTCCGTTGGATCGAAAAAAGCAGGATTTATTTACAGCATGGTCTATGAAACATGAAAAGCAGAATCGCAGTGAGGATACAATTAAAGTCACTTATATATATTGATTTTAAAGAGGGTTGAAAATATTGAAAGGCAGCCAATAGGGATTCGTTGATACAGTGAAACAGCGAATAGAAAACATTAATAAGACAACCAATCAGCTCTTTTTAATATGACGTGATGTTCGGAAACTTAGTGATGTAATGTGCGAATATTCTACTCTAACAAAGAGTATTCATAGAATATAATCTCAATGTCAAAACCATGAAAGTTTGTTTTCGATCGCGAATAATGTAAACCAGCGATTCCCAATAACCTGCAATTCCCTTTTTTCCTGCCGTACCCTTTGATTAGTGTTACACTGTAAAAAAATCCCGTAAAATTTACGGTTTTAAACTGGCAGCTGGGTTGGTTGTGCAAAACCGTAAAAGTTACGAAGTAAAGCCGTAGGCACAACGGTTTTTTACCATACAGGGACAAGTTTTTCCCGTAAAAGTTAGGAAGTAAATCCGTAGTCACAACGGTTTTTTACCGCATGAAATCAAGTTTTCTCCATAAAAATTAAGTCATCGAAGTAAGTGACGTCATCGACTGAGTTGAGTTGTTTTTCTCTTTCAGTTCGAGTTGAGTTGAAATGTGCTGATGTGTATTATTAATTAGGAATATTAATTAATCAAGGCTTAATTATTAATTTCAATTAATATAATTTTTAATTGAACTTACTTGGACGATTTCGATGCAAGATGTAATCGAAGTAGGATCGAAACCGCGTTCGTAGAAATAAAAGGCCGTCGCTCTAACCACTAGACCACCGGAGACTTCATAAAATGATGTAAAAATAATCTATTTGAGTTTTAAAGTCACTATAGCTCCAGTGGCGCCACCTAGTGGTGTAAAAATCAACTATTGCCAGAACACGTGTTTTAAGGTTAGCTTTCATGAGTGACAACAGGTTACTGCAACATGCGTAACCAATAGCGGAGATGGAACCCTATTAAAAACATGAAATGAATGCAATAAAATTACATTTAAGAAAAGGGAAAGATATCGTACGGAAAGCAATACCGTATGACGAAAAATAGAATTTGAACTGACGGTTTTAAACCGTTTATGGCTGGAGCGGAAAACGGAGAAAAACCGTTTTGTTAACAAAACAGCTTTAAACCGTCAAATATACGGAAAAAGTCCGGGGAAAAAAACGGATATTTTTTACAGTGTATTATATTTGAGTATACCCTACTGCCATATGCTTCGCTCAAAAAAAAACCATCCCTTCGCGCAAAGAAGTTTTTATTAATAATGTTAAGAGTTTATGTTGGTTTAAGAGTCAAACGACACAACTTAATATTAGTTGTAGATTCAAACTTTTTCTGAACTTTTTTAAGATCTACTGTGAACATGGGACCACATGTTCCAACCAGACGTGAAAAAAATTTAGAAATATTAGTTATTGGTTGCGAAAAATTAATTTGAATCTTCCTCTTTGAAATTTCAAAAAATTGAGATATGTGGTGTTGCTTGCTAAGTGACGAATTACTCATCGCGATAATCAAACTATTCAAATGGAAGAAGATTCCAATGAGATCCTTGAGACAGAATCAAGAAGATAAGTTTTATAAAATTAATGATGACAAATGAACTCACATTTGGAGCTACGTCATGCTTACTGAGATAATTGTTATTAGTACACGCATAAGACGAGCATGTTCCTTCAACATGTTTTGTATTCGTGAAAGCTATTAAACAGTTAACTTTCAATTTTAACAAATTTTAGGGAAACGAAATTATCTCTCGATTTTTTTCACTTCATTATAATCTGTTATGTTTTGTGTTTTCCGTCACTATCAAAATTACCTCGGGGCATTACCAGTACGCGGATGAGAAGCCGCTAGATAAGTAAGCGGGTTCTCAGTCCTGGACGTGGGTGCAGTAATGGGGCGTGAGTCCCCTCCTCTAATGATATTACGTACCTCCTTCGGGGGGCGGTCGGTAGTACTCGAGCTAATTCAGAGGCTGTTATTGAGAATACCCGGATGCTACGGCAGAGTGGGGTGGCTCTTTTTCGGCACTCCTAGGGGTACGCGTACCACAGGGTGGGAACCTCTGAGGTAAGCCATAATTGGTTCATTGACATTGGATGGGAGTGTTGGGGGGGAGTGAGTTATATTCCCAGTTATCGATTCACGCAGGAGCAGTGCCTAAGCGGTGGATGCTGTGCGATACGCTAATTTAACTGTGATCAGTAACAATGTGTGTTGACTGCATTTAAAAAGCTATTAGCAACATAATTATTCGTGAATGAGGCAATTCTATTCTTCTCAAACTAAAGAAAGAGTTCCATGAAGGCGAACAGATTTCATTTTTAGGGGACATGGAACTTTCTCAATAATTTCTTTTTTATTTCATGTATTATTGAAAATGTTTCGATAGTATTGAAAGTTGACATTGAAATAAAATCGCAATGAAAAGAAAAGATATATTTTAATCTATCCGTTGAGTTAAAATTTAATTTTTTTAATTCGTTGCTTTTTAATTCCATACTACTTTTTCAAATAGGAAAATTTCTGCTTCAGATTTTATTTGTGGATTCACCGAAGCATATTACACAAAATAGTGCATGAATTTCAAGATACATCTAATATTCATTTCAATACAGATTTTTTTTACTGTATTATATAGTAAAAATTGAGGAAATTTAGCAGCAGCTCGATTTATATCTTGTAAATAAAAAACTAATGTATCGAATACTTATTGCATTCACAGTTTTATCATATACACAATGATAAATTTCTACCAAAAAAGTGCAAAAGCTCTATATAAAAAGGGAAAAATGTTAGCATTTTCGAAACATGAAAGTGATCAATAATCTATCATGGTTAAGCTTCCAGCGGCGCGCCTGCGCAAATTTTACAACAAACGGAACTTTTCGTGCCGTGTTCTCACATTCGGATTCAAAACTGTCTGAAGGTCATTGCTATTCCTTCATGCGACCCTTCTCTTCAGGATTAAATGGGTTTGTCCAAGTTTCAAGGTGATTTCACACTATTTTATGCTTTCTGTCGTAAAAAATACGACGCGCGCCCGCTCGTGTAATTTGAAAAAAAATTTCACGTTTCAGTTTGATAATTATATATCCAGTGCGCATTACAACGATATAATATTTCATTTTACATTGTCAAAAATATTTAATATGTAATAATCTGCCAATAATCCAACAAGCAGAAGAATTTTCTTACCTCAGTCTTATGAAAACACTTCACTACTCGAGCCCAAAAAATCTTATAATCGCCATATGACATTTCCATGTCTTTAAATCTAAATTATTTATCACAACCAGAAAAAAGCAAGTGAACAGTAACCAGCATTGAGAAAAAGAGCTTGTGGTTTGTGTTTGAAAGAAATTAAACGATCATCAAAATCCATGAAATACAGTAGGTGCAATATATAATATACTTGTAAGCGTCACTCTCTGGCAAGAGTTCAATGTTTCGAATTCAAGGATAATGATAAGAAACTAAGAATAAAGTCTTTGTTATACAATCTTAGTTGTACTTATACTATTTTTCATTATATACAGTATACTCTCTATTATCCGTGAGCGGATTATCCGGTTTGCGTATTATCCGTGTTCATTCCGGACTCAGCAAAAAAATTTAAAGAGAAACATTTTCACGCTTATCATGCATGTAAAATCGATGTTGATGTTCAATCGAGAGATTCATATCATGAAACTACTGAGCCGTGACGGCGGAGGCTAAACAATAGATTTTTTTTCTTCCTCTACGTGCAATCTCTACCGGTTCAACCCCTAATTTTCCAAGAAATGAATCATCCACTTGCTGCTAGCTCATTCTCGTACAAACACGCTTCTCCCTGACACGCCATTATTTAACTTCTTCTTCTTTCACTTTCGCGCGTGTTCCTTTAGTTTTTGCGTCTTGTTTATCGTCAGTTAGTAGCGTGATATTTTTTACTAGTAAAAATGAGTGGTGTGAAACGAAAACCAAACATTTTAAATGTTAAACAAAAATTAGAAATCCTTCAAAAACTTGATAATGGAGAATCAGCTAGTACTGATGCAGAAGATGTACTAAATGAGGGAAATACAATTTCTCATTCTGCTGCTCTACAATCTGTGGAAACTTTGTTAGATTATATGGGACAGAGAGGATTTGATTACGGCGACATTACTGCGGTTCGTAAAATATGTGTCGATATACGAAAAGAGATGAACAAACAGCAGAAGCAAAGACTCATTACAGATTTTTTAAGCAGCAAATGTTAAAAGGAAAATTCGTAGTTTGATGTTATACAACATGCAAATGTAAGTAATTTTTATATTTTTGTACTGATGTTGATTTTTTCTTTAATAAAAAGGTGTTTTCGGATTATCCGTGTTTTTCTATTGTCCGTGCGATCCCTTCCGGTGATTAACCCGAATAATCGGGAGTGCACTGTATTGCTTAATACCTTTTTTCATAAAATAATAGTGTTAAATCTCATTGCTTTCTCTGATTTCAGTATAATTTTAGATTTTGCAAATAACATAAAAATTAATTTTCATTCTGGATGAAAGGATTTGCTTTTATGATGTGTCTGTTATTACTATAATGAAGTAACTTTTTGTGGCAAGGGTAAAAATGAAGCTTATTGTGTCGTAAAAAGTATGACACGAGCCCGCTCGTGTAAAAATTTTTAGCGCGCCCGCTGGAAGTTTAAAAAAACATTTAAAGTTGTCATTTGTGAATGCATTTCATTTATCGTCGTAAATAAAATTCTAACTGAAAATCTAAAATATTAAAATTAAATAAAAAGTAAAGGTACAACTTTGAAATTTTGGTACAATGAGTAGCAGAGAGCGAACAAGCCAGAAAGGAAATAAGCTATTAAAATGAAAATCGGTATTTTGACTATTTTGGAGAGTAATATGTCTCATTAATTAAGAAAGATCATTAACGCAAACTATAGACTGCTTGTGCTTAACCTTTAAATTAAAGGTGGAAAACTTGCTAAAATTTTTAAAAAATCAAAATCGGAAGAATTTTAATTCAAGTCAACGAGGAGTTCAAGTGAAATGTTTTCCGATTTTACTCCATAAGGAACAACTCTATTAACTAGTATGATTTTTGGATGAAATAATAGAATCGAATGCCTCTAAAATTTATACCAGAAGATACAGTGAAAATGCTAATAATTAACTATTAGGTAAATATCTTCGATCTTTCAAAATTACGCAACATCATTTTCATCGCAAATTCTTCATGCATTAAAAACTTGATGAAGCTAATTAAAAGTCTTTCATTGAAATATACCCTAAATTTTGCTAATTGGAAGATAAGAAAAAATAATAGTAGCCTTCTTCTAATATGAACGAAAGTATAAATGATTGAGCTTTCAAAAATTTATATTCGAACTGCGATTGGTTGCATTTTGAAATTGGCATCAACATGTTCGAACTTTTAATGAATGTTCATATACTACAAGGAAATTTAATTATTCCATTAAGATTCTACCTTATCCTACGCAATTTCTAATTTGGCTCAATAAATAAGGACTGTTCACATTTACATTATACCAGAAACTAATGCATTACATTATATCACAATCCCCTTACTAAGTAGGTTATTTGGTATGCAAAAATATGTTTATACGCAATTCGATATCCAATGAATTGCTTCAGTGTTTCATGACTTTAATGCGCGAGGAGTCTTATTAAGTCTTCATTCGCCCACTTAATTTTGAAATAAGGTTAAAGTCAATAGAAGCAGTAGCTACCTGTGTACTCTAAATTATGAATGTATGGAAAATTGAAAGTCATTGTGCTCTTGGAGTCGAAAAACTTGTTTAAACTGCTTTATGAAATGCGCCGAATAGGATTTTTTTTAAAATTTTATAGCAATCTTTAAAGATCTTCTAATACCTGCAGTTTAAATGTAACTTATAGTTGAGCTTTTTTTAAATAGGCATGCTATGTTAAGCTTCATTCCAGGTAATATTAATTAACTAGGTTAAACTCAACTTTTTAGCCAGGGATATACAGGGTGTCCAACAAAGGACTCCCTCATTTACTGACACGATATTGACGATGAAGAACGAACTGATTGTCTAGTCTGAAAGCGTATCTGGGCTGACTATAAAGTTTCAAAATTAGAAAGTATAAAGCTGACAGGTGAGTGCTGCAGGTTGTAATAGCTATTCAACTGATAAGAAATTATAAACTGTCCTGGCAAGCACGAAAATGCCTAATTTGAATCGATTGTGATGTAACGTAACGATTGTTGAAATGACAGTTTAGCTTTCTTCTCGAATCTAAACTGTGATACAACGTACACGCACCACCTGTCGGCAACATTTTATAACTATTTTGAAACTTTTGTATCAGATTTTACGGCTTTCAGACTAATCATATCAACTGGTTTGCCTTCTTCTATCGATCTCCGTTGCCGAGTTATTTAATTTTAAAATGAGGGAGTCCTTTGTTGGACACCCTGTAGGTGTCAAGTGTTAAGTTTCGGAGATTGTGAACCGTCGAGTTCGTGTGCTCCGTTAAAAGCGATCATCGCTAGTGTGGTTTGTGTGCTATGTTAAGAAATTTTCTCCTGATTTAATGTATAAATATATTTATTCTCTCCCGATTATTTGATTAATTTTTCGAATTCATTCCCCACTTCATGTGAGGATGTCAATCGTTGATAAAATTCCAAAATTAATTTATTATTGTTGTTGGAAATTCAAATGAAATTGTTCAGTCACTGAATGAAACGTATCTCATTGGGTTAATTTCATGACGTAGCCGAAGTTACGGCACTAGTCGAAGTTGATTGGTTGTTACAATCTATATGTATTTTGTTCATTTTTGTTTTTGAGGCAAGCAGTCGAATGAATGGCTGTCAGTGAGTGTGTAAGCTGCAAGACAGCAGCATGTTTCTTTTTAAAGTAAACTGTATCAAAGCTATTTTGTATTTTAAACTGCCTGGTATCTGCGTTAACTCTGTAACATTACTCTCACGACATGCCAACAATTGTCTTGATATATAAATTGAAATAGATATTATTGGAGAAATTTACGAATGATTTTTTTAGATGTTCCAAATCAGGACCATTATAAAGAAACGCAGCGCGGGTTCTCCATCGAACAGAAATCTTAGAAAGAGCAAATTGGAACGCGGTCACAGTTTAAACACTTCCGAAGGAAGAGAATCCCCGTATTTTCCCTAGATCAGCAACTTTATGAGTCTTGAGATGCTATTCGCTATGGAAATTCAATGTCATACAATTAAAATTACAGTAATTAGGTTTTGAGAGGCGAGGGGGGAAACAAAAGGTTTGAGCGAATCATAAATTATCCCTTTCTAAAGCCGCAGGAAGTGTACTTACCACCAAATTCATCAATTTTCAAGGTTGGCGTGATTTTTTCTATGAAACAAAAACCTAGATGTTCTAGTTTCTTATCTCAAACCTAAAGGAAGTGCCTTGACTTGATAATCTCAATCCCAAAGTTATTTTATTATCCCACGACTAGAAAAAATGGCCCTTTCAGGGGTTAAAGTAGAAATGCTTTTGTTGAAGTAGAAGTGAGTTTATTTCTTAAAAATTAAGCGTACTTAAGAAGAATTTATTTTAAAGGCGTGGATAGATTGAATTATTACATGTATATGTAAGGGTCTTTCAAGTGACGCATAAACTGGTGTCTGAAAAATTACAGATACTTTATTTGGTAATGAGCACTAAGGCAATTGAGAAGCATAGTAGTGAGGTTTCGAGAGAGCCAACAGACAATCGCCCCCATTCTTCCTACAAATGTCCCAACGTGGTACAAGTTTTTTCATACCTTCCGTGAAGATGGAGGAAGTATGATGATACAACCACTTTTTCAAGCATCACGCACCTCTTGATTGCAGATGAAGTGCTGACTTTTCAGGGCCTTCTTTAACCGACCAAACACATAGTAATCGCAAGGTGATAGATCTAGACTGGGAAGCGGGTGATTCAGCTCTTCCCAACGGAAAGCAAGCAGAGTGTCCTTTGTTGCTTTGGCAGTGTGCGGTTTCGTGTTATCCTAAAGCAAAATTACACCTAGGGACAATTTGCCTGGCCGCTTGCTTTTTATGGCTCTTCTAAGGTTCTGTAGCGTGTCTCAATAGTATTGAGCACTGAAATTGAATAACGGTACTCTGCACTTTCTTGGAAATATCCACCACACATGTTGTTACAAATGGCTGCTGCACGTTGAGATGTTGGCCTTGGAACTTCACACATTTTGCGCAATTTCGTCATATCGCTAGCTCGACTACGTTGCCATCTCGTGGCCGTATGACAAATATTTCCGGCATTACAGGCTTTAACTATGTTTCTCTTGAACGGCATTTATATATATTTCAAAAATGCCCAAAAAATTTCATAACTTTGTTTAAAAATTTACAACACTTTTTCACTATGAATCATTTTTATCACTCTAATTAACCCGGGTTTTAGCTTAATTTACCGGCTTTCGCTATATGTGGGTTATTTTGAGATCGATCTCGCAATCTTGAGCTATTGTCAAATGTCGAGGACTACACCTGTTCTCTCCATCTAAATCTCCAAAATCCACACAACTAGAGCGGTAGCGCGTTTGACCTAGACAACAGATTTCCCGCTGACTGGAAATAACCACTTCGGTGAAATTTGGTCTCAGACCTGTTTTCCTTCAACCCTGAAAGCGAGTATGTGCTACCATGCCATCACAAACTACTACAAAGATGTTGACGTCAAGTCAAGGTGTTTCATCTTTGTATTCATTGTTAACCTATGGCATAGCATGACAAACCTGGATAACTAAAGTCGTGATAATACAACGCAAGACATTGTGTTGGGCATCATTCCTGCATTGCACGGGTCGTATTAGGACAGTCTGTGCAAGGGATACACAACTCAGTTTTATGGTGCATGTCCTGTATTTATAATAATAACCTTTAATTTAGATAAACGTGTACTCAAATACTTCCATTGAAACGGGGATTTTGCAAATGAACAGTAAATTAGCCATCCCCTCTTCAAGCCACTGGAATATATGATCTTTTCACTTCCATTTGTGTTACCCCATTCTTTTACATTTCATAATTGCTTTTATTTCTGCTTGTATGAACCTAACTATTAATATTGATATATTTGATCAAAAATAAATATGAAGTACAATATTAATTATACGATAGAAATGACGAGCAATCATTCTCCCTCTGCGCAAGAATTTATGGACCATAAAAATTCTATATATATTTGGCATTTATTTTAATATTATTTCTGCTCATCGTTTAAGTCAAATATTATTAGAAATAAAGTATCAAATAGTATATATTATCTGTCATCAGATTTTAACGATATTTATAGCAATTTTATTGCAATAAAAATAAATTTTCAGTGAGATTATTTGTGTATTTAATAACTAAACTATTTAGTGCTTTGTGAATAAATATTTTGTTTATTATTTCTTATACAAAAATACTTCTACACGTTAATTAAAAGCAAGAATGCATTTTTAGTCGACAGTATTTAAACAAATATTTCTATATCTTAAAATTACCTACGATTTATTTTTTACTTCAAACGGCATGAATCTCTACCTCGAAATTCCCCCAACCAATACATTTTAAAACCTCATCTGTTTGATAATAACTAAACGAATATTTCTGTCAGTTCAAATTACTCTTCATTTTTTAAAACTCAGATTGTATCTCTTTCCTGGAAATCCTCTTTAACCCTCTGAGCGCCCAATTATTTTGAACTTTATCCTTTAAAGCGAATGAAACACTCTTTTTTGTATTTAATTATATCTCCGAAATCTTAAAAATACTTTATCCACGATTTTTTAAGAAAATATACATATAAATACGAGCTATCTGCTTTTGGACTGAACATGAAAAACGTAAAAAGACGTTTGCGCCGCTCGGAGGGTTAAATGCCCGTTTACTGCTTTCTGGAAACTAGCGCAAAATGAGCCTGCTTTTGTACCCAGTAGCTGAGTCGATTTCACAAAAGGGCGACGACTATTTCGGACAAATGATTTCAAACCTGGTAAGTAATTAAGTAATGATAATATTATGCTCTACATTCTCACCTGAATACCCTCCACCGAAACCTACAAAGAGATTTTCACTTGTGCGTGACCAGTGAGTACATCAGTTTTCAAAATAAACGACCCGTAATGCACGAATAATTAGTTCAATTGCTCGGCGTCCAGCTGTTCGTAGAAAAGGGCGGGCGATATTCTACGAATGGCATTTGTTGCTTCACCCCCTACTACTAACCCATTAATCATTAACACGCCTAGAAATCAGGTATTTCGGAAACATACCCCATTTAGACAGCGACATGGAACTACACAGTTTGTTTTTATGTTTTATTTAGTCTTTTTCCTATTTATTTTTCTTTATTTATTTATCTGCGCACGTAAAGCAAAGGATCCGCCTGTAGATCAAAAAGAATTACTTAATCTGCTTTACTAATTGGGCGCTATAGCCGAGTTAAATTGGAAACACGAATCACTACTTTTGAAGTTAACTCTCGAAGGCATTCAGGTAAATGGACACTTTTCATGCGTCAGCACACTTTTTTTGAAACTTTCTTTTATAATAAAGATACTTTTACAAAAGAATTGTATAGTTGATAATTACTTTGACAGTTACTTCTTTATACCATCGGAACACATTACAGGAGTAATGAAAGCTTTGCGTGTGCATATTATAAAACCATACAAAATTCTATACGTGAAAAGGCGTTAGAGAGTGATTGTAAGAAACTTATAAAATTCTCGAAACATATTAAATAGGTAAGATGTAGTGAAATCTTTTTTGCTAATCCGTAACTGACGTCATTCAGGGTCGATATCGAAGTATTTCAAAATTTTTATATAATATTATATGGATGTAAATTTATTCCTTTATTATATTTACTTATTTAATCTAATGATATCAATATCATTAGATTACTTCGACGAGCTACTTTAAAATTACTATAAAACTTTTGATTCTAACGAAATATTCAAAATTCGCAAGCGTCTATTTTTGTTAAGTTGTAAGGAAGTTAATTTTTTTCAAAGAATGCGTGATTATATTTTAAACATTATTACAGAAATATTCACTCAAAATACCCTATATAACCTCTAAATGTCGAAATAGTGAAATTCTAATTAATTAATGAGATTCATTAGTGTTCGTTTTTGAAATGAGGTCAGTTGACAATTACGATATATGAGTCGATTCCCCTATCTTCAAACTTCCACACCACAGCCTGCATTTCCAGTCAGATAAAAGACATTCGGAAGTCAAACCGGCAATTCTAAACATATTTATTTTAAAAGTTCGTTGATTCCTTCAAATTGCTTACAGATTATATAATATTATATAATTTCACTTTGGATGTTTGTGAGTACTAAAATCAGCACTGATGATAGTTAATGCCCTTTCATAGTAATTCATTTAATGAGAGGCTTATTTTCTGGCACCAAAATTCTGTTTACTAATATCACTAATTAAAATTATCTAATTGTTCGTGGATTTCGTTAGTAACAAATTTTTCATTCAAATAAATGGGCATTTGTGCGTTTATCTATTTAAAGGTTAATTCTATCAATTCTGAATGAAGTATGTGCATTCAAAAAACATTATTTCCAAAATAATATTGGAGGATTCGTATCTAAATGAATTTTTACAGGAAGCCTTTAAAATATAAGTGTTTGTCTTTGTACAAATTAAACAAATTCTGACTAGACACAATTAAGTAAACATTGGGCCTTAAAAATAATGCTTTGTTCATTTTCTAGTTGAATCGAACCAAATTCTTACGAGTATAATGATAAAATTCACATATCACAGCTCCTTCTTTTCTGATAAAAATTTCAAGAATCACTTATATTTCACTGCCTGAAATATTTTTAAATAAAAAAAACATTGTTGCAGATTAATAGTTTAAATGTTCTTAAATTTGAATGTTGAGTATGTTCTTGGTGATTCTTTGGAAAATGAATAGGCTAAGAAACAGTTCTTGGTTTCTATTGTACAAATATATTCTGATACATGCTTTAAACTAATAAAATTATTAAATAAAAAATGTGGTGAAACAAAATGCCATTTCATAGGCTTATTAGTCTTTTTATATTTCTAAAATTCGAGGGAACTTAAGGAACGGCCACGTTTTTAAACGATGGATCAGCAGTCTTCAACTATCGAAATATCTTAAAATAATTCTTGATCTCTATTAATCAGTAGATTATCTCACATTTTTTGGATTGATTTTACAATTTTTTTGTACTCTATTTATCTTTTGTGATGCAACATGAGCCATTTCTTTCGTGACAATCTGAAACTGTCATTCAAATCACTTATTCATGAAAGCAGTCTTTTTTTATTGCCCACGCCGGCCCTGCTTACCCAAAGGGTGTAAAGCATGTTACGAGTCGGCGGGAAGAAAAATTCCAATACAAATATTAAAGTAATACAATACAGAATGATACAATACAATAAAATACAAGAAATAGATAATACAATACAAAAATATAAGTAAAATAATACAATAAAAGTAAAACAATACATAACACAAATGTGAATATAAATATAATAAAATAGAAACAGCAAACATAATAAGTACCTACATAATATAACATTTATAATAACATAAATAATAAATAAATACAAATAAACTTTATACACAAAGAAACATACATAAAATAAACAAAAAATGAAAATTTTATAAAATCTAATAAATAGTAAAAAAAAACAACCGAAGTCTAAAATATAATTTAGAGAAGAGAGACAGGGGAAAAAAACAATTTTGAAAAATTAGAGAAACAGCAACTAAACAATTTCTATAACACAATTTAGTGGAAAAAACCGATACAAAAAAAACCTAACTCTGTAACACAATTTAGCAGAGGAAAAAGAAAGAAAGTCAGGTATGCCCATGATGCACTTCGGAAAGTCTATTGCATATGTTATCACTTATAAATACAAAAAGGAAGAAAATACAGAAGAAACAAAAGAAGTAAACAATAGCGATAACAATACACCTTTTGCGCGCCAACACAGCAGCATCCAGTAATTGCATCAACAATATTGTCCATAATTAATTAACGAATTATTATAGAATCAAACAACAAAAATCGTGCTTTAATAAAAATTAAGCACATTAAAAGAAAATCATTAGAATGGAAGAGAACTTGAATGGAGAACGTTTTCAAGGATAAGTTCTAATATGGATAATTTAACCATATTAGAACTCCGATGGCGAATGGCCTTTGAAAACGTTCGCCATTCTAGTTCTCTTCCATTTCTATTCTAATGATTTTATTTTAATGTGTTTTAATTTTTATTAATGCATGATTTTTGTTGTTTGATTCTATAGTAATTCTTTAGTTAATTATGGACAATATTGTTGATGCAATTACTGGTTGCTGCTGCGTTGGCGCGCCAAAGGTGTATTGTTATCGCTATTGTTTACTTCTTCTGTTTCTTCTTTTGTTTTTTATTGGAAGTTGCAGCATTTTTGCGCCAATCTGTCTAATACAAAGTTTAATTTTTTAACTTTTAATTTTTGATATCTTTTGTTAAATAATTCACTTGTACTCGCTATCAATTATAAGGAATATCTCCCGAATTTTAAAAATTGCATTTTTGTTAAAGAGTAAAGATTCAAACCACTCTCTTTTAAAATTACTTGATGGAAGCAGTCTAAAACTGTCATTAAGGATGTTATTCCATATACCGTATTGAAATTCTTAATTACTATATAGGCAATAAAAGCATTTTTCTATGCTCGCTCTTAAAGCACATCACCAATGCAGGAAAGAATTTCATATACAATTAAGTAACATCTATTACAGCATCCAAAACTTGGATAAACATGAAATAATGAATTGCTTTAAAAGGCGTCCAATAGAAAACAATATCACTCTATATTACAGTTAATCGAATACAGAAGAAACAGAAGTTAACAATAGCGATAACAATACACTTTTTTGCGCGCGAACGCAGAAGCATCCAGTGATTGCATCAACAATATTGTCCTACAATTAACCAACAAATCACTATAGAATCAAACAACAAAAAATCATGCTCTAATAAGTAAAATAATTAAAAGACATAAAAGAAAACAATTATAATATAAAAAAAACAATTAGAATGGAAGAAATGGAAGAGAACTCTAATGGCGAACTTTTTCGAAAGCCACTCGCCATCGGAGTTCTAATCTGGATAAATTTTCTGTCAAGGGTATGACTACATAGTCAAAAATTATACCCCCTATGGCCTGAATTTATCTATTAACTGAAATAAAGGAAATAATCTCTTTAGAAAAACTTAATAAAGTCCTTCATAACAAATCCAATAGAGAGACTAGAGAAAGAAAACATTATACACTATATTACAGTGTTTCAGTTATCAAAATACAAAAGTATACTGGCATAATCATTTCAACAGTTGTAATGTACGACGAGAATCTTAAGAAAACGCATTGATACTATTAGTTTGGTAGCTAATTTATATTAACGTTCCATTCAGACGAACCCAGTAATTTTGAAGGGTGTTCA
>BGPR01000053.1:71540-131657 GCA_013235015.1 Araneus ventricosus | reverse complement strand
GGAAGGACATTTGATCTTGACAGATTTGGCCCGCTTACACGGCAATTCTTCAATGCATTGAGTTTCGAACCAGGAAGCCTCCAGTTCCGAAATCGTGACCATACCGCAAGGATACAGTAGTCTTGTTTATATTATTAATAAATTTATTGACAACACTAATAAAATATTAATCTTTAGCAGATGATGCAAGGAAGATGGTATATTTTGTTTAAACTAGTGCGTGTGTGTAATAACAATTTCTGAAATTCAACATGTTAATCAGACTTATTTAGTCGAGAAAAGTAAATATTCTTGTCAGTAACAACTTAATTTGACAGGATGGAGAAAATTATGCGATATATCATTAAGCTAATTTAAAATTCTGAATATTATCCTAATGCGTTTAAATATAATGGTTATATCTTAACAGAATTTAACGTTAAAACCCAGGTCTTTATGCCATACAACTCTTCATTTAAAACAGAACTTTTAATTCATTTCATTTCATCAGAAGTTTAATTTCATAGAACTATTTCTATAGTTCTACGATACTCACAGAAACATTTATTTCGTGACATTACTCAGATGATGCAGGAGTTTCTACATTACAACCTAATTTGAATTTGATTTATCATTAACTTCAATTACAAAATGTTGTATCATGATTTAATGAATCGCAAATTCCTTAAATTGGTTCAATTCACTCTTTCTAAATTATTTCTTTTTTGGAATGTGGAACAAAATAGTCTGAAAAAATTATTTTAATCATATATCGTTCCATACACCATACTAAAGCATATAATTGCCTTATTGTCAATAAAAGCCCCTTTCCATTCATAATACAAAAAGCATTTAATATTCAGTTATAATGAATAGATCTTCATATTTATATAATTGTATAAAATTGAAATATTAGCAAGTTAAAAAACGTTCGGCAGAAAGCCATATCCATCTTTAGCATAATTTTTTGATGATCTAAATACTATAGACGCAATAATTTTAAGAATTTGATTACTTCATTTACCATCAAATTATCACACAAATTGCGTCGATTTTTACTAGCTATTTCTCTATTTCAATGCAGAACGAAACGGTCAAAAACTATCATTCTAATCAGATGTCATTCCATGCACAAACCTAAACGCCTGCTTCCTTTATCGTCAATAAAAGCCTTCATATCACTAAAGCGACAATTCAAATGATTAATACCCCCTGCCGTAGAAAAGAAATACGAAATCAATGGGGAAAAGAGACGTAGGAATGAGCATAAGCACCTTTAGCATAATTTTTCGATGATCGAAATAATATTGACGCAATAATTTTAAGAATTTGATTACTTCATTTACCATCAAATTATCACAAATTGCGTCGATTTTTACTGTCTATTTCTCTGTTTCAATGCAGAACGAAACGGTCAAAAACTATCATTCTAATCAGATGTCATTCCATGCACATACTAAAACGCCTGCTTCCTTTATCGTCAATAAAAGCCTTCATATCACTAAAGCGACAATTCAAATGATTAATACCCCCTGCCGTAGAAAAGAAATACGGAATCAATGGGAAAAAGAGACGTAGGAATGAATTGCTACTGTTACAGCAGCTTTTCTTTTCTTCTGATGGTAAAGCCAACTAAAATAAGCCACGGAAGGTTCTCTTATTTCGTTTCCGGGGCTATTTCGTTTTTACGGCAATGCGTGAGCTAACTTCTGCATTCGGCCTCAATTAAACACTTTACTATCAGTAATACTTTTGGGGCTGTCTCGTTAGGTTAGTAAAACCTTTTAAGGAATATCGTCTCAAGGAGTTTGCCGATATCTAATTTAATGAAATATTTTATGATAAAACTTTAGAATTACCACTTGAATACGGGTTAGAGGAATTGCTTAAATTAGGGGAAGAGAAGTTTCTCTGAGAAATAAACTTAATATAATAAAATCTTGGTATCGGTTATGAAATTGATGATGAAACGCCATTAAAGAGATTAAAAGATTTTCAGATTCTTCTAATGGATAGTTACGAAAGACTTTCAAGCATTAATAAATAAATTATATAAAATGAAAACTTTTCTCATAACAAAACTTCTTGAATTTTAAATAATTTTATGTGATATCATTATCGTTTAGATATTCATGCAAGAAAAGAGTTCCCTTTAGTAGGTAGTAATTAGATGTAAATAATATTATTTCAAAAGATATTTTATAGATTATTGTCTGACTGCTAGTTATTGTATTTTCTTAAGTGTCGTTTCACTTTTATTTATTTGAATTTTACCGTATGTTTAACCCCTTAACTGGTTTGTTTACTCAGCTATCTAATTAGATGATACCTTATATTTTGGGAATGCGTTTTCATTTTAATTCAATTGATAATCTAAAGAACAGTGAAATGTTTACGTAGTCCACGTAATTTTTGCATCTAATTTTAACGAATATGCATGACTTTGGTTTAGTTTATAAGTTTAAAATTATGGTAATTACATTACATGCAAATACGGCAAACTGGCAATTCACTTAAGAGGGTTAATCTTAATAATAGAATCGAATCTGCGACAATAAGTAATTTTTAACACTGTTTATTTATTTGAAATATCATTTAATTGAAATATGTTATTTTCTTTTTATCACTGCACAAGATAGAATAACTTGACATTACCAATATATTTTTTAGCTTCGATTCTAGATAACAGCTTGAGTTTTGTCGAGTTATAATTTCGATAACGCTGAGACACCAGCTGCAGCAATATCGGGTTTAAGCATATGCTATCAGTAACACTAACCCTAAACCATGATTTCTAGACATTTCACTTATCATCAGGTCCTTTAAGCCATACGCTTTTTAATTTAATTGTCTTTTTATAGTTAAATATAAGCCAAAACTAAAATTTTGTGGAATAAGCTAATTTATGAATCGGATGGATAAATTCATTTGTTATATTAACTGCCAACTATAAATTTATTTAAAGACTAATGGTGTCAGGCTTGCAATCTTGAACTGTGGTCAGATGGCGGTAATGACACTGGCCCAGTGAGTTTTTCATATTAATGTGAAAACGTTTGACCCGCAACACTGGATCCACATTCATAAAGTATTTCCTACGAAATAAGGTGTAAATCCCGTGATTCTCCGATGTGAAAGCCGAGACTCTCATACTATAACAATTCGGCCCTTGTATTAGAAATACACTGGCATACAAAAGTTAAGGAACATTTCGTAAAATGCGAGAAATTTGCAATTAATACGAAAACTATGTTTCGAAATCAGTTCTGGAGAAGCGTGTAACATTCAATAGAGTATCATATACATATTACAGTGAAGATTTGGTCACGAGGACAATTAGGGGGACCACCAGAAAGGGATGAAGGCGAAAATGGAGTTTCACCCATCCTGTTTCACAGAAATCTGATAACGAGATGTAACTTTTATCAATGGTTATAGTTTAATGTGCATAATATTTACATGCATTTTCGTAAGCATAGCATAAATATTCGGGAAGGTATAAATGTTTCTTTAAAAAAATCCCAAATTTTTCCTCATGTGTTTTGCTTATAACATACAGAGTTTTCATTCAAATTATTCGAAATTTTCAGAACACTTGACAATATGTTACAGAAGTATGGTATGAAACTTGGAAGTAAATACGTTGAATAGTACAGGAAATATGAGTGTTTGTACTAAATAATTTTTTACTGCGCATGTGCGAGACGCAGCGAAATTTTTCTTTCATAACTTCAAAGCCAGATATATAGAGCAACATTAAAAAAAATTTCAGGTGAATCCCACTAAAATTCAGAAAGCTTTCGGAATTTCAGTGAGATGAATTTCAATTTCTCTTTAAGAGAAGCTAAATGATGAGGGTTCTTGCACAAACTGATATTTTTTAAACTTTAATCTTCGAATGGTATTCAAGAAAATACAATTTAAATAATGTATTTAATTTATAAGTGTTCATGATATTCAGGATATTCAATTTTGCTAAAATTCAATGTTACTGTTCGAAGATTCAAATTTTAAAAATATCAGTTTGTACAAGAACACTCATCATTTAGTTTCTCTTAAAGAGAAATTGAAATTCACCTCACTGAAATGCCGACAGCTTTAACAATTTTAATGGGATTCAACTGGAATTTTTTTAAGTTGCTCTATATATCTAGCTTTGAAGTTATGAAAGAAAAATTCCGCTGCGTCTCGCACATGCATAGTAAGAAATTATTTAGTACAAACACTCATATTTCCTGTAATATTCAAGGTATTTACTTCAAAGTTTAATACGGTACTTCTGTAACATATTGTCAAGTGTTCTTTAAATTTCGAATAATTTGAAGGAAAACTCTGCATGTTATAAACAAAACACATGCGAAAAAATATGGAATTTTTTAAAGAAACATTTGTATCTTCCCGAATATTTGTGTTATGCTTACGAAAATGCATGTAAATATTATGCACATTAAACCATAACCATTGATAAAAGTTACATCTCGTTATCAGATTTCTGTGAAACAGGATGGGTGAAACTCCATTTTCGTCTTCATCTCTTTCTGGTGGTCCCCCTAATTGCCCTCGTGACCGAATCTTCACTGTAATATGTATATGATACTCTATTGAATGCCACACGATTCTCCAGAACCGATTTTGAAACATAGTTTTCGTATTAATTGCAAATTTCTCGCATTTTACGAAATCTTCCTTAACGTTTGTTTGCCAGTGTATGTGGGTGATTGTGTTTTTGTCTAATGATTTTCCTGGAGAATGCATTGTTTGTTCTTGTGTTTGGACTTATGGAGCAAGAGCCAAGTTTGGCTACACTAAGCCAAACCGAAGGTTATTATAGAACTTTGATGCAAATAATTCCATGGTAGAATTTCATATTATAAAATATAAAACATCATTTAAAACGTTACACTTAGAATATTAAAAACATCATTAAGTACAATTAGTATTAGTTAGTATAGTATTAGTATAATATCTGAAGACTGCATGGAAATCGGTCAAAGTGCAAAACTGACGAATGAGCTTTTTTTTACTATTCTCTGTTGTAATGATTATTCAGCATCCTAGCAGATACCTAAATTATTGCCTTTGAAACAGCCTCTCGAATAATTTGGTTAGGGATGAAACAGGACTATTTAAATAAACCAGTATTTACTGATCGTTCAACTTTTTGCGATAATCAACTTCACACAAGGGTAATCTTTTAATATTAATTTTAAAATAATCAGAAAATGAACAAAGTTGATTGTTTTCAAAATGAAAAATTTTATTACTTACTCAAAATAATCTATACCGTTAAAAGGAATTTTAATACCGACAAATGAATTGTATGAAGTAATTGTTTAATTACAACGTGAATAAAAAATTAATTACAATAAACAGAACTTTAATGGAGATACTAAAAATATGTTTGCGTTATTATCAATTAAATCAAGGAATCAGTTTTAGAAAATTCCTGACAGACGAAATGCATCCAGAAATATTTTGATAGGATTCTATTCAAGAACATCATGATTCACTTTATACAATAAACTAATGTTAGCCGAACTGTAACAAGTCAGCCCATATAAAACTATTTTCCAATAACGAAGATTATAAACACAAAAATCAATTATTTGGGGAAATCAAATCATAAAAGCGATTGAAAGTATAAGTAATCGTTAAAGAATCCAGTTATTCATCATTATACTCAGCAGCATTTTTTTTGTAAATATTCTTAGCTGATCATACACTATAAACTTGTACTTTCATGCATTCATTGAAATACAGGGTGAGTTAGAAGTCTCCATACAAATGGTGAACGTGGTGACTAATTTCTGTTTCGTTTTGAGAACGATGAGCCAATTGAAAAGAAGGACGGATTTACATTATTCTGTTGGCTGGGAATGTCCGCGTCATGGAACGTTTGTTTCCAATGCAAAGCACAGAATGCCGATAACACATGATACCGTGGCACAACTTATCATGAAATTCAAAAGGGTTTGTTCCGTCACCCATACAAGCAGATCTGGAAGACCAAAGACGGCAACAGATGAAGCTATATGACCACAGATGCTAGCAGCGATGGGCAGGAGTCCGAGGAAAGGTACCAGACGCCTCTCTGAAAATGGGAATCACACAAAGCAGTGTCATGCGCAATTTGCGGGCTAACCAGTACCACCCATACAAGCTGATGATGTTTCAACATCTGACATAGGACGATCTTGACCGTAGGGTAGAGTTCTGTGAGTGGATACAGAACATATACGAGAATGTTTCTGGACAAAACTTGTTAAAACTATTGCCATTGTGTGTCGACATGGAAAGGAGAGATGTGGAACATATCCTGCAACTGTAGCATCATATGATACCGTTTGTACGAATAAAATAAACATTAATCACCGCTTGCACCATTTGTATGGAGATATATGACTCACCCTGTATATTAATGGACGTCTTTTTTAACAATTCATATGTCGTTACTCATCAAAATATGTGTGAGTTTAGTGTTAATCTACCACACTAAAACTCCGCTATAATATGATCAGGGCCTGAGTTATTTACGTCTCCGTATTAGTGTTGCTATAGTCATACATTTCATTATTGTGACTATTTTAGTGAGAATTCATTAACTTATATGACAAAATATTACTTGGGAACTGTGATTCATCATTAAGATTCAGAATATTCGATCTCTCCCTTAAGAGGCCAAACTACTTTCTTTCTTTTCGCCGCGTTATTCCCCCGAAATCGAAACCGTGAAGGATCCCTGTCAGTTGAATGGGCATGCGCAGAAAGACTTATTGAAAATAAAAAAAAAGCCAAAGTAAAGGCGACATCACAATACACACACTGTAAACAAAGTTTCTTGGTTATAAAATATGAACTAAATGGTAATAATAAAAATATGAAAACAAAACTCATTAGACATAAAATGACATGAAAACATTACAGATAATTAAGATGGAATTAACAGTAGTAAATAAGTGCGTTAGTATAAAATATGAATGAAAATTGACAGTAGTACCTGTACAGTGAACAGTAGTACCAGGTACGTTGGTATAACATACTTGTAGATTTTTTGTAGAGCCTGGGGAAAAAAATTATTTAAAACATAAATTTATTGGCTTGATTTGTGTACTGTATTTGTGGAAGAGAATAGGCACAAGTTATGGGAGAGGAATTCAACTTAGGTGGAGGTTGAGAAATTGTTTTGAGTCTCGATCTGGTGATAGAAGGGATTCGTTGTCTAGGAGAAATTTCACTAGGTTCCTTGTTTTAATCCTGGATAATTTATTTTTCATAACTCTATTCCAGCAGACTGTTTCGAGGTCCTGGGTGGTTTGGTGAGGTGAAAAGAAATGGTAAATGGGCAGCTGGTGGCCTAATGGAGTGAATCGCCCACTTCCCCACAGCGGCAGCAGTCAGATTTTTTAATGTGGAAGCGTTTGAAATATGAGGGGAATGGGTCGTGGCCAGTGGAAGATTATGTATTGTCTGTTCCAAGGAACTTGGGTAAGGCAAACTTTCGGTTGGATTCGTTGGAGGTTCCTTCTAGTTAAACCTTTGTCCCATTCCTCTTGCCAGAGCCGAAGACTAGAATTTTTAATGATACATTTGAGGAGGCTTCTTGGAGCTGTATTTTGCAGGGAGATCCTGCAGATGTGGCCTGCTTGGCTACAGAATCTACTGACTAGTGGAGAGAAGTCAAACTACTGAGAAACATTCATCATTTATTAAGCAATCCTGATTACTCACCACCAATATTGAGTTGCGTGCTTCATAATCAAACTGCTTCAGCTGTATTAACTTGCACTTTAATGTATTCGTTGAAATACCTGGTGGTTAGAATTAAAGTATCCCTATTAACGTGGTTAGAATTAAATGACCCTAAAGACAAATGCACTTGTGGCTATAAGAGCGCCAATTCTTAGTATTATGAAATTCCGACCATAGGGAAATAATTGATGCAAGAATTTTCAAAATGGACGATAATGGAAGATAAACGAAAATTCCAAAGTATCAATATAATTCATGCGTCATTGTATGATAAATATGTCATGATAGTGATGCACATTGATTGCGAAATTTAGGTGTCATAAGTATACAAGAAATATCAACTGCTATAACACAACAAGATGACAATTTTAACAATGCATATAAAAAAAGTAAAATATGAGATTTAAGGTTAAGCAATTATTATATGTTCTTTCTTTTTCTTTATTCATATCTCCATGCAACAAGATTTAAATTTCTTATATTCATTGGTTCTTTCTCTATTTGTGTCACGAGTAGTTAAAATTTTGGATATTTGTCAGACCCCTCACAGAAAAAATTCCGCCCTTTTTTAATCCTTGCCAAGGCGTGACCCTTTATAACGTGCCTAGGTCGGATTCCCATCCATTTTTAGTTAGTGTTTTGGCTTTATTTGCTTAGTGCTATGCTCTAAACAGAGATATTTTAACCCTTTTATGGTAATGATTAAGTTTTTCATCATTTGTTACAACATTGCTTATCAGAATTTATGCAAATATAGTATCGATCGATCATATTAAACTCTTGTATAATAGCACGATCATGGCCTCCATTATTTTCATCTCCGTATATTCATTCACTTTATTCGTTGCAATCCTCACTTACATTGGGGATCCCATCTACCTCTATGATAAAAGATTACTCGTGGAACTGTGATTTATCATTAAGTTTCAGTATGCCGAAGCTTCCACTTCCCTCCAAAGTATCGATGCCCGAACTCCAGCAGAGACTATTCACATAATCCATATAAATATAGTACTAACGCTTAATAGGGTTTCATAAAAGTCGAACATTAACTTTTCCTGGCGCAAATTACTTCTCATTTTTAGCATTCACATCGCCGTATTGCAGCGAGCCTGTGACTCTTATAACTAGCGTGTTGTTTTGCATTCTGTAAGCCAGTAATACTAAAATGGCCAAACATCAAAGGGGTTCTGTGAAAGTGATTTATACATTAGGAAGAAAATAATGCACAAAAGTCAATATCGATGCAAAGGCTTGAAAAGTGACTCCGAAAATTTAGAAACATGAAAGAGGTAAGAAGACGTTAGTTCTCTAATTTTGAATGAAATGGTTCAGTAGATCTTCAAAAATTATTTGAAAGGTGCCAAGGAGAAAATAATCCGATTATCAGCTTACATTTACTCCTCCTCTCTTTTAATAAATATGCTGTCTCTTATTCCCTTTTTTGATAAGTATGTGCAGATATTTGAAATATATTTGGTGTATTCGTAATATTTCTCTGCAAGTGGTAATCCTTTTATGTATATACAACACGACATTTTGCTAACACAGTTTCAATTTAAAACGGTGCTAAAATTGCGACAGCTCTCCTAAAACATGACACCGTTTTCCATACAATATGATGTGAAAATTACCGCATTATTGCTTAAAGATAGAAATGTACTGAAATAAGTATACTTCCGTCGGTATACTATAGGCATTCTGATACCCTTTCTGCAGTATTGTTTCCAATTACACGAACAAGCTAACCGTGTTATAGAAGGGTTGAATGTATTTTAAAAAGTATTCGCATACACTTTTCTTGTGAAAAATAGAAACATTTTTTTCCACATTTTTACTATTTTAGATGTAAGTAGATCTTAATCTCTGATATAACACAACATAGATCATTTATATTAATTTATATAAAGTAGAATCAAAGGAATAGCTGCAAATATTAATGAAATTTAAAACCTTGCTTTTCTATAAGGAAATGTGAATAAAGTATAGAAATTGCTAATATTTAAGATGAATTAACTTTTCATAATCTATCAATAGATTACTTCACTAAAAAAATTACCCTATTTTAATTCAGATTGACTATTTTAATCAAATTGCCCTTATTCAAAAAATATAATAATTAAAAATTTTAGTTATAGAAATTCCAAATTTATTTTTTGCGTATATGACGCATTTTGCATGACTATTAAACATGAATGATCGGAACAAAATACTAATTTATAGAAAAAATCAGTTATAAATGCAATTGGTTCAACATACAAATTCTACTAAAACTGGCGACTCAAAGGCGTTGTTATTTTTATTTTTTAATATTTAATTACTTATTATTTGTTATTTTTGTTAAGTATTCTTATAATTATACTCCATGAGATTAAGCTTATGATCATGGAATGTTATCTTTAGAGTGGTTATATCAGCCATTTTTTTTAAAAAAATGCTTGATTCTCGGGGATTTCTCTGGAAAACAGTTTTGAAACATCTAAATTAATTTCAAAAATCCTTTCCTGAATGCAGGAGCAGGATACAACGAACAAACTTTTCAATACGCATTTTTAAACTCCTTTGTAAACGTTTTACAATTTTAAAATCAGCCTGAAATTTATGTCCTTTAAGAAAGCTTCCAAATGGATGTACAAAAATTAAATCAGCTTTAAAAATTATTCTTAATTAGTGAGATCATTTCTGCCGTTCATTTCAGTGTATAAATCTTCTTTCAGTTAAGTTTCGTTTTCGTTTATCCTGATACGAATTCTGTTGGTAACTTGTGAAGAAATTATCTTCATTAATATCTAAAATTACCTTTAAAATTTAAGACGAGTTTTTAGCAATAACATTAATGTATTCCAACCAAAATTATTGTTTAAATTTAAACAATAATTTTGGTTGGAATACGTTCGTTTGCATGATTAAAATGCATTAGAATTCAAGAAATGTTAATTTTGACTTTTACTAATTCTTTGCTGGTCTGTATATTATTCAACATGGCCTAGTTATTAATTAGAAAACAAGAGATGATTCAAAAGTATATCAAGTTAAGGCAGAAATTCAGTATTTAATAAAATCGAAATTCGGAATGAAGGCGATAGAAAAACAATTCAGTTCTCCCTCAAAATATATACCTTTTACTTTTTAAATATCCACCTATCTTCCCTTTATAATATAAGCTTTATAAAGTTTAAGTTTTGTCTGTTAGACAATTTCTGTCTTCAGCCAAACATATTGTTTCTATCAAAGTATAAGAATTAAACCGACTTTCTTTAGCGAAAAAAATTATTTCGCAAAAGAAATAAATAAACTTCTATTCATGCACCAGACGCAAATATAAAACTTATTTCTAAGCAAAAGGAATCAGGTTTCTTTTTGTGACGGAAAAAGAAACTATCAAATATGCTGCATTACAGAGACAACAAAAGAAGCGCAACGAGTTCCAGATGAAAAACTTCAGTGCCTCCATCATTTCTGAATTACGATTATTTTTTGAACTAGTTCTGGGTAACAAGAATCAATAATACGCGGAATTATTGGAGGAGGGATCGTTTTTTCAATTAGGTCTATCTGAATACACGAATCGTTACATGCACTAATTATGCAGGGTTCGCATTCGTAAAAATCGCATGGAAAGACAAATAGCCTTACTATTGACTTCTCACAGAATATTTATTTGTTCCTTTTCCAGAAGTTCGGAATGTTGTACTGTATTTCAAAAGAAGAGCTACACCTCTGATGCGAAAATGAAAAGATTATTGGGTAAGACTATTTTAAGAAAATTCAGGAAGACGCGCAAAGTAAGAAGATTCATTAAAAAATCAATATGATATACATAAATAATGAAACTCCTACCGAAATAAAGGAGAGCCAATCCAATTTTGTGCATCTATTAAACCCTCAAATTAACACAGTTTTCTTCCTATTAACCCACAACACATCATTTCCATAATTTAATATTTAATAGAGTCAGTGACGACTCGCGTTGACAGTACAAAGAAAGTAACGTACAACTACATCATCAATGAATAACGTAATAGTACTTGTCGTTGGACGTCTTAGTTTTACAGTAAAATATCCGTGAAATGAATTAACTTGAGCTTCGAGTGAAGAGTTGCATTGTTCAAAATACAGGGTGTCCGAGAATTGTTGGACCCATTTAAAAAATTAATAAAAACAACTAATAATGTTACAACTGCAATTTTTATTTTAAATGAGAGAGCAAATAAAAAAGTTTTTTTAAGATAGGTGGCGTACCAGTACGGCCTTCTAAATTTGGTACAGAGGATGATTTCCAAACGCAATGACTATCGATCATCAGAAACCGATGCGCGTTTTCTGGTTTCCTTTTCTCTTGAACATCTCGAAAACTATTCGGTTTTCGAACTACGATTGATTTAACAAATTAAAGAGAGTAAACTTCCCTACAAATAAATGCTTTTAATTTTCTTCTAGCTTTAATAGTTTCGCAGTTTGGTTTAGTTATATTAACGTCCCGTTTTGAAGCAACACGAGGGCTATTTTGGGACGGACCTCGTAATTTTGAACCGCGGTCAGATGACGATGACGACACCTTAGCTGGCGCCCTTCTCCAAGTTTCCACGCCACACTAACATACATTACAGGAGCCTCACCCCCTGTCTTCGTCAGCGAGGACATGGGCAGGAATGGGTGAGGGCTGTGGACTATACTACTACCCAGCGCCAACACAGCCAAGGGAACCGACCCGACAGCCAGGAGACGTCCGACAAGAGCTTGCAAACCAGAGGCTTGCTAAGTCAAAGACTAGCAACTGCCCGTAGTCATCATTCTCTGGAAACATCACCGACCTTCGCTAGGCCACTCCCACCCGACCCCCCTGGGCCATTTAAAACACGACCCTTCCGGGTCGTCCAACACCGCACACCGACCCCTATGGGCCAACCGACTCCTCTGCTAATGGGGGTTGTCAACATTAAACCTACGAAGCACAACAGTGAAGAAATCACCGAAACGTAACATATCATGAGAACCTAGAATCTTGGAAGATTTTTTTTTTTTTTTTTTTTTTTTTTCAACTGCCCCAAGCAGCCTCTATTTTTTAACTTTTTTTTTTTTTTTTTTTTTTTTTTTTTGGAGTCGGGTATAACCTGTAGTTAGCCGCCGTGCCCATGACAACTGCCTTTTTTTTTTTTTTTTTTTTTTTTTAACAGGTGGAATCAACTCACCAACCCTGAGGACAAGAAGGTCCAGAATAGGGATATTGGCAGTATTTTCAAAGAGTGAAGGAGGATACTCAGGGTCAAAGACCAGTTTGGACCGGAGGTCACCTGTCCGGGGGCAAGAACGAAGATAATGAAAGACATCCCCTCTTTGTCCACATTCGCACTGATCATGTTCCATAATCGAAAAACGACAAAAGTACGACGGGAATCTACCATGACCAGTTAAGATCTGCATGATTCTGCGGTTGTATAAATGGGGCTGGAGGGACACCTGAGGGAAAAATTCAGCTGTAGTCCGGCCGTTCAATGAGAGGAACCATCTAGCTTGCCATTGACGGATAAGTTCAGCCTTAAGTACAGAGTTAATTTGATGGAAAGGGCGGAGAAGAACCAGATCAGTAACGTCTTTAGTAGTAGCCTGTTTTGCCACCATATCGGCCATCTCATTTCCCTCGGTTCCCACATGGGCCTTCACCCAGTGTAAACTTAGAACTCTATGCTGTTCAATGTCTCTCAAAGTGTCCTTCAACCTCCAGATAGCCGGGTCGGTCGTGTGAGCTGCTTTCAATGCCTGGAGAAGCGATAAAGAATCAGTAAAGATCCGTACGCTGTCCCAGTGAAGTATTCGCTGGACGAAACTCAAGGCCAGAGTAAGTCCCGAAAGTTCCGCCTGGTAAACAGAGGCCTCATCGTTCAATCGGTATCCCTCAGCATGTATGAGTTGACCATGGTAATACACTATGACCGAACATCCGACCTTCCCATTCATTTTCGAACCGTCAGAGAAAATCTCTATGTCAGATCCAAGTGGGGCGGCATACGAAAAATGGTGAACCATCCACTTGGAAGGGTGAGTGTCAAATACATTAACCCGAGAAAGGTATTGTGACGAGGAGAAAGTACAGTCGCCCACAACCGAGTCTCTGCGCAGAACCTTGACTCTGAATTTAGTAAGGGCCTCCAAGGCTTTTAAATCCAAGGGCAAGACACCCACCAGCACTTGCAGAGCGACTGTGGATACTGTTCTATACGCTCCAGTAATTTGTAAGAGCGGCCTGCGCTGGATACTATTCAGTGTAGATCGGAGTTTTTGGAGGTGAAGACGATTTCCCCATGCTCCGTAACCATACAAGATGAACGGTTCGATAGCCCCGAGATAAATGCGCAAACGCAGACTCGCATGGCGACTGAAAAACCGGTCAGCAACCACTGAGAGCCGGTAAGACAGCAAGTCCACCCTCTTCCGGACCTTGTTAAAGTGGTCCGTGAAGGTGAGACCGCTGTCCCACCAGACTCCCAGATACCTAAAACCTTTTTGAGACTGAATAATGTGTCCGTTGAAAGAAACTCTGGGGGGGTCCGTCATCGTGAGACGACCACCAAAAGTGATGGGCATTAAAATCGTTTTATCCAAATTGAATTGTAACTTGTGCTTTTGTGCCCATTGAGCCAAACGGTCCAGGGCCACCCTACTTTTATTCTCAATATCACCTTTAGAGATCCCCTTGACTAGAAGAATTAAATCGTCAGCAAAGGCTTGGATAGTACAGCCTGCCGGGAGATTGACTGTGAAAATGGTATCAAGGACTATATTCCAGTAGAAGGGCCCGCTACATGAGCCCTGCGGGACCCCTCGATTATCAGGAAAAGACCAACTTTCACCATTAAAGTGGAATTGCACAGTGCGTTCCAGAAAGTAATCTCGGACCAATTGAAAAATGTTCATCGGGCACTGGGCCGCGGTCAGACGATGTAAGATGCTGGGCTGCCAGACAGTGTCAAAGGCACCTTGTACATCGAGGGAAATTAGACTCACCTTTCCTTTGCTGCGGAGTGCCGCCTGGATTTCCTCCCAAAGATTATTATTTGCCGTCTCACACGATTTGCCAATCCGAAAGCCGTGTTGTCGTTCGTGTAAGAGGCCCTTAGTAGAAAACAGATGGGTTAACCGAAAGGTGATGAGTTTATCCAGTAATTTGCTCAGAACATTGAGAAGGCAGATAGGCCTATATGAGGCAGGGAGTGACAGGTCTCTACCCGGTTTGCTCAGGAGAAGTAATTTGGATATCTTCCAACTTGAAGGAAAGCACTTGACCCTAAGACATGCATTCATAAGAGAGAGGAGAATGGCGGGGCAAAATTGAAAAATGCGTTTTACCAGTTCAACCGTTATGCCATCCAACCCCGGTGTCTTTTTTGGTCGAAAAGCGTTAAGGGCTCCGTGAATCTCCGCCATGGTGAAAGGAGGATCAATAATACTATTCTCATACTGTAGGACGTAACACCGTATTGCTTTTTGCGTAGGAGTATCAAGGGAGTCATCGTCCCTTGGAAAAAGTGTTTGCACAATGGTGCGCACTGTATCAGGGACAGAGGTAGTAAGTGTACCGTCATCAGCCTTAACTCCACGTAATACAGTTCGAGCCGGTATCTTCCCAGCCGCCAGCTTATATGGCAAGTCAAAAGGGTTATTTTTTGTCAACTGGTAACAAAGCTGATTGAAGCAGATCCTGCTCTTTGTTTTTATCATGAATTTATACTGCGCAGCCGCTCTTTTGAAGAGAATTCGACGTCTCAAGCGTTCTAGTGGGTGGTGACAGCGCAGAAAGCGAGCCCGAAGGGCACGCGTTTTCTTGCGTTGTATATCCAATGAACTATCCCACCAGGGAACACGCATCCGAGAGTCCTTTTTCAACACATTGAATGCACTAAGAGATTGAATATAATCCGTGATTTTAGCAACCCACATGTCAAGCTGGTCTTTGGTGGAGATGTTGTCAATCTCTGGGCCAAAACGTTGATAAAACAGTGTCACCTCACGAGCAATCTTAAAAATTCGTCTGGGACTAAGTCGACTAGGAGAAACCGGAGAGGGCGCACCCGAACCACCTGCAACAATAAACGTAATTGGATTGTGATCACTCAGGATAGTGGGGTGGACAATCCATTCAGCCTTGCGAGGAGACAACAAAGGAGTAGAGAGAGTAACATCAATCCAACTGCGTCCCCTCTCGGTTTCGAAAGTCGGAGGGGACGAAGGATCATTCCATATATGAAGACGGCGAGCCAAGATAAGGTCCACAAGTGGGCCTCCCTCATCAAGTGGGCGGTGGTCAGGGATGTCAGGGCCCCAAAGGGAGCTACGGACATTAGCATCACCGGCTATGATAACGTTGGGGGAAGAGAGCAAATCCAGAACCTCTTGCAATTCCCGAACCATACGGGCCTGAGGAAGAGAGGGGGGAAAATAAAAACACACCACAGTAATGGTATCCGATCCGACCATAGCGTCCAGCGCAACAACATATTCCCCTTCATGACGAATCAGGAGATTAATAAGTGGGTTACGAATGGAGACCAAGGCCTTGCCAGACCGGGCCATAACAGTCCTCCATCCCAACCGAAGCCCAAAATGGGTGCCTTGAGCAACATACGGCTCCTGAATTAAATAAACATCCGGCACAAAAGGAAAAAGCAAGTGGGGCAATTCCTGGGTGGCCACTTGCGACCGCCCCAGATTGCCCTGGAAAAACCGCCAACAAAATTCATTGGAACCACTAAGTTGCATAATGAGTATTAGTGCGAAGCGCCTCACATTCACGAAGATAAATAGGGCACCGCTCAGAAAGTGCAGAGTGATAAATAGATACACGAGGGCCATTTCTGTTACGAGTGTTATATTCCCTACATCTGCGGCACACAGGTGTGTCACGAGGGCAGTCCTTGAAATTGTGCTCTCCCGGACATCGGGAGCACAAGTCCTGTTGAACCGTACAATTCTGACGGACATGTCCAAAACGATGACATTTATAACACCGGGTTGGTTCAAAAAATTCACGAAACTTAAGAGAACCGAAACCCCAGTGTAAGCGACCCCGTGCGGGCAGGTGACGGAAAACAGCCGGGGCCATGGAAAGGACCCAATGGTGTGAAGAGCCTCTGCCTTTTTTTCTAAACAAAACCCGTATGTCCCCCTCCGGGAGGTCGTTAGAGGAGCGGAGTTTTTCTATAAAACGCGCCTCTTCAAGATCACGTGTGTCTGAAGTAGGCGGTACATCGTACACCAATATTTGTGGGACCCGTTTACTAGGTTCTCTAGCCCTACAAATTCCACTAAGTTCCCCATGGGAGTTGATAGCCGAAGTAATGGTTTGAGCCATTTCGGCCGTCTCCGTCCTAATCAGTAGACCGTTACCGGCCGCCGGTTGGCACGCAATTACCTTTACACCTAGTTGATGGGGGCTAATACTGGATTCCAACTTGGATTTGAGAACCGGAACCGCAACCGGGGGGTCCCCCAAGGGGTGAACTAAGACCACCGGTAGGGAAGGTCTGGAAGGAAGAGAGACCACAGGCGTTGGTGGAGCTGCGGAACGCTGCACCGGTCCAGTGACCTTGGGGGCCAGCGACTTAGCCAAAGAAGACTTCTTTTTGGCAGTAACCGTTGCCCAAGTGCTTGGAGGAGGAGGATTCTGCCCCAAACTGGGCTGAGGTATAGCGGCGCTAGGAAGTGGCTCAATGCCTTGGAGCGGGGTGGAGACCGGAAATGGAGCAGGAGTGGCTCTAGGGCCAGAAAAAACAGGAGGCTGAGCCCGTTCTGGTTGGCCGACGGCTAGTTCTTGACGGAGAGTACCCAACAATTGGTCCAAGAGTCCAGCAAAGTCCATGAGACAATCCGCCGTATCTGCGTCCACCTTGCGAGTAGACAAAATATACTGCATATGCAATTGGACATTGATATTGGCGGTGGGAGGGAGCAATCGGCTTGGGGTGGGTGGAACCTCGCCCTGGTAACTAGCCTTCCCGACTGAGGAAGAAAATGGAGAGTCAGGAACAAGTGGACTGGACCTGGTGCGGTAGAAATTAGCAAAAAGTTTGTGCTCACCTTTCTTCAATTTTGGTTTAGGCTGGGGTGTGTGCACTGCGCCATTGCCCTGGGAGCCTTTCTTTTGCTTGGACCCAGATTCGGTGTGACGTGCCATACTACGGCGTTTTCGCCGAGCACCAGACGTCTCTTCCTTTGGGGCAGGGGGAGTCCCTATCACAAATTGAAGTGATGACTCAGGAGGGTCTTTAAGAAAAGAATCCCTGTTACAAGAAGTGGGTTGAAACTGTGGCGTACTAAATGTCTCCTGAAAAGAATCAGAACCCAGAGTGTCATCCGACATAGTATCCAATGATTGATGATCCGCTATTGTCTGAAAAAAACCATTGCCGGACTCAGTATTTTCCAAGGGAGCTGAAAAGCCAATAGAAGTACCCTCCAGCGGAGTGGTGTGAGTAAGCTCCATGTACCCTTCGGTACCAGGGGCAATCATATGAGGATTTACACTAGCCGAAGAATCTGCCCAAGTAGTGGAGGCAGAAGGGGAGTGTACCAATGGAGGCTCAATATTTGTTCCGAACGGTCTAGGTTGACCCTGTTTGTCCCGTGGGACCTTCAAATTACTTTTACGATTTAGTTTTGCGCTAAGGGCTCCTTTGCCGGGACCCGTAGTGGCGGGCTTAGGAGAAAGCTCATCTACAACTGTTAATGAGGCGTTGGATTGAACATTAAGCGCCATATCCATATTCGCCTCAGTTGTAGCCATATTGTCAATAAAGGGGGGAAAAGCGCTCTTCTTTTTACGGAAGATGGAGCCAGAAACCGCCCCATTCCTCTGGACCTGAAACAGACAGGCCCCTGGAGTCTACAGGGAAACTGACAGGGCCCTTCGCCAGACTAGAGCGCCCCAACGTGCCTTCCCCAAGCACTGGTCCAGGGCGTCCTCCAGACCTCGCTCGCGCTAAGCCCGGAATCAACCCTGGAGGATTTCTCGAAGGGGTCTACTCTAACCCAGCCCGCAGTACCAGACGTCGCCCCTTCTATGAGCAAGGGCGCGAAACAGGTACCAGTAACACCGCGCCACTCCGAAAGGATCCACCCAATAGACCGACATCTCCGCTCTGCCGAAGGGCCCGGGTCACCCCGGGTTGGTCCCAACAGTGGCAAGAGATGCTTGCCATTGAAGGCAGGCCCACCGGGCTTCCTCTTTCTCGGTTTTGACAGTGCACCAGCCACCACCCCGTAAAAAGATACAGGGCGGAATTAAACATAAACAAACCAAAAACGGACCTAGGGCCAACCGAATTGTGAAATCAACAAAACAAGAAAAAGAAAAGAAAGGGCCCAGTACTAGAGACAAAACAGTCGTCGTACCTGGGAAAACTTCCAAAAACGCCCTAGGACCCCAAGAAAACCCCCTTAGGAGTTGCGTCCCAAGGGGGGCAGTCAAATATAGGGGACCAACGGTGGGTCCCAAGGAAAAAACGTTAAACTCAAAAAAATGGCACACCCAAAAAGTAGGAACCCACCGTCCCGAACATCGCCGCAACATCGCAGATGAAAGGCAGATGGAATTACGTAAGCCGCTTCAATCAAACAAGCAAAAGAGTGAGAAAATAAGCCAAATGTAATTGTATAACTGTAACCGAAGTGTGAAAAAACAATCAATCAATCAGTTGCGTGCGAAAAAAAAGAACAAGCAATCAAGCAGAGGCAGCAACAGTAAATCATCGGCAAAAACATCATAGCAACAGTTACAGGCCTAACCCAAACAGTGTGAAAACCCCACTCAAGCAAACAAGTAGAAATACAGGTGTGAAGATCGGAAATAAATACCATAAAATACAATAATAGCGCAAAAACGTCAAGCAAACAAGCAGAGGAATGCTGTAGGGCAAGCAACCAATCAAATAAACCATTCAACCCGACCGCGCAACATCGTCACCGATGTTCGCGCCATCGGGGATTAGATCCCCAAAAGTGTAAAAAGGGGTGAAGGACCCCACTTTAAAACCCCCACATGCGCAGAATCAGTAAAGGTTCATATTAACAACCCACATTCTAAATATAATTAATATAGGACATACAACATGACATATATACAAAAGTGGTGTAAAGAGCCACCGACAGTCCATAAGCCTAAACAAAACATAGAAAACACAAAATGGCGGAGGGGGCGTATACCCAGTCCGCCATAATGCAAGAATTTCAAGAAACACACTAATATGACTGAAATACCACTGCGCTTTGCACAAGTACACAGAATTATTACACAACAAGTGATGTGGTACAGAATAAATCATAATGTATTATTATAATAACCCAATTTCAAGAATGAAACTACAATAGCATCACAGCGAGACAGGTGGGCGCACGGAGCCAGGAGGATCCATAAACAGAGTCCCCAGAGGGGACCAGACACCCAAAATGGAAAACAAAACTTACCCCTCTGTTGAGGGAAGGTGGGGGAGTATTCTCACCCCAAAAACTAAGGTCCACCTCCAGGGAATTCACTATAACCAGGATCCTCCATGGGAGCTCAAACAACACGCAACCACCTGCTCGCCGCCATCACGCCACACTAACAGATGGACGTTTGGCCACTACGTATGATTTAACGTGCAACAGGCCCCATACACTGCGGACCTTCAGAGGAGTCTAGTTTCGAACCTGGAACCCTCTGATCCCAAAGCCGAGTCCTCACCATTAGGCCACCGTGGCCTTAGCAGATTCTCAGATAATAGCTCTCGAAAATGGGAGAGGTTCAATAATTTACGACCACCTTAACTGCGTATTACTTATCTGGAAAAAACTCTTTAGAATTCTCTCTCATTTACAAAAACCATAGTTGTACATTATTATTTTTTTTTAATTTTTTAAATGGGTCCACCAACTCTCGGACCCCCTGTATATCGTCGTCGGTCAGGCAGAAGTCCTTAAGTCCACAAAAACCTTTTGACGGACTACTGCAGTTAATTTGAATTTGCAATTCATTATTTCGCGATAGAAACCTGTTATTTAAGCATCAATAAATCAACTATAGAGGCGAGAAATCCGTAAAATAATTTTTAATATTTAATGTAATGACTCAAAATTAATTAAGTTTAAACTGACCATATCTCAAAATTATAGTTTTGGACTTAGTGACATTTGCCTGAACAACGACGATATGAGTTCTATTCCGATGTATCCAAATGACGTCACAGTCAGATGACATATGTCACTACGCATGCCATCTAATTGTATTTACGTGGTTTGGCCTCAAGTCATTTGTCCTCCTAGATAAATAGTGGAATCCAAAATAATATTCTAAATGCACTTGGCGTGTGTCACATGAGTATTTATATAAGTTAAATGCATGAATCATTATTTATACTTTCTAATCCGATGAAGCATTATGTAACGATTAACTAAAAATGTTAGTTAAATATGTTTAATTGGAAATGTTTCATGAAATGTTGTATATCAACATAGTTTTTCAAGTACTCTTTTTAGTACTATCGAAGATTCGGACATAAGAACTCTTTCTCAATGTCTTTGCGACTCCAAAAAATTGGCAAACACGACCTTTCAAAGGGTCAAAACCCATATTTAAGAACCGTGGTCGAAATCGTTTTCATCCATCAAAATAATCAACAAGCTAGCTATTCAGGTTTTCATAAACAAATATTATTGAAATTCTCTAAAATACATCTGATTCTACCAGTCTAGCATAATTCTTTTGTTCCGACTCAGGTACAATTGCAGGCACATTTTTACACAGTAATGCAAGATAGTAAAATTTATAATAAAGATTCTTCTTTTTTGTTTTCGTATTTTCGTTTGGTTTCGATCAACGTAAATTTAATAAAGAAACATTAAAACTGATCAGGATTAAAGTATTACTTGTTCCTCTTAAACACACATTATCCATTTTTTGCGTAACACTTTCCGAGCTTAATTTAATAAAATAACATAAAGCATACATGTTGTAAGTATGAATATTTTTTAATCTCAATGACATTTTAAGTTTTTTTGCTGCCACCTAACATAATGTATTACACGGTATTTTTCAAACAAGAAGCGAAATATAGGTTTAAAAACTGAACCCTGGCGTTTAAATAACGCTTAATTAAAACCCTAATCCTTTCATCTAAGATCAAACAAAATACCCCGCGATATTAATCACGTGAGTGTGTTTAATTAATGAAAAACCGGCAGTTAATTAAATTTTTGCGAAAACAGTAAAACTAAAACGTATAAACATCAGAATTTTTTCGGTGCAATTGGGTCGAACAATGCGCTTATGAATGAGATAAATTTTTAATCGCTTAATTGTTTGGAAATTAATTTATAACGTACTAGTATTAAACATTTAAGTGGTAGACAAAGTTAGGAAGAATGCAAGGGAAACACTTAGTGTAATTAACGTAATCCAATTATACATTGTATTAAATATGCTTATACTTAAGATATCATTTTGATAGCCTTCGCACTCGCCAGTTTCTTTGAACGAGGAAACACTCCACACACACCAAAATTAATGCAATTAATGCTAATGGCTTAGTGAAAAAATATATATACAAAAAAACACTTATTTTCATAGCACAAAGAATACGCTGAAATATTTTAGAAATTATTTTTATGGTGTGTTAATATAGCATTCTGATTAACGCTAGAAAGCGCAGAAATGTACATTTTTATCACTGCTATTTTGTACTACAACTCAAACATTCCGCAGTTCAAAGTCAGAGCTTATCTTCTGATTCATAAAGAAGTATATTCTTGAAATAAGAAGTGTATAATTGTTACAGATATTCATTTAAGCACGTTAGTGTGTCGTATAGTGTATCTAAGCGAGTCAGCGTAGTGTATGGTTTTGCTCGAGCAAAAAATTCTAGAATATAAACGAAGCAAATGCAAGAAATATGCCTTTGTATACAATGCTATCAAATGAAGTATTTGTAAAAAAATGTATAATTGTTGCAGATTTTATATTTAAAACACTTTGTCTCGTATTGCATTTCTTAGCGAGTCAATGTATGGTTTTGTTTGAGCAAATAATTCTACAGTATAAACGAAGCAAATGCAAGAAATGTGCCTTTGTATATAATGCTCATTTTTGTAGAAATGAGCGACTTGTGCATGTTATTTTGGTATTTGCATGGTTATTAGTTGCTTTAATGAATTATGAACTGCTTTTAGACAACAATACATATAAGATAAAATTAAAGTGATCAGCATTTTTACAATATTGATAACACTTATTTGACGTTTAAAAATTAAACCTCGTATAATACAGGGTTTAGAAGAAAGAAAAATATAAGCGGAGTTGAAAGTAATAAGAAAAATGACAATGTTTTTAAGAGTAAAAAAGAAAAGTGCTTAAATTTCACGGCATTTAAATTTACTGCCCATTAAAAACCAATAAAATGTAATGTATCAATTCTAATTTTAATATCAACATATAATCACAATTATTTTTCATTGAATCGTTGATTGCAAACCCACATGAATTAATAATATAAAAATGCTGGGAACTTTAAAAAACTGGTTAATTAATTTTTAAAATTCTTTATTCATTTATATATGAGACATCTTCTTTTTATTAATTTGATTTTAGATGGAAACATACTCTCTTGTCACATTCCAATCCAAATAAATAAACCGATGAAAATTCCATTGAGATTCATAATTACATTATTTGAATAATTCAAATTTGTTTATGTAATAAAATTAAAGTAAAGTGCAGAGTACGAATTGTTGTTAGGTACTAAACAAACTGATATTTACATAATACCATGCTTCAGTGCAAAAACATAAATATCATGCCCATATAAAGCAAGGGTTACGGAGATGCAATACACCAATTCCGTAATAATTTGAATGAATTCATTCTAGCAGATGTATTATAACGGCTGCTATTCTTGTAGATTTCATAATTTTATTTATAATATATTTTAAAATTTTCATTTTATGTTTAACTGCATTTACATTCCTTGAATTCATCTTTATTTGATTTTAATTTCTTGTTAAAAAATATGATATTCATAAACTATTCATTTATCCTATGCTACCAAAGACAACTGATCGATTCTATGCAAATTTAACCCTCCTAGCGGTGGAGACGACTTTTTCCGTTTTCGAGGTTTAGTTTAAAAGCAGATAGTTCGCATTTATATGTATATTTTCTTAAACAACCATGGATAAAGTATTCTTAAGATTTCAGAGATATAATTGAATGCAAAAAAGATTGGTTCATTCACTTTAAAAGCTAAATTTTCTAGCCTGAAAGCTAAAAGCTCAAAATAATTGGGCGCTCGAAGGTTAATTTTTGCTTTATATACTCAAATGTATACACTATTAAAAATTTCAGAACCTTTATTTTAGTATTTATCTCAATTTAATATAAAAAAATATTATTCCACATGACTTATCTCACGCCCTTTTAATATAGTTACTAGTAGTTCTGTGAACAGTAGACCTCGCCCCCCCCCAAATATATATATATATATATAAGATCTGCTCTCCATCTCCGTCTTTAAAGGTTTAGCTATTTTTTTATTTTTTCGATAATGTGAATTCCTTACCAAGTCTTTGCTTTTATCAGTGTTCGCAAGATTATCAATTCAGTATTACAGTTAAATACGAGGGTCATCCAGAAAATAAAGAAACAATTCTGTTACATACCGGAAGCTTCCTTCACTTCTCTACAGAATCACCTCCTATATTTAAACATTTGTCTATCTGTCCACGAGCTTCAGAATTCCCATGCTCTTCTGCCGCCAGTTCATTAAGCCAGGTGGTCACTGAATTCTTCAACTCTCCATCACTTCCAAAACGTTTATTACCCATAAACTCTTTCAGCTTGAGGAAAAGATGGAAATCGCTAGGAGCAAGGTTCGGACTATAGGGTGAATGATCAAAAAGAGGAGTGAGATGCGCGCCGGAAATGCGCGAGTGGTCTTTTGTTTGAATGCAGTGAGCACCTAGCTTAATGAATTGGCGGCAGAAGAGTATAACATTGGAATTCTGAAGCTCGTGAGCAGATACGACAAGTGTTTAAATGTAGGAGGTGATTATGTAGAGAAGTGAAGGAAACTTTCGGTATGTAACAGAATTGTTTTTTCCATCATTTTTGTATAACTAAACTGTCTTTATTTTCTGGATGACCTTCGTATATCGCCATTACAAAATTGACTCAAATGTTTTAATAGTGCCAAACACTAAAACCATTTAACAGCCACCATCTTCAAACGAATCAAAAATATAAATTATTATACACTTATTTTGTTTTTAATGACTACAAGGAACATTCATGCCGAATTTGAAGCAAATCGAACAACACGTTTGATCGTGACACATTTAGTCGAGTTGAAACAAGATATCGCCTTACTCCGCAAATTATTGCTTTGTAAAAAAACTTTTATGATAAAAACTAAAACTGTATTATATAAAGAATATGAAAATTCATCTCATTCGATTTATGCATGTATTTGATAACGTTTGTTTTCTGGAAAATAATTATAATGCTGAATGATGAAACAAAGTCTCAAGTTGTTGTGGCTCAAATGGCATGAAATAAGTTTGTTTTCAAAATCTTTCTTTGTACCATGGACCTAGATTCATGCATGAACAGATTATCTTTTATTTATTGACAGATGCAGGCAAGAATTATGTTTAAAATACAGAAATATTCCAATGAACTGGGATTTTTTCACCTTTATATTACGTTATCCGAAATAAATCTAAATAAGATTTTACATTTACTTATGAATCGTACTTTAAAATTAAGTTATAATGTATCAACCAGATATCCTATATAGGCATTTCTGAACTTTCTAGTATTAAAGGTTAGAGTATTTGACTTTACTTTGGGATAAACCGATTTATTACTGTATCCCTAAAATTCAATAACATCCAATATGAGACCTTTCCTACTGAACTGTAGATAATATATGATTTTATGCGGGAACCCATTGGTTGATCGTTTTCTTAACCCAATATAGGGGATTAAAAAATCGCTAACACCTTCTCCGAAGTGCGAAGGTTCGATATTTTTTGACGTCTGAACGAAATGACTTGCCTTCAGTCGTCTTGAAAGTCATTGATCATCGTTAACGGAAGTACTCACCTCTCAAAACAGAAGCGATATTTCTCGTCTTGACTCTATCGATTTTATAGGACCGATATTTTTCGGTTAAATGTATACTGAGGCGTAAGAGTGATCTTCGCATCCATTACTATACACTGAGCGTCAATTAAAATGGAAGCATATATTAAAAATTTCTTTTTCGAAAAGGGTAGATCAAAATTGCATCGAGTTTTGAAAAACCATTTAGTATCTTGATGTGCAGGTGTGTCGTATAACGGAAAATTAAACGCATCATCCATAAAGCAAACTTTTGAAATAGTTTGCTTAACACTGCAAGATACTTTATTTTGAATTATCAATTATGTAATTATATGTTGATTAACTGAAGGATATTGTTTAACTTCCGATATTGAAGTTAGACTAGGCCGTTTGTGGATGGACCTCGCAATTTTGAACCGTTGTTAGATGACGAGGATTACACTTGAGTTTGTAACCTTTCTTCAAAATGCCCCACTACTCCAGTGGGAGGTCGTTTGACCTTCGTCACATTTGTTGAGATCCCATCCTGAGTATACTAGACATCTTTGGTGTGACCGGTGTCGAACCCGCGAACTTCCTATCCCGAAGCCCAGATTATGCCACATTTTGCTAAGTTTGAAATATTTGCTAATATTTCTATTAAAATTTGAAATGAAATTTTAATTCCAAGTTGATTAAGTATATTTTGTTAAATAAAATGCATTTTATGTTTATAAGAATTTATGGATTTTATATCAATTTAAAACACGCATATGAAATTGAGACTGAGATTTTTTGTAAGATTATTAATAGTAAATGGCTAGAAATTCTGATAAGTGACTTGATTTTCTATGGTTTTTCGATTGCTAGTTTGATTACCTAAATTACTTAAAGGCCAAGATTTTTCCAAAGAAAGAAAAAACAGGCTGAAAATACATCATTCCTGGATTTTCTTCTTGCAGCGCTTATTCCGTTTAAAATGAACCACCAAACTAAAATTTATTTTAATAAATTCTATTATACCTAAATAGAGGCGCATTTTATTGCAATTTTAAAAACAATTTCTGTAGTATAGATTATTCTAAAATTTTCAACTTAAGAGTACAGATTGAAATATTGCTTTTTTAAAGAATTGTGGTATTCAATTATATTTCCGACAATGTGTTGATATACTTGATAAAAAGAAACATCAGCAGAAAAAGAATAAGATAATTATGAAAAGAATTTGGAAAGTCACCATCCAATATCTTTGCAAAATTTTTAGCTCCCATCAAAATAGAGATTTATATTTGATAGCAGAAAGAGATTTTTTTACATTTAGATGCTATCACACAGATATATTTTTCTCTGTTACGTAAGTTTGCCTAGAATTCGTTATTATTTAGAATAAGATTATTTAAGAATTCTACATTCCTTAGAATATTCATCTGAAGTACACATGAAATAAGACAGTCTATCGCATTCGCAGCATATAGCATTCATTTTTAACAGAACGGGATTCCTGCCAACTTTATGTCCATTCGGCTCCAGTACTGGCTTAGCTCCAACCCAATGGATCTAAAAGTTAATGGTTTTTCTTAATAAATAACGTTTAAACTAATGGAGCACTAAAATAGAAGCTTAAAATTGTCTAGATATCGTACTCAAGTTTATTTTGCAGAAGAATTTCTAGAGAGGTATTTTGATAATTTCATTCGACAAATTCTTAGCTGACATAATTTTTCCCACTTCCGTTAACAAAACTCTAATGATACGAGGAAAATGTAGAGTACCATTTTTCTATACATCAACAAGGAGGAATCGTGGTGCGTTTAACGTATTGATAATGTGTTGAATTTTAAATCGCGGCTAGAAGAAATTCCAAATGTCCTTTTAAGAAGGGCATTTTGGCGAGGAAATAGGTCATTGAAAAATATCCGTTCATCCTTTCGATTGCCTGTAGGATTACTATTCTTGTCTTCCCTCCTTAACAATTAAACTAGCCATAACATACATAGTGATAAGGAAGGAAAGAAGGAAAAATTCCTATCGGCTAGATGGAAGGAGAAGCTTAATTCTGTTTGTTCGGAGATATGAGGAAAAGAATCTCATATCTCCTTCATTATCACAGATCCAACCCTAATACCATTAGGGTTGGAGCTATGATAATGAACGAGTTTGGAAAAGAACGATCTGATGAGAGCTTTTTAAGCAAAGTGTCGGATGTAAAGATTAAAAAGCAGTAGTGGTTAGGAGTTGAGAATCACTTTTCAAAATTTCTAACCAATGTCAGCTATTAAAATCTTTCAGTACAAAAGTTGTTCGTTATGGTGCGGCTATAATTCGCCTAACTTGAATCACCTTTCTATCTTCAATCGTAAGGGAGTTATGGGGAAATGAAGATTTCAACCCCACGCACACCATTTCTGCCCCCTTTAGTCTAGATGGAACATATAAGAACTCGGCAAGGTTTTCAACCTCCCAACTACATATCCTTCGCCAGCTGAAATCTGTAGCATCTCCAAATATCAGAAGGTTGCGTGTTCATAACACGTTCAGGTCACCAGTTTGTAGAGACTATTGACGACACAAAAAATCCTCTTCAAAATTTAAACTCTTTATTTTAAGGGACTTCATTCCATAATCTGATAATGCTGCATTCCATTATTATTTTTTGACAAGTCAAACTTTTGTTGACAATATGTTAAAATAGAACAATTTAGCGTGACCTCCATCTTTCTCTACTTTTGTCCAGAACAGAACATGTTTTGCATCATTTTGTGAATTTATCGCCTGCATTTTTCCCCACATTTAGATAGACTTAAAGTTTTGTGTATGTTAGCTGGCATTTACATTTAATTTCTTATTTCTTTTATTATTTTTTCCTTTTAAATATTTGGAATTCAATCTTTATATAGATATATTTGGATCAGACCCTTTTGCTTTGTTACTTGTGCGTAATTTGTGTGTTTTTATGAGTTGTGTGATATTTTGTGCGTGTGTGCTTTTATATGTTTTTTATTGTTTTTGTTTTCAATTATCCTCCCCTTGTACTCTATTTCTGGTTATTATCCATATTTTTATGTAGATGTTACCAGTCATTTTTTTACATTTATACCATTTTTAAAAAATATGAATATGTTTCTGTATCTAATGCCCTTGTTAATTCACTTCATTGCTTAATTTCCTTCATGTGTTCATATGGATGTGACCAATTGTTGTAAATTTGTTTCGTATTTTTTTCACTATTTTTTGAAATTTGCAATTGTATCATTTCCTTTTAAACTTCCTTTAACCCTTTATTGAGTATTTTGCTTACTTCTGCAAGCCTTGTGTTGTACTTTTTGGTGCACAAGGAGTTTTTCCTCTCAAGAGAATGAAAAAAATGGTAAAATAAGTTAAAAAGCAATTAAACTCAACTGTACTTAAATGAATTACATTTTTATTAAAGCATTGATAATATTATATATAGAGATGACTTTAGAAAATCGTTTGCAATTGATACTAAATGAAATTTAAGTAAGTTTATTAAAACAAAGATATTATTATAGCTATTGCTTATATTATAGAGATGCTACAAAATCAAACGATTACTTTGGATATTCCTATAAGGAATCCACCTAACTCTGAGCAGAGTGATTAAGCACACCACAAATCAGATACTAAACTGTCATGGAACTATAATACCTTAGAGCAGAGGTTCCCAACCCATGGTACGCGTAACCCTGGGGGTACGCGAAGGACTAGTTGGGGGTACGCGAAATCAAGGTTGGTAATGGCTGAAACAAGGAAACATAAGGAATGAAAAAAATTAGAGGATTTTGTTTCCCCAAGTTAATACTTGTTATTTAATAACTATACCACTTGAATAGTTGATTATTACGGAGGGTAATTTTTAGCTATACTTATAGGTTAATGCGAAATAATTACAATACTGATTTCATTTGTTTGGGCGTTGAACTAATACTATTGTAAAAATGCAATAAAATGTCAAATAAAAAAGTCCATCAAAAATGTTATTAATTCGAATCATTTGACTTTTAAGCTAACCTAAGCCTTTAACATCTTTGATAAAAACTTCTTTGCACAGATGGATGATTGGTGTGGGGGGAGTATATGATAGTAGGGTCACGCGAAAACATAAAGATTTATCAAGAGGTACGAGAAAATATAAAGACTAATGAAGGAGTAAGCGAAAATATAAAGACTAATCAAGGAGTACAAGAAAATATATAAAGACTAATAAAGGGGTACGGGAAAATATAAAGACTAATAAAGGGGTACGCGAAAATATAAAGTCTTATCAAGGGGTACGCGAAAATATAAAGACTAATCAAGGAGTACGCGAAGATATAAAGACTAATCAAGGGGTACGAGAAAATATAAAGACAAATAAAGATGTACGCGAAAATAGAAAGACTAATCAAGGGTACGAGAAAATATAAAGACTAATAAAGGGGTACGCGAAAATATAAAGACTAATAAAGGGTTCGCGAGTGAATAAAGGTTGGGAACCCCTGCTTTAGAGGTTTTACAGTTTTATTAGACTGTACGCAGAGGAAAATATTTATTGGTGCAGAATCTTTACCGCCAGTTAAGGTTAATGCATTTCACCATGCTAATAATGTGTTGATAAATATTGGTGTTTACAGAGATGTTACAATTAAATACCCCCCAGATACAATACAGCAAGCCCCTACAGCAAACCAGTCGATGTACCGTTTGAGAAAATGATGATTACTAAAATTGTCATCACGCTATATTCTTTAAAGCCGCGAGGCCGCAGTGGCTTAGTGGCAAGGCCCCGGCCCTGGTACCGAAGAGCTCCAGGCTCGAAACCCGAATCCGCCGAAGATCCACCGTGCATGGGGCCGGCTGCACGCTAAATCATACGTAGTGGCCAAACGCCCTCCCGCTGGCGCGGCGCAGCAGCTTGGAGATTGGGGCGCCAGCCCAGGCGCCGTCACCGCCATCCGACCGTGGCTCAAAATTACGAGGTCCGTCCCAAAATAGCCCTCATGTTGCTTCAAAACGGGACGTTAATGTAACTAAACTAAACTTTAAAAGTCGCGTAACCAAACAGATAATATTAAATAATCTAAATATCCTTAATTCAATTTTTTCATAACCCAAATAAATTCAATTTATAGACTCAATGAGTAGAATTTGACACATTGTACAATTACAATACAAGATTAATATATTTGCTTAAAAATAAACTAATGATATTGGTTTTCTTCATTAAAAAATTTCTATTTTTTCATTTTCCTGTTGATGTCATTCTTAATTAATATATTGTTTAAATTAGTACTGTATCAACATCGTAGCTTCGTTCAATAGATTTTGTATTGGATATTTTATGTGTTTTTTTCGCTCTTTTCTAGATCATGTAACATTTAGTCATTTAATAAATAATTTTATATAAATTTATTGCAATTATTGAAATATTTAGTATTTTTTGCAATGACAAAACTTATTTTTGAAAACTGAAATCACTTTAATCAGTCATATACTAAAATTTAGAAGTTTATCCATTTGATTGACTGAACTAATGTGTTTGTCAAAAGTAATCTGATTTAGGCATTCTGTTATACAAACAGAAAAAATATCTTACACGATTAACCCCTTCTTTGTCGGCGTCGAATGTCATGCGACGAAGAGAAAGATTGAATCCTTAAAAGTGTATTTGTCGCTACTTACACGTCTCGTAATATTCCGCGATTATTGTTTGTAGTTTTGAATATTGCTGACAGATGGCGCAAATAGTCCTACTTTTTTCATGTTTTGGAGGTAAGATTTCCCGCCTTGAATGGAAAACATAATCATTTTGTCGGAGTTTCGAAAAAAAATCCGACAAAAAAAGGTTTCTCAAAAATTTTAAAATAAAAACATTCTTTTTAATTAGAGATTGAATTTTGAAAAAGTATTAAAGCTTGTTACGACTTAATTTACATATATCTACCGAAATATTCATTCTTTGAGATAATTATACATAGAACAAAAGAACATTTAAGTGAACTGTGTTCACTTAATGCTCTTTTTCTGCACCAAATCATTTTTTTCTGTGTGATTCTCGCAAAGTAAACTCAAAAGCACAAGAAAACACAGCTAATTCCAGTTTCTAAATTTCTTTCATTTTCGATAATGCTTACCATCATTTGTCTTTGCAATTATCCTGTATAACATGCTTACTTTTCAAATAAAATTTTTCAGAAACTTCATTTAATTTCGGTTCAAAATACGATTATTTTGGACAGAAAAACTTTAACTTTGATTTTTTTAAGGCTTTAGTTTAGTGCAAGAAACATTTTTACAATGACTTTTATCACGTTTTTTCTTTCAACACAAACCAACAGCAGAATGAAGACTTATTCCTTTTCATTTTTAGAGCAAGACTTTTTAGAATTTATGTGTTTTCTTCAAACTGTACCACACAGTACCATCCATTTTTAGACTTTCTTTAATTTCCGTTTTAATAAATATTGTTTTTAATATTCTGGCTTCTCCCATATAAAAGCATAGTAAATTAATATTGTGGAGTGAAAACAAATAAATACATAAATTGCACATGAATTTACAAACTGCACCTATTACAAACTATGGTCTCCACGTTTAATATGGCAGCATGAAAATGGAATTTCATGAAGATGCACTTCAGATTGGCTCGTAATATGGCCGATATTATTCCTCGAATATCCAGATAAAGGTATTTTCTTAAAACTTAAATGTCAAATGTTGTCTCATTCGGACCATTAAACATAGGGTGGTTCATTTTAAATACGCTTTTGATATGCCTTTGAATATTACAGAACTTATTCTTGGCTTATTTAATTGTTTGTGATGCATAGTACAGGGGGATCATTCATTTTTGGACCAATTCCAATAAATTAATCAAAAAAACTAATAATGTTACAACTACGATTTTTTTAATGGTACCGCAATTTAAAAAGTTTTTTTTTCAGATAGGTAAAGCGCTGTTACGGTGGTCGTAAATTATTGGATATCTCCCATTTTTGAGAGCCATTATCTGCAAAACTATTGAAGTTAAAAGAAAAATATAAGCATGTATTTGTAGGAAATGTTACACTCTTTAATTTGTTAAATCAATTGTAATTTGAAAACAGAATTGTTTTCGAGATATTCAAGAAAAATTAAAGGAGGAAACCAGAAAACGCGCATCGGTTTCTGCTGATAGGTAGCCATTGCGTTTGGAAATCTCTCTCTGTACCAAATTTAAAAGGCCGTACTGGTACACCACCTATTTTTAAAAAACTTTTTTATTTGCTCTCTCATTTAAAATAAAAACTGCGGTTGTAACATTATTAGTTGTTTTTATTAATTTTTTTAATGGGTCCAGCATATCTCGGACAACCTGTATTTTGAACAATGCAACTCTTCACTTGAAGCTCAAGTTAATTCATTTCTTGGATATTTTACTGTAAAACTAAGACGTGCAGCGACAAGTACTATTACGTTATTCAATGATGATGTAGTTGTACGTTATTTTCTTTGTACTGTCAACGAGAGTCGTCACTGATTCTATAAAATATCAAATTAGGGAAATGGTTTATCTGCGAAATTATTAAAGCTAGAAGAAAAATAAAAGCATGTATTTGTAAGGAATTTTACTCTCTTTAATATGTTAAATGCATTGTAATTCGAAAACCGAATAGTTTTCGAGATATTCAAGAAAAACTAAAAAAGGAAAGCAGAAAAAGCGCATCGGCTTCTGCTTATTGGTAGTTATTGAGTATAGAAATCTCCAGCTTTAACAAATTTAGAAAGACGTAATGTTACGCCACGTATCTGAAAAAAAACTTATTTATTTGCTCTCTCATTTAAGAGAAAAAATACAGTTTTAACATTATTAGTTTTTTTATTAATTTTTAAAATGGGTCAATAATTTATCACTACCCTGTATTTATTTAAATTTGGAACGCAAATGCTTATAAAGTATATGATTTTATACAACAAAATAAAAAACGACTGAGGAACAGCATTACACGATACTCAAAAAAATCATTTAAATTTTTGCGTAAAGCATAAATCCTGCAAACTATTTTTAATATTTATGATCAATGAAACTAGTCTTACTTATTTTTTAATCAATGAAAATATTCTTAATTTTTAATCTAATTATACACTGGTAAAATAGGCAGCTCCCGTTAAATTTTAAATGCACTGTTCCATGACAAAATGAAAATAGATACTGGTAATAAATATACGATTAACAATGAACACCAAAAAATTTTTAAAAACAGCACTCAAGTTTGAAAAAAAATCATTTTAACTTCTAAAGACTTACCAATTTTATTAAAAATAAATATACCGAAACGAGAAAACTGGTCTTTTTAGCAATTCAAAAGAACTCCAAAAAGCAATGAAATGGAGAAATAACTTTTAGAATAAGGGCTCGACGTCATTTCAAATATTCTCTTGAAACAAGTATTCTGATAAATGAACACGAGAGTGCTTTCTCCTCTTTTTAAGTATTTGGATAATAAAATCAGTGTTTTCTTTCTTCTTCCTGTGATCTAATCTTTCCTCATTAGTAATAATATACCCATCACACGCGGGTTGATTGAATAGGACAGGGGCGTTAAATTATCTGTAGGGTGATTGGAAGAGACATAGATTTTCTCGCTGGGGATTGAAATCGTTATAATTTAGTAATACAATAACTATACCAGCCAATACGCAAGAAGAAAATTTTCGTTGGTATAGCTCACAAGGAAAAGGATGAGGTAGAAAATAAAAAATACATTTTTGCGCACGCAAGCTCTTATGAGTCTTTTTTTTCTTTTCTCCTATTTCTGTTCCATATTTCTCAATGAGCCTATTCTTTTAATAATAGATTTTCTTACGGTACAGAAATGTCTGTCTTAAAGATTTGATATCCATTAATAACAAGATTACGTCTTCTCCCTCCATTTAGGTAACCTCTCTCACTACGAAACGTTATCACAGAAACAGAATAAATCATCAACAACCAGTATCAAATAATTTGTTCTAACAATATGAAAAATTGTTGCAATATATTCAAAGTGAATATACGTCTGCCATTTATATAAGTTGCTTAGAACTATCAAGTAATTTACTTTAGAGTTAAATATTATCATCGTGCACAGAAATTATTATCATAATTCATAGAAAAATCATATAGCTATGTAAATCATACATTCCTCGGAACACAAAAAAGTATTATTCTAAAACATGTCCTACGTTATGGTTTAGCATAAATCTACAAATGCGTAGCTCCAGCAGAGAAGACATTTGCTTTTTAATTAAATTTTTAAAGCCAGCATCTTTATTAAAAGACTGGCTTTAATGGTATAGAAACAACCAACTGAAATTACTGCCGTTTTTATTAACGAGATCCTTTGTAATTTATAAGTTAATTTTCCGGGAATCAACTTTGACTTTAATGGGTAATAACACTTACAAAGCATTTAAGAGAATCAGTGTAATGTGGTTATAAAAATAAAGATTATTTTAAAGTGTTTGCAAATTTTAACAGCAATGCTCTGTATTTCCTAATTATTGCGATAATTGTTATAAGGCACTACAGAAATGTAAATATTCTTCAAAGAAAATAAAATCACCATCTAAATTTAATTGCTGAATTATAAATTTCAATTGTGCAGAACAATTATTAATTAAAATGATTTCAAAAGAATTGCAACTCTGAAATTTGCAATAAGAAAGGCATTTTCTCATTCGCAGTTTTATTCATCACATTACTGGAACTATTTAATTTATTTTAATTGGGAAATAATTAAAATATCTAGGAACGGAAATGACATATTTGACGTTGGTTATATCACTTAATAACTATATACAACTGTAATGGTTAATGAATAACATATAAAATTCTCAGTTCTCTGGTGTTTAAACATAATACAAACAGTAAATACAATTTATCGATGGTTTGTGATTTTCTTTAAAATAATGTTTCCTTCAATTATTTCTTGGTAGTCAAGAATCAAGATAATACAATATTTAGTGATTTAGACACTTAAATAATTAAATAACTGTTGGAAAAAATAAAGGCAGGCATGTAGTATCGATTTTAATTACGCTATAACAAAAAGCAACATGTCGTGCCAAAATGCACAAAAGAAATAAGAGGTAATGTTTTCCTAATGTCTTTCTCGGATTCTTCCACAATATGACGCGTTTTGTGTTTTACTGTTTATGTCCTATAATGAAAATAATTAACGCTTAAAGGCCCAGTGTTGCCTTTAAGAAACATACCCAATTTTGTCTTGAGAATAAGACTGAAGCTCTAATGCCTGTTGTTGCCAATAGGATACATACTGAAGTTTTTGTTAAATCAATTTGCAACATACAGATGGCAACTAGAGAGTGCTGATAAAAAAAATACAAATAAATTGGTGTTTTTCACATAAGGATACATTTTTTAACTATGTTTGTAAGCTTTAGAATACCATATTTTATTCTACATTGAAGGAAATTCCTTATCCTTATTATTAATTATTAAAATTCGTGTGTTTGACATTATAGAATTTTACCAAGGAAATGTTTTCTGAAATAAAGCCCAGTGTTGTCGATTGATAGCAAACTGTTTTTTGCCATAAATCATACTTAAAGTAACATAGGATTTTTTCAAGTATTTTTCCCATGTTTCATTCAAACAATGAAAGTAAGAAAATATTTTAAAATCAATTTTTAAAAAATTGGGCTTTTGAGGTATAAGTAGGCATTTTGTAACAATAATTCTTTCTGTTGACCAATTTGGTTCAAAATATGATAAAGATTTAGAATTTTCATATAAGATTACATGACTAATCTCATTTTTTTCGGCTCGTTGCCTTTTTGAGTTATCGTGTTTACATAAACACTGACAGTCATACATTGAACGGAATTTGCCCATTTTTTGATATATATTGTTACAAAATTCCATTTATCTTTTCACCAATTCTGACACCAATGTTACAAAAATCTACCTGGTGTGTTTACGGTGAAAACAGTACAACAAGCAGCATAGCTGAGAATAACACTTTATTCTCGAATATTCCGGAAAACACAAAGCGCAGATAACAATAAAAACAGCACTTGCACAGATTAGCAATACAAACAGACAACAATTCACTAATAAGAACAGCAACCGCACTTTCAATACAGCTAGGCGTCTAACAGCTTACTAGCTCGCACAGCAGATAAAACTCCAAGTATAGATTCCAAAGACGTTCGCACTCCAAAGGCGATCCCAGTCGATCAACACACTCTCTTCTGTTATACGAGCACGGCCTATTCATGCTCTTCCCGACATGCCGTGACATCATATAGAATTATCTGGATAAATTCGGATCTCGGCCCCTAATAGAGATAGCAAGGAAATTCCAGTACTTTTGAAATCCCACATTTCGTCGCCAAGTAGCCAAGTTTGTCGCCAAGGTCGGGGTCGATGGCTCCATTTCCCCGAAATTCCCATACATACTCCTGTAGCACTCTCTTCCCAACCATAAGACTAACATTGCTAGGAAGCGACATTCCATGTTCGTAACAATATCTAAATTTGGTGTTAGTACTACCTACCAAATTTCATTCATCGATTGTTTCGAGTTTCGTTTTCGAGTTATAGTGTTTGAATAAACACATAGGGACAGACTCCAAAAATGGCTTTTTTGGACTCAGGAATATCCAAAACATTGAGGATAATCAAAATATCGAAGCTCTATTTTTTTGACGACTGCAATACTTTCTCTTTGTATTGCGAGACAATAAAAATGAAAAGAAATAAAGTGTGAATCCCCTCTCCCTCCAGTGAAACTCGTGTCATTCAGACTTCACAATCATGATGATATTTGCTTAATTTGACTGCTAATCTTGGATTTGTGCTGAACTGTTAAGGTGTTTTCTTGATTTGCTTAAAAAAACTGTGAGTAGCAAACACTTTCGCAAGGAGTTGCTCTTTCCGATTTTATAATAATCATGTGCAAAATTAGTAAAAATAATAAAAATATGAGATAATAAAATAACATATTCTGTTATCATTGTTAAAGCGTGAATCCTCTCTCCCTCCAGTGAAAATCATGTCATTCAAGCTTCACAATTATGATGATATTTGTTTGATCTGACTGTTAGACTTTCATTTGTGTTAAACTGTTAAGCTGTTTTCTTGATTTGCTTATTAAACTGTGAGTCGCAAACACTTTTGCAAGGAGTTGCTCATTCCGATTTTATAATACTCATGTGCAAAATTAGCAAAAATATTAAAAATATGAGAGAATAAAATAACAAATGCCGGGGTAGGGGACATTTTTGTACTGAAAGGTCTCATTAAATTTCGGCAGTTGGCGAAAGGCGGAATAGCAGAATCTTAAGGGTTATTGTTATGTTATTATTATTATATTGCAGGCAATTATATATTTCAATGCAAATAGTAAAAAACTCGTAAGGCCGCATAAAAAACCCAAGAAGACCGTAGGTTCCTCATCCCTGACATATGTTGTTATTAGTGTACGTAAAAGTAGAAAAACTTTTCAAATCAAAATTATAGGCAATGAAACAAAATATCGTAAAAACATGAAAAGCTGGAAACAATACAATAAAGAAATTATGCCACAATGAATATCATAAGAAAGAAAATTCCCAAATATTAATGAAAAGATTAAAATATATTGTTAGGAAGCTGTAAAGTTGTTTCCCTGACATGCTAATCTTGGCGACTTTCGTTACAGAAGTAATCTTCTAGAAAACTCCTGAACTGTCGTAATTTCATGAACCTTCTAGAGATTGCATCACATCCTATGTAATGACGTCACTTCCTGTTTAAAAAGTATAAAAGCAAGCCCTCAAACCAAAAGTAGTCAGTTGGACTTCGGGTCAGCATTGAAGCTGGTGAGCTAAAAAGGCATTGAGCTTTATTGAAAGTGCTGTGACTGAGATTTAGTAGTGATCTTTGTTGTTAATTCATACAAGTACTGTTTAGTTTTGTTATCTGAACTTAGAGTTTTGCTAAAAGTCTCCATAAAATAAAGATTTATTTCCTTATCCTGCTGAATGGATTCATTCTCATACGCCCACTAGACGAATTTTGTAACAATATTTCTAAGTGCTATTAAAATTCCAATTTACTTACTTCCCGCTTTCACGATATTGCTTTGACATTCATATTTTTTGTTTTTAAAAATATCAATTTCTGCTTTGAAGCACAATAATAAAATATTGTTTTCAAAAGTTTTTTTTGTTTTATCTTTAAACCACTGTTGTATGAACTAGCAGCAATGAATGCAAGTAATATTGGAAAGCTGGTTAGAAATAAATTATGAAATTAATTTTAAAATAGTGTTAATTCTGTAAAGAAAATGAATTTAATTCAAATTTTCTTACTGAAAAACTTTCCCATGTCAAAAAAATATACAATAAATAAATTTTATTAATAAGATTATGCTGAGTTAATTTTTTAAGACAAAAATATAAATGATACAAATATGTATCAAAGCACAGTGTATTGCTGATATTTGTTTTTGATGTCAGTGATCTATAAAATAGGTATAAATGCTTTAACGACAACTAAGAATAGAATTTTTAAAAGGGATCTATTAACTGCTCTATATGAGTCAGTAAAACCTCTGCAGATAGCACAGAGACAACTGTGTATGAAATCAAATCGTTTTTCCTTAGTCTTAGAAATCGGAACAATCTTAAACCTGCCAACTAGATTTCTCAGTTTAGCATTATATGCCGAAAAAATAGATATATATCTTTTCTTTTCATTCTCTCTGATACCTCCTAGAAAATGCACTAAGCAATCGGAGAAAAGCTTTCTTCCTTCTTCAAACAGAAAGAAAAAGAGAAAAAGAAAAAAGCGTTAAAAAGTCATCAGGATTGTCACGTCAGAATCGTAATGGGGAAAACATACGGTGAGTGGAACATCATGCCTTAAAAAAAGAAGAAAGTGACTGAACAAAGAAAATTCAAAGAGTGTTTTAGAAAGTTGAATGTGACTATAAGAGAGCGAAATGCAACAGAGGTTAATACATATTCAAATTTAAAAGAGTCTTTTCCTTTTTATATATCGCATTTGGCCTTACAAGACTTTAATGCACTTTCTCTTGAATTTCATTCTTTTCGGAATTCAGTGTCAGGTGCCGTCTAATATTTCATAACTAATAAACTGCAAAAATAACTATTAATAAATACTACAGTTCTAGGGTTATGAGCACTTGCGTAATTTTATTTTAATGTCAATGCAAACCATATAAGAGATTCCTTTAAAGGATTTCTCCAGCGGGAGCTGAGACAAAACTAAAGACTTGTTACTAAAGTCTAAACCTATACAACTCTTTTAAAAATGTTGATTAATGGTATTTTAATAATAATTTCCTAATGGTTTATGCAATCAAAAATTAATTGAAATCGCGAAACACTTTCACTGACATGGGACAGATATTGCCATTTGGAAATCTAAGTATTGCTGTTAAATTTTTCCAGACATTTCATTTGGCAATAAATTGTTTAACTCTGAGTTATTTTAAATCATTTAGAAAATTTTCTGTTAAAATTATCAAGAACATTAATAAAAAATTCAATTGCATTTAATCCTATATTCTGCAATATTCCTTCTAAAACAAATATTTTTGCTCGTTATTTTCATGGAAAGATAAAGTTTTCGATGCAGTGTTCTAATGTAGCTATGAAAATATAAAATAAATTGAACTGAAAAATGTTTAATATTTTATGGAAACGAAAATAACAAAAATAATCTACAAAACAGTAAAATCCAGAATTATTAGCTTAATTAAATATCAACATAAAATAACAAAATCTTTAAACATAAAAGAGGAAGTATTTTTCTAAACAAAAAATATTTATTTGAACAAATTTCAGAATATTATTCTTTCCTACCTAATGTTTTCAAACATTCTATACAAAGAAAAAGTGGACTTATACGAAGCATGTTAATCAAATATATATATTTTTTAATTTTATTTCTTCTTCAAAAGTCAATGATATAATCTTTCCTTTGTTATTATTATTACTTTATATGCTTTTATTTATGTTAGTAAAAAATGAATTTTGTAATAGATTTTTCAATCACTTTCTAATATGCTAGAGTTCCGAAATTTTGTACAGTTGTGTGCTCCCTATGAGAATACAACATTTTGATATTTTCAGAACTTGATCATGAATTAATCGATTAATTTTAATTAAATTTTGATTGCACCCAGTGGCGGATCGTATAAGAGCTGCCGAGCTGCAGTCCACTCTGAAATTATTTTAAAAGAATGTATTTTTGTTTTTATTCTAATTGGCTTACTGTTCCACTTTGAGAATTCAGTGATCAACGAAAATGGCATAAAAGTAATAAAAAATGTAAAAGGAAGACGGAAAATTAATCAAGAATTAAGAGAGAGAGAGACCAGAGCTGAAAAAGTTTTGCCCCTCCTCGGGATCCGAAATGAACGCAATGAGCGGGAACGCAATGAAACGGGAGAAAAGCAACCCTTTCTCTGCTTAAAATTACATTCATTTGAGCTGCATTTTTCCCAGCTCACGATTGGCGCGACTTCCTCATTTGGCTTTTTTTTTCCCTTTTTCTCAGTAGTTAAGCAGTTTTTTTAAACCAATTCTGGAGGAGTTGTAATTTTTTGCTTCTTTATGGTTTTTGCTGGTGCTGATTACCAATCTGAGGTTTGCCACCAATAATTTCTGTTGGAATTTTAGTTATAGCAAAAAAACATGAAAAAAATTTTCCCTAGTTTGTTTGCTTATAACTCAAAAACTATCAATTTTTAGTATATCATCATTATATATCAAAATAATCAACACAAAATTAACTACAACTTAGGTCTATGCAACTTTTGCAGCACAGCTTGTTTCTGAGCTGACGAGCCGCCATTGATTGCATCAATATCGAATTTGGAAAAATTGATTTTAAGATTCAGTATTATTTGTAATAATGAATTATGAAATAAGTTAAAGAATAAAAGGTTGCAAATGGTTATTCATAAAAAAAATTAAAAACAATCTTCTGCTTGTTTACTGAATAGTAAATATTAGTAAATATTTTTTTAGCAAAATCTGGAGTTAAAAATAAAAAACTTAAAAGCATGAAACGCTGAAATTAATACGTTCAGGAAATTAAGCCACTATGAATATTATAAAAAAGAAACTCATAAAAATTTATTAAATAATAAAATATATAATGAAAATGATAAAAATTCCAGTTTACTTAGAATATTCCTTTTAGCGTCTCACGCTTTTTTGTCTGTTTTGAACTCCAGGTTTTTGATTTAAAGAATTATTTTGTTTTTAAAACGCTAATAAAAGCGTGTTTTCTTAATATTTTAAAATAATTATTAGATATGAATTGTTTCGTTAACTACTTGCATTAGTTCACCTCAAAGAACAAAATTATTTAAAGCTTTCAGATTTAACTTTGACCTACATAAGTTTATTAACAGCAACGGTTGCACAACTGTTCTTCAACTTAACACTTTTAGTCTAAAACTATAGAAAAGAACCCTGACTCAGGCATTTTAATAGCAAGCACCGATGGTATGGACAGAAATGCCCTGCACTTCATTTTTAACCCTGAATGAACCCTGGCCCCTCATATCCCGATCCAGTTTTAAATGGAAGATCCGAAACCGATGCATTTAATTATATTTCAGAAGGGATCTTTTGAAAGACACTGAATTAAAATCGCAAGTATTTTAATCTGGATTATACCACTGAGCCGCTTCGACAGGTAGCAACCAGAATTCACACTGATAGAGGAAGTCATGCATTCGATTCCTTTAATTCTTTAATCATCCTATTAGTTGCAACCTCATCGACATTATCCTAGAACCAATACGTGGAGAGCTAACTTCTATAGACGCCGCTATCGGCGGAGAATTACTGAAGGGTTGAGTTCCCAGATAACGGCACTATGCAGTGCGTGCAATCCAGTTAAATTAAACCAAGGATAAAGGAACAGTCCCGAAAGACGAATTACTTTACTCAATCCCGGCTTACACCGTATGCATGGAGCCTCACTGCATATCATTAAAACAAACCATTATTCACCTAAGAATTAGGTATAATTCGCTTTGCGTTAAAGAAAGCCAATAGCTGTAGTTCCGAATGGCAGTTTTGAATAGGTATTTTCTGTCAACCAGAGAACGACAAACAAACCTTGAAAATTCGTTAAAAAACATAAGAAAGGCCCAGTTCGGGTCCGCGTCGTAGATTTTTTGGGATAAAATCATAAAACCAGTGTTCGTATTAACCCTTTCAAGTTTATAACATGTTTCGTTTCGAAAATAACTAAATTTATTTTACAAATGAGTATTAGACATGTAGCTAATCATAAACATGTAGCGGAAAAAATTAACATTTTTTATTTTGAAGAAATTTGTTGTTTCACAGTGAAACCAATGAACGATAACGGGCTATTTTTCCTCCGAATAAGTTATCATCGAAATGCAATTTAAATTATGTATTTAATTTAAAGGTATACGGGAGTCTTCAGGATATTCAACCTTCATAAAATTCAATATTACTTTCGAAGATTCAATTTAAAAAAATATTAATTTGTGCAAGAACCTTCATCATTTTGTTTCTCTTAAGAGATCAAAAGCAATTTAGCTCTTGCAATGCCGATATCTTTCTGAATACTAACGGTATTGAACTGGAATTTTTATATAAGTTGGCCAATATATCTAGCTCTTAAGTTATGAGAGAAAAATTACTCTACGTTTCGATCATGCGCAGTAAAAAAAATGCTCAATGTGTGGTTTCACTGCGAAACCAAGGAACGCGAAAGGGTTAATAATTTAATTATCAATCTCTTTAATACAATATTTACACAGAGTAGTATAATGGTTACAGAATAGATAAATCACGAGTTTATCACATGTAGCAAGGGTTTGTGGTAGCTTGTGATTTATCTATTCTGTAACCATTATACTACTCTGTGTAAATATTGTATTAAAGAGATTGATAATTAAATTTCATATTAATACGAAACACTTGTTTTATGATTTTTTCCGATGTTTTAGATAGTATATAGATATATATAGACGTAATAGATAGTATATCACTAATATAACAGATAAGATATAATAGATAGAATAATAGATAAATCACAAGCTACCACAGACCCTTGCTACATGCGATAAACTTGGGATTTATCTATTCTGTAACCATTATACTACCCTGTGTAAATATTGTATTAAAGAGATTGATAATTAAATTACATATTAATACGAAATATTTGTTTTATGATTTTATCCCAACGTTTTCACTAAAAATCTACGGCGCGGACCCGAACTGCGCCTTTTTTATGTTTTATGTAGAGTAGCTTTTGATGGCGCCATTTGTGTACAATATATATAACTACATTTCGAGTATATGCAGTAAAAATATTATTTACTACAAATGCTCATATTTCCCGTAATATTCAAATTTTTAATTCAAATTCTAATACAATATTTATTTTAGGTATTGTCAAGTATTCTGTAAGTTTCGTACAATTTGAAAGAAAACTCTGCATGTTATAATAAAAAAAACATGCGAAGTTCGAAATTTTCAATTTAATACCGATTTTCACTTATATTCTTATAAATATTTTTGTTTCACTTTGGGTCCTAGTAATACTCCTCAAGCTCTTTAAAATGACACCAGAATCAACCTCCTAGTTAAACACGCTTCCACGCTACACTTATTTATAAACTTACATAAAACTAATTCATAACAATACGCACATGCGCCTACACTGGTACGATGACGTCACAAGCAAAACAAATACTATGCGACAAACTCTTATATATATGATCTATCCCTTGTGGTGTCAACCATCCTTTTCGCATTATTAGTCTCTTAGTTATTAGCGATTGAAATCTGACTGTATTTTGTCACACAAGAAAGTTCGACCGATTATCACTGTAACGAGCAGAAAGACGTTTTCACGTCAAAAACAGAGAGAGATAATTTTTGCAAAGTTACTCATTTTACTATCCATATTCATACCTAAGAATTAAATGCAATTGGCATTTGCATGGGATTGGAGAAAAGACAACATTCTGGATTTGGAAAAGTAATTTTAAGAACGGAATAAAACAGTCACTTTTAAACGCAAGTACATAAAAATAAGCAAACCATGAAATAAAGTCAAAAAGTGCAATTGGGTAACAATTTTTGTTAGTCAAATAAAGATGTTTATCTTTTCTATCTGTACATGTTGAAAGAACAGCATTTCTTACATCAGCATGATTAGTCCGAAATAAAAACGTTACAACATGAACTCTGTTTTTTCTTCAATATAATGAAGTTGTAAAGAGTTTCTTAATTATTTCGTATTGAATTATTTACTCGTTGGATAACAATCCCTCTTTCAAATCCAGTTGGGGTTATATTGACCATCCCTCACAAGGAGCTTTTAAGCGACTCATTTGCTTTATATATACTTTATATTAGATCATACACTATATGATCTAAAAGTATCCGGACATTTCGGATTTACACGTTTTTTCGAATTTCTTAAGAAAGGCTGGACGAACTGCCCTTAAACTTCGATTATGTAACGAAAAGACTTGGACTCACATTTTACAGTGACGATTCGGTCACGAGGGCATTTCGGGGACCAACCAAAAATTGATGAAGAAGAAAATGATTTGGGCGCGTCAATTTAATTTTATAATATATATTACATCTTGCCGGAGTAAAAGGGAAGTGACTTTATTGCTAAAAGCGTAGTTGACATGTAGTTGAGTGTGTTCTGGTGTTCATGTGACTACCACATCATATGAACTGACTCCGTTCTGAAGCATAACCAGTTGATAGGGACAGCACTAGAATAAATACCCCATATTCCAAATTTCCACCTGTCGAATACTTGTTGGCGTCTCAGGAATTTAACAAATTTTTCACACACCGTATCTGGATGGATTTTCAGTCGAATCAAGAATAGAACCTGTGATATACCGTTTACACTACGAAAATGGTAACACTTAAGTTTAAGGTACGCAGCCATTCCTCCTCACTTTGGATCGCCAACTTTTTGTCGCCAAGAGCAAATTGCCAGGTTTGGCGATGTGACAACATTTGTTTTGGATGCGCAGTGAACATTTTTGTCCTGATCATGCGATGCCTGCGGCATCTCAAATGGGTTCCGGGCATTTTTTTAAACTTAAAAAAACATCAGCGGCTTCGCTTTCAGCAAAGCGGGAACTTATTAGCTACGCTTTTTCATTGAATATTAGGAATCGATGGGGTTTTTTTTAATTCCAAAAACGAGAATTTCCACACGCGATGCCTGTGGCATCTCAAGTGGGTTCCGGGCAACTTTTTAAACTTAAAAGAACTTCAGCGGCTTCGTTTTCAGCAAAGCGGGAATCTAGTATCTACGCTTTTTCATTGAAAGTTAAGAATCTAGGGATTTTTAAAATTCCGAAAACGAGAAAAGTAGTTAAAAATCCACGAATCGAAATGGCAAAATTAAAACCTTTTAATTTCAAACAAACTATTATGCAAATTCTACTAAATTGTCGAATTAAATTTAAATTAGCACGTAGCTGACCAATAAGGACGATGCTCCGAATCTCAGAACTCCAATAATATGACTATCGCTGCGCATGCGCACACCAGACATAAATATGAACATCGCTGCGCACAAATGTAAACACATCGCTAAACCGTCTGCCTCTTGGCGACAATAAATTGGCGATCCAAAGTGTTGAGAAACGATTGCATACTTTAAACTTAAGATCAACCCCGAAAATTTGTCATTAGAACTCCGTTAAACATAAAACAGTATTAAATGTTCTTTTCAATTCGGCTTTCCGTAAAATTTTTAACTTATTTGAGAACTAAAAATATGTAGCTAATATTTTTCTAATATCCCTTTACCAATAACTGATATAAATTTTCAATCATTACTATCTCATTCCTTCCCCTATACTTAATCATTCGAATGAGATTTAATGGCAATTCGTTTTGTCAGATATTTCTTTAAACAATAAATTTAAATGCGTAAAATTCAAAAAAATGTAGCTTTTTCTCTTGTTTTGTACTTAGAGTTTCATTGACTTCCTGAAAATTTTGCTCATATTTTAGTCGTTTTATGAAAGTAGAAGATTTCTATATTAATGTATTTTAGCTCATAACTTTATGATAAGGTTTTAAATAGAAAGCCTGAAAAACATCGTTACAATATTCAAATAATTTTTTTTCAAAAGAAAATCATTGAAAGGCTATATTTAAAACGATGGATGAAAAATTTAGGAAATTAATTGTTTTTCTATAAATATTAATTATAGTATTTTGACGCTTCCTATAAAATATTATATGAATAAATAGTTTTGAAGTAAAAATACAGCATATTGCATCTCAAAACTGTGAAACTTTATAACACATATTTATCGTTTCATTCCAAAAAATTTTTTTCTGATTCACATCTCTAACATATTATGCCGTTTCCATGAAATGAGTTCATGCTCAAGTGATTCACGCCCAATAGGAATATATTATGGAATCCGTCGATTAGTTTGCAAGAAGTAAAAAGACATTCCCGCTTTAGAAATAAATATCAGTAGATGAATAACACTTCATTCAACACAAATGGTTAACAGTTATTTGAAAATACAAAAAGTTTTATAAATAGCACGCAAAATGATATGCTAACTATTTATTAATCATATTTCAAACATTCAAGTAGCATTAAAATTTTAGTTCATTTTCTTTACATATCCGTGCCTCTTAATTTATAATCTTATTGAGTAGATATTACTCATTAAGAATACTCAGCAGTCTTGGCACTTAAATGGCTTTAAAATCATATTTGTTTTAAATAACTATATGTGTAGGTCTTAGAATTGCCAGTTACTGCGCAATCTTGTTAAAAATAGTGCTTCTAAGAATTTATTTTGCATCATCCTTATAAATAGCTACCCTGTAGAAGGTCAACTATCGACATATAATTTGTATTCTTTATAATATATTAAATTCTATGTAACATATTAATTCTCAGAACATAATAAAGGGTTTTTATGTCATTATCAAGGGTTTACTCTCAATTATTTAACCCGTGAAGACGCGCACTACAAAGAGTAACGCGAAGACGCACACTACAAAGAGTAACGCGAAGACGCCCACTACAAAGAGTAACGCGAAGACGCGCAAGGGGTGTGCGACACCCCAATTCGTTATTTCGCTATTTAAGCAAAACTAGCAACATTTTTATGCTATATCAGTTCCCAATGATTTATGCAAACAGTTTCAGTTATACAAGAACAAATTTTTATACGAAAAATTTAGTTAATAATACATAATATTATTCAGCGCATTGCGAGCATATAAGAAAGGTATATTTCTTACATACATGTTTTCAACATTTTTCATAGTAAAGAATCATCAATATAATAATCTTTATACAATTTGGAAAGGAAAATACTGCTTCTAATATTTTTAGGTACACAGGAAACCATTTTTTTGTTAGAAATCCAAATAAGAATTCTGATGGACTTAATCTTTAGATCTAAAAGATTTAGGGCGTAATACACTTTTATTTTTCAGAATAATTTCTACAATTTTAAGCTTTTCCTCCAATAGTTTTTGTGAAAGCGGATAACACATGTATCAGCTGACTACAGCTGCATTATTCTCAGAATAATATAATTTTTGCATCAATCTCTTGACATTTCCACTTACACTATTATCCAGTATAAAAGTCTTGTACCCTCAAAAGTCTCGATTTTAGAAATATAGAAGGTTCTTAAATCCACTTGTTTCCAGTCTAGAACTTAAATAGCGATAAAATATTATTTTCCTATCTATAATACGATCGTTCAATTGAACAAAGAAACCTGACGCGAGGACGCGCAAGAAGGTGTTTCACATCCCTTAGGGTAAATTCCAATAAAAAAATTAACGAATTTTTCTTAAAACACGTTCCGTCTGCTGAATGTGACCTTAAAGGTAGCATGGATTTTACTCATTCCGATTAAGGTATCCGACTAGGTTGAAAAAGCGATTTTCGAAGAAAAATTCAAAAACTTTATGATCTAAAATAAAGCCACATCTTTTATGATTCTAAAGCAGCCTTTGTTTTGATTCTCATTCCTTGAATATTTTATTCCTTGATTATATTTTTGTGTTATTATATTTTTTAAAAACGTTTTCTGAAAAATGAAAATTTCACTAAAATTGGTACACGAAAAACGTGATATCGGCAAAACAATTCATTACAATTCAATGAAATTAGGTACGTATCAAAAACTTTTTCGAGTGTAATAGACAGCACATTTTATGATAGCTTTATTTAGTCACGTTTTACAGTCACTTTCAGTTCGAAACATAGGATAATTTTGGCGAAAAATCAGCTTTGAATGTTCATAAAATATTTATTTATTAAAATAAATTTTATCTTGCGGTCTATTACATTCCAGGCAGTTTGAGAAATACGCATGCGAAATTAAAATGAAATATATCGCATATTTTTCCAATTATGCTCTTTTTCTGAACATTGAAATTTTTATTAAAATTCTTGAAAAAAAATTATTATTTTCAAAAACTACTGAGGATATATGAATTTTTATTTCTAATTGTGACTATTTAAGCCTATTTTTGTTATTTAGCTCTTTTAGTCTTTTTTGTGCATGCTTTTTTAAAATTTTTTCTCCGAATCTAGTCGGACACCTTAAAGGGAAGTCAGTACTTTTCACATTTTACGTTGTGTGGGGTGTCGGACACGTCCTGGCGCGTCCTCGCGGGTTAACTAATACACACAAGAGCTTCGTATGTTAAATGGTATTATCGAGAATGAATTTTTTTGAATGCAATTTTTTAGATATGGAAATTTAAATATTAAATTCAGGAGTCTCTACTGGTATATTTGATGAAAGAAAAGAATTTAAATTTAAGGCTATTAGACTTTCTCATTTTCATACAAATCTTCATTATAAAATTTTAAAGAATTCCATTTTTTTTCAAATTAATAGCAATTGTAATAACCATTCTAATTTTGTTAAAGCTTTAGATAATCTAAAGAATATTATTAAAGACAACGGATTCCCAGATTCTTTCATTAATGTTAATAGTTTTTTCAAATGAGTATAAAAAGTTAATAATTTTTCTTTATTAATAGTTTATTTTAATTTTATTTGTTATTACTGTTTAAATATTAGCCTTTTTTCTTCTGATTAATTAGTTAGAATTTTTCTTCATAGATGGAGCTAGGTTTGCTAGCTTCCAGAACTTTTTACTCCCTTTGTCTTCGTAAGTTTCGGCGTCTCTTGTCTTCATCATAATTTCGGCAGAGAAGGTAAATCATTTTACACACTCTAGTATCGTTTGGGTTTTTATTAAGGATTTATTGCCTCTTGATTTTTTCAAAATGTGTCTTGTATTGAGGTCGGACAAAATTCAGGTCACAAAGGGTATATTTTTGATTTTTAATCTTACTCTTGACAGAAAATCTTGTCTATTTTAGAACTTCAATTGCGAGTGGTCTTCGAGAAAGTTCGTCCTTCAGGTTCTCATTCATTCCTTCCAATCTGAATATTTTTCTTTTACATTCTAAATTATATTTTATGTTTTTTTAATATTAATCGTTGCAATTTTCTGTTGATGCAATCACTTGATGTTGTTGCGTTGAGCAAGCAAAAAGGTGTATTGTTATCGTTATTGTTTAAATCTTTTTTCTTAATTATACTCTTTATTTTTTTATTTTTGTTTTATATTTATATTATTTATTATCGAGAATGAGATTTTTTCATTAAAATATATGTAATTATCTTAAATAACTTAACAAAAATGTGCTATCATAGCATCTTCCATCAGGTTTCGCTTCCAGGGTGATATGTATATTACGTTTATGTGGAATTGTAATTGCATTACTAGAAATGGGATAAAAAATTTTATTAACAACACCTATAATGTTACGAATTTCAATTATAATGAAATTATTTCAATTAGAGTGCAAGACAATTCAAGTTTATAGTTCGTAGAAAGCTGCAAGGAGACGCATCACAGGTAAATATCGTAATACTTACTTTTATCCATAACGCCGCTGTGACCCAGTGATTAGGTCTCAGCTTTGGGAACGAAGAATTCTAGGTTCGAGACCCAAATCCACTGTCGATTCGTGGAGTATGTGGGCCCGTGGCACTCTAAATCACACATAGTGGATCAAACGGCCTCCAGCTGGTGTGGTGCGGAAGCTTGGAGAGTGGAGCGCTAGCCCAGGTATCGCCCCCGCCATTCGACCGCGGCTCAAAATTACGAGACCTGTCTCAAAATAGCACTCTTGACTCTTCAAAACGGGATGTCAATATAACTAAACTAAACTGTTACGCATTTTAGGGTTATAGAATGAGTCTATGAGATGAAACAATGTTCGTCTTCAATGTAAAGTTTTATTATAATTAATTTTAAATATAATACTTTACTTGAAACTCCTATAATTTATAGGAACTTCTCTATCCACTTGAAATTCCTCTCTCTTTCTGTCTTGAAATTCCTATAATTTATAGTTTATTTATTTGTTTAACGAGTTTTCTTCACAATTAATATCGCTTGGTTTAGTATTACAGAACTCAACAGATATTTTTTTTATTTGCAATGTTTCTCTTTCAAACTATCTGAATGGTACTATTCAAAGTGAATTGAAAGCAGTCTTTCATTTAAAGATATATTATTTCGATTGCTGAAAAAAATATCAGTAATAATCTTTTAAGAGAACTGTACTGAAAAAAACATTGTAAATATAATAATGACGGTCACTATAAAATAGGTTATTTTGTGACAGAATTACTTTACGATAGCATCGTTGCCTGACTTGCTAATTTGTGAGTCACAATAGTTTGTTTACAGCTCGTCAAAAGACATACGGTATATGATATTGATCCACAGTATAGAAAAAAAGGATTAACTAAGTTTTAACTGAAGGGGGTGCATATTTAATTACGAAAACTAATCAACGGTTTTTAAAAATTCAAAGTTAAAACTTTTAGGAGGTAAAAGGCAATAATCGGAGACGCATAAATGTATATAACAATTGCGAATTGGTATATAACCTATTATTCACAATTCCTCTCTACAACCCAATAGGATGGCCGATAAAATTAAAAGATAACCCAGAAAAGTAGGTGTCACTGAGTAATATCCATATTAATCATTCAGAACACTACTTCCCCTCCATGTGCTTGAAATTCTTCTGTATCTTGATCAATTGAAAAGAAGCAAGTACACAGAAGAATCGAATTGAAATACAAGTGTAGATGAGATTGATAAACAGCCTGGACAAAAAATCATGAAAACAGATTCTATAGAAATAATACTTGGTTACATCAGCATAGGCCTTGGTAATAAGTTCGGTCTTACGGGGGATTCTCTCAACATAGATCCAGACAATATCTACTACAGTTTCGTCCCTTCGACCATCAATTTGAAGGTCCATTCCACTATTACAGGCGGAGGTGGAACATTCCTCTTGATAGCACATTCCAAACTGTCACAAATTTTTCAATATAGACAAAGGCAGTTGTGGGACATCAAATTCGCACTTTGTGGAACAGTTCAGGGCACATTTGGCGCGATGTCGCCTTGGCAGACAGGTTCGATGATTGGACCCTCTCTATGTAGAAAGTCCACAAAAAGGACGATGTTGTCATCCAGGAAGAGGATATGGGTCATTATTCGACCTGTTGATTTGCGCCTGTGGTACAATGTCAATTTCCGAAATTCGCTGCCAAAACATTAGACAAACATTCCCCCGCTACATGATCTCTAGATACAGTCCTGATGATACTCATGTCCGGATTTCATGGCAATACCAGAACGTGCGTCATTGGAACACACGTAGAAGGTGACTCATTTGACCGTACGGCATATTATCAATCCAGTTTCGATGTGCTTTAGCCCACTGGAGACTCTACCCTTTTCGTGCTCTGTTATCCGTAACCAAGAACTTCGTCAAATAAAAAGGCGAATCATTCAATGTGATGTACCTCCTGGCACAAAGCACGCTCTAATATAAATCGAGCTACTCGAGCATTAACCTAAAATATCAACTGTTTCTTACCTTGAAAGAAGTTAGTAGGACCCGAAACTCTTGGAGTCTGACTATTCCTTTAGCATAGTATGAACTTAATGTAAATATAAACTGCATATTTTTAATTATAATGTAAGCTCAACAGACTTTTCATAATAGCAGAACCGAAAACTATTAAAATAATAAAAATAAATAATAAATTCTTTATAAAATAAGACGTTCACTTTTATGAAAACTAACTTCACTAAGTATACTTATCGAATATGAAAGTAACCTGCTAATTAAATTCTTCATTTGAACGGTTGCGTTAACTTAAAAACAGAGTTATCTTTTTGTCGCAAATTTGAATTGGAGTACCTTCTTTATTTTTACCGCTAAGGAATAACAGAAATAATAAAATTGTAAAAAAAAATTATGATAAAAAATAAATGAACTATGGGAGAGATATAATGAAAAAATATAATAGAATTTGGAACAATAGAAATAATAAAAAAAACTAATCAGCATATCTCAGTTTGAATCTCTTTGAAAGTTGAATAAGCGCACCATCATTTTAAATACAGTGGAAAAAAATCGAGCACTCACATCAGAAGAGGTTTGTATACTCATAGATAAAGAGACTAAATTTATACTGATATTTGAAAAGAAACTAAAAATAAATCAAGAGCACAAGAGGGAGATAAAAAGGAAAGCACTAAAAGTGAGAATACATACTATTCGATATTAGATTTTCACTTTCACGTAACTTTTTAGGTCAAAGGAAAAAAAAGAATTTTTTAAAGTTAGATGATAAACTGCATATCCATCAATCATGAGCGATTGTTGGAGGAAATGGTTAGGCCCAGAGGCATGAAGAGAAATCGGCAGATGATATCATTATCAAGGCTTTCAGTCGAACGTTCATCCCTCCCCAACCATTACGGGTTGGAAAAGTTGGATTTCATACGAGGAGAATGATTTCGCTGTAAATATTTAGATGGGTTGAAGGTGTTCTCTCAAATGCTAGGACTTGGTTGGAAAGGTGTGATTTGTAATCTTTTTTCGATGATTTGCTTATATTTTATCGTGATGGGTATAAGCAGAGATGGATATAAGCAGACATGCATATAAGCAGATATGGATATAAGCAGACATGGATATAAGCAGATATGGATATAAGCAGACATGGATATAAGCAGACATTGATATAAGCAGATATGGATATAAGCAGATACCAAGATACCTGAGGAACCGAGTTTAAATAGATAGAGAGGTTAAGATATAATTTGTCGAAGGAACATTATACACACATTTCACTCATTATTTTATTCCACTTGTTACTAAAGCAGTCACTAAATATGTGTTCCTCATGAATATTTTGTAGAAAATAATTTTTTTTTCTACATGTTACTTCGAATTTGTTATCCGCGAGGTTAAATTTAGAGCGATAGGAATCATACAAAATGCAGTCAATTCGCATAGTCACATGACAACCATAACTGCACATGCCACCTAACATCCAAATGCACGTGGTCTATGGTTTTCCTCCTTCAAAATACGCAATGGATTCAAAAATGAAATTAACTTGAAACATTTGATATGTATCAGGTGAGCATTGATTTAATATACTAACATTCTAATACTAGGCTGATGCAATGAAACTGCAAAATGGGGAAAATATCATTTGATCGGTCGCAGTATTTTAATGTTAATAACTTTAATATGAAGCTTTTTGCTGAAGAAACTTTCTCGAGCTCTGATTCACTAAAATAATATAAATATTGTCACTTAGTAAAATTAAATAAGAGTTAATGTAGGTTTTTTGTAATAAACAATCGAAAAAGACTACATAAAGAATAGAAATATATCAATACCGTTTGGATACACGTATGTCTTTGAAAATCTACCTATTCTAGCACGTAATAAAAATTCACTGCCAACAGTTTCGTGACTAAAATAAAAACCCCATGTTGCAAAAAAATAACTTGTTTCTCAATATTATGTAACTGAAAATTGCATCGATTTTTATGTGAAGTTGCTTAATTCTGTAATGATTGAAAGAAGCGGAACACCTGAGTTTGTTAAAGATAAGTCCATGACAAAAATGCCTGAAAAATCAATTCTGTGCATTGTAGTTAGAAAACTATTAAATTCTCTCCCTTCCATTAGTTTATCTTTACATATTTTTTCAGAAAACAAATGAAATATATGGAGTTGTGACCGAAAAAAAAACCCGTGACTTTTTAAGACATTTTTTGGAGCTCGCAACTTCACATATTTTCTGGCGACTACTTTAGATATAGTAGAGGTGCTTAAATTGTCCTATAATAAATCAAAGCTTCATAACTCTTAGAGTTTTATCACAGTCACAGTCGAAAAACATTTTTAGCTGATAACTGTTTTTGACTGATTATTGGTATAACCTAACAATTTCAAAGAAAAAAAAGTTCCCGTCTTAAAATATATGAGTTAATTGTCAGGCATATAAACTGCATCAGAGTTTCTTGTCCATGCTTTCTGAAGTACTACTAGATGAGAGAGTCCCAACCTGTGGTACGCGAAAGACCATTTGAGGGTACGTGAAATAAAAGTTGTTAATGGCATGGCGGTAACAAGAAAGCATAAGGGATTAAAAAAGTTAGAGAATTTTGTTCCTCGTACGTTTCTTTTGTACGTCGTTCACCACTTTTAGTCATTAATTCTTAACTAAATTCCTCAAAATTTTTTATACAGTTTTAAACAAAATAAGTTACTCAATTTTTCTCTGTTGCGATATTTGCTAAAATACCATTTATTTAGCTTCGATAAATATAATAGAATATGTATTTAACACATACAACATGTTTTAGATGAAACATCGGATAGCAGCAATGCTTCTGTGCTTCCGATTTGCAAGCTAAGACATTATTGGCTATTTTACGAAAATAGATACATCTCTGAAGTTTGAATGCCTTTATGAAGACGTGTCTCATTAAAGTGAAGTGTATAAAAACATATTCATTTTTATTAAAACAGAAATTTTTAATAATCCCATATTTGTTTTTAAAGCGTTTTTAACAGTAATTGTAAATAATATTTAAAATTTTGGGAAGCACAAATATTTGAGCTTCCCAGAATTAAGGCTAGTTTTTATAGCGTCCAATGCATTTGTTGCTATTCTGCATACTGAAATCTTAAAAACTCAAATTACCTATAGAAATTTCGTGGCTTTGAAAATGTTTTTTTATTTCCATTTTCCGAAGAAAAGTGTTATTTAAAAAATATATATAAAAATTGTTAATTTTATATACTTACAATGGATAGTTGTAGTTTTGGCTAATTGTGCCATTTTAAAAAGTTACAGAAACCACGAATTGTTTTTCACGTTATGTTATTTTATTATTTCTGTATGTTATTTTTATATTAACTCATTTGAAAAATATACAAATTATATTAAATTCTTGAGGCAACGCATTAATTTAATTAAATGAGACTAAAAGAGCTAATTATACTTAATGAAAGTTATGAGTAGATATTTTATTAAATCGCTGATAGAGTTTTATATTTTGATTTTTTTTTCTTATTCTAAATGTTACTTCTTTATTTCAGTTTTTGCTTTTTGTTTCTTTAGATGGACCTTAATGAATATTTTTTTTATTTTTAATATCCTCTACTTTTTTCTCCAAGCCAGTTTCTTAAAACTTTCTAAGAATTTTATGTCTAGACGCAATCTTATTTTTTGCGATATTTTCGGTAAACATTCTCAGATAAAACTCAGAGTTATTTTCAATAAATATCTTTGGATACTGCTTTAAAAGAATTAAATTGCAGTAAGGGACATATATAATAATAACAATTGTGAAAAATGTAGTCATGTAAAATCAATAACAGACATATTTACACACTAAAATTTCCTTCTTTCTGAGAAGCTTCTCAACTTATATTTCTAGAACTAATAACAATTTCTACATGCTTTGAAAAATTGACAAACTATATTTGCAAATTATATTTTTACTCTAATAGATCTTGACAAATTTAACATTTTTTATGTAAATCTAAACAAAATGCTTTTACAAGAAAATTGAATTTCAATTCAAAGTAAAGTTGTACTTCTTAAAAATAAAGAAGTGAGGGTTTCAACGAATCAAAGCATCTATAAAAAAATTAAAATTCTAAATTTCTTGCATTTTAACTACCGTTTTTCATTTTTTTTAAAAAAAATTCTTTAATATTTTTTTTGAATATTCACATCTTTCACTCAGAAAGAAAATTTATTTCGGTGCTTTTGATAAGAAGTCTAATGGCACACTTTATTTGAAGACGGAAAAATTCACTTCAGTCTATAAAGTTTTTTCATTGAACTGCAATACGAACAAATGTCTTTTTCACATAAAAGTTCTGCAGTTTTTCCCAAGAACTAAAATTTTGAATTTCGAGACTTATTTGAATTTTGGATAAATTTACGTTAAGCTATATTATTCCTGATGGATATCTATTTATATAAATTTTATTAAAAATGAGACTGCAGGCATACAATAACTTGATAATTCGAATTTGTAAAATTAAAATGAATGGAAATTCTTGAAATGCGTTCGGTGTGAAATTCGTCTAGAATGAGAGCCTCGATATAAACATTACTTTCAGCAATGGGACTTCAGGCCAAATACAGCTAGCTATATTTATCAGAATCAAAATTAGAATCCTGTAAATCCAGTAAGTCCCCTGAAATCAGGGTTTTCGGCTCCCTCATTGTTTCTCGTTTTACCCTCTCCACATTGTTTCAATGCTGTCCCCACATGACCACCAGTGGGTTAAGTCTAATGAGTAAGGAGAGTAACCTGCCTTAGTGAACGAATTACTGCCAGAACCTTGTGAACAGTCGCAGCTTAATGTGCAGGTTTCTGGGACGATTTTTGCCCACACTTCTATCAACCTAAATTGTTTTGTCAGAATTGTGTCCACAAATAATTTTTCATTTCATCAGCAGTTATCTAGACAGTAAATAGGCAATCGGAAAACAAAAAAGCCGCACACATTCAATGTTTTCATCAATATTTGAAGTCGATGGACGTAATGGACTTGAATTTTCCTTACGGTCTTCAAGGCTCACACTGAAATGCTTGATACACCTGAGAAGAACTGGGATGTCTTTCAGTGTGCTAGCTCCATAAATAATCCTCACCATTTCATAAATTTCCTGTGAGTTTTTCTCAAGTCACCAAAAATTTGCTGTTCAGTCTTTGTTACTTCTGCTCATCAGTCTCTATCGTCAACATGAACAGAAGGAAATTCCTGCCGGCAAGCCCGAAGGAGAAGGTATTTTCCGTTTTTCTTGTGATGTAAGGCAACTCTAAAGAAGTTACCTGCCCCAGCCGAAGCCGTATGAGAAGGAGATAGAAGGAAAAGAAAATGTCACCCCACCTCCGCAATTTTCCCCCACATTTCATAAGGGTTTGAGCTATGATGATAAAAGAGGCTGAAAGTGAATATAATTGATAAGAGCTTTCAACAAGGTATCACAAGCATAGGTTAAAAAAGCAGTCAAAGTTGGGGATTGAAAATCACATTTCAGCCCCTAACTTGCATCTAGCATTGCAATGTTAGCAATTGCATCTATCAAAAAACTTTCAGTACAAAAAAATTGTTCCACATGATAAGGCAAAAATTCACCTGCATTGTATTATCTTTCTATCTTTAATCGTGAGGGGATATGGGAAAATGAAAATTTCAAACCTTCCCCCCACATTTTGCACCCCACTTGGGATGGATGGCCCATCTACGACCGAGGTTTCACTCTCCCTATAATATATCACTCTCCGGTTGAAATCCAATCAAAATTACTCTGGTTATCGTATTGATAACATGAGCAAAACGTCACACGTATGTACTGTATTTGTCATAAGAACTATTGCAATAGGTAGTATCCCTATAAAGAATCTATCTAACACAGTGCCGCGCAAGAATTCCCACATTTACCTGCACGCTTGTCTCGTAGTCAACCTGTTATTGAACATTCAGTACCACCCCGCCAACAGAACAGACAGTGAACATGGGCAAATATCACTACAAGCTCATCCCAATGGCTTAGTTCAAGTATTTATTAGACAATCTACACATTTCTTAATATAAGTAATGTTTGGTAAATAACGCAAACTTATTAACGAATACTTGTATTTTTTTAAAAGTAAACATAAACTGCCTTAAAATAAAGAAGTTTTAATTAGATTTCATTTGATGCAATAATCTCAAGTTTTAAATTCAAACAAATTTAAAGAGCTTTTAATCCTTTCTGTATTTTAGCAACCTCAAACTTTCCATTCTGGAGATTTATACAAAATACCATGAATTATTTTTATAGATATCTTCATGCATATCCCCTGTCAATAATATGAAAACCCACAATGAAAATACTCATATTTCAGAGAAATAGCAAAATAAGTTACGTTCCAAAAAGTATATTTGTAATCTATATTTGTGAAACACAGAATTTATTATTCGGAAGAAGTCAACAATATGTTTTGATACATGTTTCTAGAAATTTTTTCCAGGGAAAAAACTTCTAAAAATTTCCGAAAAATATTTGTGTTTCATAAAAATAATATGTTATTCTGCTAAATGTCGAGCAAAACTCTTAATACATATAAGGATTCTTAAGTTCTTCACATTCTGCATCATACGGGATATGGGATTTAATGCAATGCTTTTCTTGCCTAATTGTCATGAGATTCATTAGAGTAAAGTTTTGAAGCTACTTCATGACTATAACGAAAAGTTTTATAATTTTGAACCCTTATATATCAAAAGAATAATACTAGAACGGCCCTTGAGACCTGTTTAAAGTTTATTTAGTTCCTTTTAAAAAAGTGATTTTCCGAAACGGAAAACTATGTTATTTTACCATTATTCTTTAAAACTGCACTTTTATTTTCAGCTATCATCTATATAAATAAGTGCAAGGTATGCCGGGAAAATAAATAAGAAGAATATTTTGGACTTAATTCTTAATTGAACTTAATTGGATAAAAACATAAATTGCTAAATTAAAACTTGTTTAATAAAAAATCTTCCGTCTTCAAGCAAAACATGTAGCAAGTAAATCATGTAAATAATTTTATAAATCATCTATTAAATTGTTTAAAGTAATTGAAAGAATGCAGAAAATTGGTAGCGATACAAATGTGAACCATTGCTAATTTTAGGGCTGAAACTTTAAAATATTCCTCTCCAAGATTCTTTCGATACTCCATTAGTTTTGAAATCGAAAAGCTGATGTTTCACAATCAAAAATTGGTAATTATTGCATTAATTTATTATTATAATTAAAAATTAGAATTAATAACTC